>VZTE01002529.1:66617-183534 GCA_013397775.1 Eulacestoma nigropectus
ATGAAAAAAAAATTAAAGAACATACCCCCCCCCCCCCAGAAAAAAAAGGAAAAACACTGTAAGCTTAATTTAGTTTTTATCTTGGTTAAAAGAGGCTTACCAGACTGTTGTTTCCACCTGACTGTCATGCAGCTGTCGATTGTCTAACTGGGCAAAGAGAGGAAAAAGAACCTGGATCCCTCCAATGGAATGAATTGCGCTGTGAATGGAGTGGGTTACAATTGCTTTCACATCCTAAATATATAAAATAAAGGAAAAACCAGAATTAATCACAATTTTAAAGGACAGTTAAAAATATAATTTTGGAGCACTTTAACACCAAATTGAGAGCAGACTTTTTTAAACTTTGTTTTGTTACTTATATTTCAATTATAACCACTATTTTTAAAGGCAAACATTGAACAGAAAATTTTCAGTATCATGGAAAACTGTGCCTTATGGTATGCTCTATATTTCTTATGGAATATTTTTTTTCTTGCTTTAGAAAGTGAGCAAAGAAAGAACAGTTTGAGTGAAAGTTATATTAAGAGCCGACAGAACACAAAATAACAATCTCTGTACACTAGCACGCAAATCTCCTGTTTGATGTTCAGCTAAAAGTAATCACAGAACATAAACACTGCAGCACAAACCTGAAGCATGAGAGCATGGGGGGAGTGTACAAAAATTGAAGGATTCTCCTTTGGTGAGGATTCAAGGCATAGCTGAGCATCGGTGGCCTTCGCATTATAGGTAAAAGCGATGCTACTTGCAAGTTTCCCATCATACAGCACTTGTTTATGGTGCTCAGCCAGATGAATGTCACTCTCTGATTTAAATTTGAATGTGCTCTGAAAAAAACCACAAGTTTTACAAAGTAATTAATTTAGACAAATTCCCTGCCACAGAATGTGCAAAAACTACATTGGACTTGAGAGGGAATAAATAAACCACTAAACTTCACTTGCATTTACCAGTAGCCTAATTCTACTGAAAAATGAGATAGATTTTTTTATTTACTCTACACCACATCAATACAATATTTGTCAATACAATATTTCATATTCTATGTATTATCTCTCCTTTCTGCATCTGTGTTTACAAGTTTTAGAAGTAATTATCCTAAAAAAAGTCCCATTAAATATCCATAAATGTTAAAATAAAAATTAAGCATAAAACACATTAAAAATAAAGAACAAATTAAATGCCTTGTATTTTAGTTTACATAAACTCACTCAAATTAAAATATAAAATGTTACACCATGTTGATTAAAGGAATAGTTATTTTGAACAGCATTAAAAACCATGCTTCATTAACAGCCAGGAGTATATATAAACAAGCTACTTATACTAAAAAAAAAAACAAAAATAAACCATAAATGCCATATTTCACACTAATTATTCTCAAATTCAGAGCTTTTCTAAGGAAGACTGAAGAATGTCATTGTTATTTTTAAACATATCATGATTCATATCTGATCTAAAACTAAGTTTTCTGGCAACACTGACAAATCAATAAGGCATGAGAAAACAGATTTCTGTCTTTCTACAAAGCATTGTCAGATTTACTTGGCATATAACTATTGCATACAACAACCATTTAACAGTGGCAAAAAGACAACTAGTAGTAAGTAACAGTAACACAGTACAGTGCTGTACTGATATAAGGAAAGCAAATTTGTTAGAAATGAATACAATTTAATGAAGATATATATCCATCTATCTATAAAATGTTAATTCTAAAATATTTACTCAGTTTAAAATAATTTCTGAGGCTATATATGAAGATTTTCCCTTGCTCTCACTGCATATAGTGATCACAATTCTCTTTACCCCTTTGGTCCTACCAAATCTTTCCTTTTTCCCCCAGTATGAAATCCTGTATCACAAAACTATTGAAAGTACCATAACTGATGTATTTGTTATCCATGTTAGAATTAAAACAGGAAACTTATCAGCTTAGCAGCTACTCTTTCCAAACAAATTAGAGGTTCCTACCATTTATGTAACCCCATAAACCCCATTCAGCCTTTTCAGAGCTCTCAGGGCTGCTAGAAACCCTGAAAAATTCTCTTGATTACAGGCAAACAACGGGAAGGCGCATGTGGCTCAAGTGACTGACACATGGCAATACAAGGTCTGCTGAGTAGCACCCATTTTTATGTGGGCCATAAGGTGAACAGACTGGCCACCTGCCTGGAGCTGCAGGAGAACCCTTGCAGCACATCTGTTGGTCAGCACTGTCCGAACCTTGATGATGCCCGGCAGAAGGGAGGCTGCAATGCTGAAAAGGTACGAGATGAAGGTACCATAACAGAAAGCACAACCAGGAAGGGCAAGTGCATGTGAATGGAAAGTCTGTGGTTCAACCTGCATTTGACAAGGAAGGGTAGTATCTTTAGCTGCATTAGGAGGGGTGCTACCAATAGGTGGAGCAAGGTGTTGCTTCCCCTCTACTGAGCATTAGTGAGGCCACACCTAGAGTTCTGGGCTCCCACTGGGAGCCATGGACTTACTGGAGAGAGTGCAACGAATGGCCACTAAAACATGAAGGGACTGAAGCAGCTCTCGTATGAGGAAAGGCTGAGAGAGTTGAGACTCTTCGGCCTGCAGAAAAGAAGCAGCAGAGGGGATCTCATATATAAATAACAGAAGGGAGGTTAAAAAGAAGATGGAGTCAGACTCTTCTCAGTGGTGCCCAGTGGCAGGACACAAGTCAGTGGGCAAAACTGGAACACAGGAGGCTCCCTCTGAACATCATAAAACACTTTTTCACTGTGAAGGTGCCCAGCAAGGTGATAGAGTCTATCTTGGGACATATTAAAACACTGTCAGGACATAGTCCTGGGCAACTGGCTCTAGGTGACCCTTTTTGTGCAGGGAGGTTGGACCAGATGACCTCCAGCTTCCAGTTGCTTCCTACCTCTTCGACCACTCTGTGATTCTGTGATTTGCATTTGGGTTAGGAGTTTGTTTTGTAGGGAAACTTGCACTTATTACTCTGTTCATACTGCAAAGCTGTTCAAAACCAAAGAGACTTCTTTTACTCAGATGTCCTGCAATTGGTGGTATTCATTCAGCCCAAAGAATCAGACCACAAAAAATCCAAAGTAAAAACATCAATATAACACACTGTGAGTAGTCCTCAGCTAAAGGTTTTAATCTAGAAATGTGTTCCTATTGTGCTACACTACTTACTGAAATAGAAATTCCCAAAGAAGGAATATTATGCTTAGAACTTGAGAGCTGGCTCTCTGTTGATATGGCTGTCTATATCTCACTTATTAGGAAGTGACTGCTACAGATTACAGATTTGTCCTGAGGAAGGTGACATGTATTTCACTCCAGAGGCAACTTTAACTGTACATAGAAATCTCTGTGCACCTTCTACAGAGGAAAAATAATTTAGTGATTTAATTGATTTCCAAAGATATCTACATGATGTATGTACTGTATTTCAATGTTTTACCACATGAAAACACTTATTATCCTGAATCTCTTTCACACCTCCCAGCTTTTTCAGATTCCAAAACTCATAACTTTTTTCCACTATACAGTTTTTCATAACTTTGCTGTTTAAATATGTCAGTGTTTCAACACAAAACCTTATCACATTTCATCACCATGAAATTCTGCAATGTTCTAAACTGCTTAAGTTAAATCAGTTTCATGCACAAATTTTTGCATTAATCTACCTCCTAGTTGTCAGTGTTTAATATGCCACAAGAATTTATCAGAGATCACTATTTAAAAGTCAGACACAAATAAGTTATGAATCAACATAGTACTGCCTCACAATTTTTGGGCAAAAAACAAGAATTAAAGGAACATTCTGCCATTAAAGCCTAACAAAAGTGATCATAAATTGGAAATTCTGGTCTCCTACCCAAAAGATTATTGTAACAGAATGGAAAGAGAGGCTAAAAATTCTGATATATGATACTCCTTTATTATTTACATTGATCCACAGAAAGAGAAAAGAAATTAAGTATGTGCATATTGTATGGGGGACTTGGGAAAACACATCCACAGGAGGGTTGTAGAGGCTGTTGTGCATATAAGCTCCAGTTAGTGGTCACTGAAGGAATGCAACTCTGAGGTCTGGCACAAGCAGCGTAAGGGCATAAAGACAGAAAAAAAGAGCCTTGGATTTAACATATTCTATATAAGGTAAAAATATATATACAGGATCCATACAAAGCATGTTTGTTGCCCCTACAGGAATAGGAAGTAACAGAGAGAGATGAGAATTATTCCACCACTGTATCCTCCAGTAAAAGAATTTGCTTGATCAGGAACACTCCTTAAATACCAGCAGCTCTCCCCTTCCTTTAGCAGCAAGACTGCAGCTTTTTGATTTACTATTCACTATATTTTGCAATCATACATAAAATATTATCTTGTACTATATAATTGGTTTAAGCAAATTTGCATTTTCAGTGCTATTTCGTGTGGGTGTGCATGCATGAGTGTATTCTTACTCCAACCTTTTTATGTGACAATAAGATTGATATTGCAACACTGATCAAGAGCAAACTCAGATGCAGCAACATATGGAATAATCTGATAACTTGCTTTGAAATGCCTATGGGGATGGGTAAGAGGAGTGGCACAGATTTGACAGGGCTATTAGAACAGGGCTTTGAGAAACATCCTTTTATAAACAGCACCAAACACTGCTATCAGATGCATCTCTTCCTCTCACATTACCTCCCTTGCCCCTCCATTCTGTTTATCAGCCCCTTGGGATCCCAGTGCAGACAGGCTTTCCTCTCTTTGCTGCCTGTGAACGAGGAAGGGCAGCAGAGGAAGCACAGTGAGACCAAGGATGCTGCTCTCATTTCCTTTTTCTTTCTTCAATCTCTCACAACTGAAAGTGTCCATGGAGTAGGTAAAAGTCCTGTTCAGCAATGGCAAGGCTCAAACTGAGCACGCTTTATTACAAATAAAACCTGAGAATGTGAATATTGAATTGTAGTATGTTTCTACTAAATATAGTTTTAAATTTCAAGATACACTATGAATTAATTGGGGAAGACTTAATGGGGAAAAGACAAGTCACGTGGTTCTATTGCCAATATATTTGCCTCTCTTCCCCTCTTAAAAATTTGATTATGAGTAATTTCTTTGCAATAGGTACTAAGAGTGACAGTTTTTCAACAACTTTTGCTACAAGTGAAAATTTAGTATTTCAAACTAAAACATCCATTTGCCTAACAAATAAATTTTTATATTAGGGCATGCTGGTTATAACCAAATGCACTCATAAGAACATGTTGAGCAAGATCAGCATGGAAGTATTACGATCTGCTTCTATGTTACTACACTCTGTATAAGCATGTCATGTGCAATCAAGAATATAAACAATATACATAACTATATAATTATTTGATGTGCAAAATAAGTAAGAGTTATTTTAATGACTTCTCTGGTCAATCCTGAAACCTGTTGCTTCCACCTGCACCACAGAACAGGCATGGGACAAGGTGCAACAGATTCAGTTTTATTTGTAGATCAAGCTCTCCCTTTTCCTGAACTTTGGGGCTTTGGTGTCATTTGCAACATTATACACTATGTATATTCACAGACGTGCAAACTGTCCTGTATGCTGGTAGATTATGCCGATTCCAGAGGTTTTAATGGCAGTCATTGTAGACTAGGGGCATTATGAATGACTGTGACGGCAGCTGAATAAGAGGCAAAATCATAGTCTGTTCTCATGAACAGAGTAGGTAGAGGAATGGTCGCTTCCCCTGAAGAATCAGATCCTCAGATATAATGGACCAAAGTATGAACTGTAAATCAAAGGAACTGCCATATGCTGTCATAGGCATGAAAAAAGATCTGTATGAAGACATTTTCCAAAAATGTCTCAACTATTCAACATTCTCAACTATTTTGAATAATTCTTCCTTGGGAGAAAAAGTTTGGCACAACTGGAGTTCACAATTCATCTAGGGTCTTTTTAGGAAAAGTTGAACAGTTGATTCGCCCTGCTGGCTAACAGTACCAACAATTAGAATGAACAAGACTTGTAGTGAACTACTAAAGAAAAATTTCTGAAAGGCCAGTTTACATCTACAAGTTGGGTAAGAGCAAGAACATGACCTCTCATGTTCAGCAATACAAACTATATGTCAGTTGAAGCTCCCTTGGACTATTAAATCCCATACTGAAGTATTCTGAACTGGTGGACCTTTGCACCAGCACAGAATCTGAAAGAATTTACAGAAATAACCTTAAATGAGAGATGAAACAGGCAGGCTTTGAGTGAAAGCTACAGTCAGTGCCCTGAAATCTCTAAATTGCAAGACATGGTTCCTTTTTTGGTTGTGAGTAGATCTTGCATTGGAACAGGGTCAAAAAAAGTCTTCTGTTTTGTCTTATTTTTTCAGGGAATAAGAAAGTCAAAGAAATAATTGTTGCTATTTCTAGGGTACTGCTCTGGGAGCCTGTTCTTTTTAACTGGTATTAAATAGTAAAATATACTTCCATATTTTTAGACAAGGAAGAAAACTCCTTCAGAGAGCAAGGGGGCAGTAACTGCGCTGCGTACATGACCCAAATCTAAAGACACGATACATAAAAGAAGAATTTCCCCAAAATATTAAATATATCTGACATTTTAAAAAATCACTAAGAAGCTACAGGTGTGCAGAAATGTAGTTTAAGGGAAGCCTATGAATCAAGCAGGGCAATTTGACAACTATAATAAGGTTAGTGCAGTAACTACTGGAAATGTCATTTAGCATGAAAGCTCATATCCTTATCAACCCCTTCAACACTCAAAAAATACTACATAGTAATTTTCACTTCTTGAAACACACGAAAGCCTTATTCCTATTTGATATGACTTCAGTATGCTTCTGCATACTGAAATCCAATAATTTAATAAATCATAAAGTTTTGCTACATTTATTATTAAGAAGTATAAGGCTACATTAATTTCTTTTGTATGACCAAAAAATATTTGCAGAAATATTTGTCCAAACAAAATACAGAATTAAGTTTGAAATAAAATACTCCTTGTTTGCACAGGTTATGGGCTTTTCTTAACTGACTAAATATTTGTAGTTTCAAGGCAGATTTTAACCATCAACCACATTCAATAGACTTCCTCTTCTCCAAGTAATCCTGACATACACATGGTTATTTACACTACATAGATACATACCATAAAGATATTTCCAACTGTCCCTGTCATTCAACTGCTAGCTCTAATCAAATGATTAAGAGTATGCATTTTCAACACACAAAATCAATACTATTAGAATCTAAATGTTGATTTTTACTTGTGGATTTTAAAATTTTTTATTTTCAGAGTAAACGATATATACTGAAAAACTGAAAGTCTACTTCAGATGAAACCACAAATTTCAAAAATTAGAAAAAAGAAAGCTTGGGAATAACTGATAGTATAAACTGAAATTCAATATTGTTTACCTAGGCTTGGATTCATTTTCAAGTATTATCCACTAAGGAGTTTCTGCAGATTTCTGCAAAGTATCTGTTTTGTTTTTCTTGATGAAATAGTACTATACACAGCCATTCTAAGACATAATTTCTGACTAGAGATCCAAGTTTATGCATGCACCATTAGTTTGTCCAATCTGTCCCCTCAATGTTAGTGACAAAGCGTGAGTAAAAAGCTCAACTTTTACTTCAACAGGACTGTCTGAAACCATGCATTTGTACAGAATCGGTTTATTATGCCTTGTTGAATGTTAATCTGCCTTAATTCAGGTTTTTAAACACAAACAGTAGAGAAGAAAGTTATTTCTCTGGTATTCAGTGCACCAAATACAAAATTTCTCTAATCTCATTATGACACAAAGTGATAAATTTCACATACAAACATGTTTCAGCTGTGGTTTGAACAAAACTTTCATCTCTCAAAAAGATGGTAGAAAATTAGGGTTAGTTAGGATACTTGATAAAATAGTCTTATGTTGCTGAAAACAAATCACAGGAAAAAATCTACGTGATCCTAAGAATATCCATATGCATATTTATCTTCCAACTATACCTATCAGTCATTTTCTTTTTCCAGTTTTATGCTTCTTAAGATCCAGTATTACCTTATATCCAGGTCCTAACTGATGTATAGCAAAAATCTGCGCTGGGTTGAGTGCTTCAGTGAATACATATACTGCTCCAAGCTGGCCACAGAACACTCTATTTGCATCAGCAGTCTCCGAAGATCCAAGAAAACATTTATCATAGCTCTGTATCAGAAAGAGGCAGTTAATAATGAAATAATATTAATGCACAGCTACTGAAGCCAGAAATAAAGGGAGGCTGTAATTAAAAAGATAAACCAACCATTATCAATCTTTTATTACTTCCCTGTGGTGAACAACTTCATTTTGAATATCATAGCATTAATTGTTTTAGAGGTCCATATGAATGGCTACTAGGATTTGCTTGCTATTAATTGGTCAACATACAACAGACAAAATTAGAATAGTACGTTAAAGTAGAATATAATTCCCCCTATTGCCTTCTAGGAACATGAAACATTTGAAGTTCCTTGTAATTGTGCTCAGAGCTCCTACTGCTAGTACACAAGAAAACATGCTGAGATGCCCTCTTCTTTCACTCTTCTGCCAATAGAGCTAAACATCTCTAGCAGGAAGAAAAAAAAAAAACAAATACAGATTTTCTAATTTGTAGCTGGTGCATAGTTTCCCTCTCTGACCACAGCCTAAAATGATTTGGTTTGACCTTAAATCCTCTTCTGCCTTCTTCTATACTCACAAGAGTTTTTTTCATTCCTTCTTCCAAAAAATATCCCTCCTTTCTGCTGTTTTCCATCTGTCCACGACCTATTATTTCAGATTAGAAGTGATTTTTTGTGGCTATTTTGCAAGGATTTGGTTAAGTTTTTCAGGTGCTTCTAAAAAACCTGTCTGGAACAAAGACCTGTGAAACCAGAAAACATGATGCAGCACAAAAGGACAACAGGAGGAAGGTCAAGGATCTTTGAAGGTTATTCTCTCAGCTTCCTTGAGTCAAATGTACTTTACTGAATGGAAACAAGGCTTTGACCTCACCTTCTGATCTGAATCAGCAAACCAGTAGAACCTACATTAGGAAACCTGCTTTTTCATCTGGCTTGACTGCTGAGTTTTACCTTAAGGAAAATTTTTGTCAGTCTAGAGAATGAAATCAAATACGGTGAACGGTTACAGCAACTGGTCTAGGTGGATAGGCTATTAACAAGGAAAAGGGGACTCAGATGTAAGGACAGACAGAGATCTGGAGCTCCGCTTTAAGAACAGGTGAGAAGAAGTATCCAGGATTTTATCTTTGATTTATCCTCCTTTGATTTACCTATTTTACTTTTTTTTTCCTTAGAATTTCTACTTTTTAAGCAATGTTTTTGACAAAATTAAAAAACTTTAGGCAAAAACTCTACACTAAAATTGATTCATACAGTTATAGCCAGGAAGTACAGTGCAAAAGATGGGTTAATCAGACCCCTTTGACTCCTGGTAAACCTAATGGCAAAATTTTATAAAATCTTTCAGTTACTTTATTCAAGTCCTACTTAGCCTTGAAGGCTTTCCTGACACTGTGCCATTACTGTCAGAAAGTGTTACATCAATTAATGTTGAGCACTTGCCATTTTCAATGGTTATTTGAGGAATTTGTCTGAGCTACTGATGCCACTTTTTTCCTAGTTGATACTTAAATATTCTGAGACTAGATTCCTGCATATTATAAGGGTATTCTCCTGGATTTCTCTAGTAATCATTAATTGTATAACAGCTATTGCAGCTTTCAACTTCTAATTATAGTTAAGTTCTAGGTTTGTTAGCCTGTAGTAATTTCATGTTCTTTTTTCATTCTTCCCAGTTTACATTTTATCTCATTTCTGGCACTTCATTCTTGATTAGGCGTTTCCATTATTTTTAATTGGAGGGGAGGGCTAACTCCTGATTTCCTGGTAATTTTATCCACTTCTGTTCCAGATGCCAAGCAATCTGTAAACCTGATTCATTAATTAATTTATTTATTAAGAAATCAGCACCCAATACTCATAGCTCATTTGGTCTTCCTCCAACTATCTCACATTTTCACAGTTTTAAACTTGACACACACCAAGTTTGTTTGCCTATTTTTGTATATCCCTGGTAGTATGTCATTAATAACTCCAAGATGAAGTGATTAACAGATCTACTTCACTCAGTCCCTTGGCCCAAAACCTCCTCTTTAATTTAAAAAAAAAAAAACTCTTGAGACTTATGGACCTTGTTATTTAAAGACTAAACTTTATCCTTAATAATCTTGATAGTTATAAGCTTTTTTTCAAATGCAGTAGAAGTGCTACTGATGTTATCGACCTGTTGGCTTTTCATCACTTAAGTAAATTTCTTTAGATCCTTCTACAGCTTCCTTATTCTACAATGGAAATGCAAAGTTCTGTGGAAGATGTCAAGACATCATCTATTCATCTTCATCCAACTATCTGAATAAAATCTTCCAGCAAACTTCCACATCTCCATACTCTACACCTTGAAGAGAAGTTCTATGTTTCTTCTGTCACTTCCCATAACTGGAGAATATTCCTAATCATACAGCTGCAATAGTCAAACTGTTCAATTTAACTTCCATCTCACAAGTGCATTTGATATACATAATTAACTCTATAAGGCATATAGAGCTGATCCTGACTACTGAGCAGCTTGTGGCTGCACACATGTGATTATGTTATACCTTGCCGTGCATTTCACTTCAACTTTTTGCCATAATCATTGTTTTTTATTACATAGTAACAATGAATTTGGAGCCAAAAATGGCTCTATGAAAAGTGTATTAGAAGGATTCAAATTAGAAATAGCTATACAAAGAAGTTTATAATATCTTTCCCTTTTTCATCCAAATTTGTATCTTCCCTCTAAAATTTGGGTGAAACATACTGCAAATATTTAATACATGGAGGCTCAGTAAAATGAAAACATATCTCTTAAGACAACATATATCTGTGAAGAATGCAGGTCTGAAGCTGTAATGTGTACATCATGTAATATCCTATATCTGCCTGGCTACATTACAGAACTAGTTATGAACCTAACAAATTCACGGCCTTGTATAAATAAGAATGAATTGTAAGAAATATAGAAAAAAAAATTAAAACAAATAAACAAATAAGCTTTTTTCTTGGACTTCCACTGTTCTTGCCATCTCTATCTTTACTTCCATGTCTCCCAGGCTACATATGAAAATTGTAGACTGAGGTATTTTTCAGTTCTTGCTTAGATACGAGAAGTAAATTTCAGATATTGTAAAAGCCCTCATAAAAATATTAGAGAATGGTAATGCAAAATCAATCTGGGAAAAAATAAAATAAATACACAATCTCTACCAAGACAAAACATATGCTTAAAAAAAACTATATTAAATTCAGTCTCTTAATGTTAAACTTAATAATGTAAATGTAATGAATGTTTTACTAGTCTAAAAATATGTTTAATCATAATGCATATTGTTCAGTAGTAGATTTGACACAGTGAGCAAATGAAAAATCTTGTCACCAGTACACTTAGTTATTATTTTACAATGTTTTTCCATAAGAAAAGACTGAAAAGTCAGATGCACTTAGTCAACAAAACACAGCTCCTGACCTTTTCTGTTTTCACAACTTGTACTGTTAAATCTCTCAGTGTAAACTACATAAATACTTATGCTCAACATGGGATGTAAAGAAAGAAGAATGACCGGCTGACCTACACAGTGTTTTCTTTTCCCCCAAATCTATTATGGTAAGGTATTTTCTTGTCACCTTGCAGGAGATTAAAGTTATATCCAGGTGTGAGGGTATGAAGGTCGACATAAACAAATAAGCTGAGTAATTGCTCAAGACTTTTCAAGGGAATACTTCTAACAGCTCAAACTTTATAAGAAACAAGAAAGTTCTAACACAGTTAAAACAAGAGCTTCTCTTCCTAGATAATAAAAAATAATAAGAAGCCTATGTACACAGTCCCCTATTCTCCCTTTTATATATTTTATACATTTGCATTCATACAGGTTTCCTGAAATTCTCCAACTTTCTATTCTACTTCCTACTATTGATAAAACAGATCTTTGCTATTAAAAAACAGAGAGCTAATGATAACCAGTGTCTTTCATAGCTTAGCCTATTCTCCAGTGGATAAAACAAAACCTTAGCACATATTTAAGACTTATATCAAAATATCTAAAGCTTGGTAAACTGATTTCACCCTAAGGAAAGACTGTACTTTAGTTGCGTAAGAAAGTAGAAAACATTACAGTGAAGAAAATACAAACAGAAGGGGCAGCTCCTCCTGCTAAGCATTTGTCATTAAGGATTACAGATCCCCACACCATATAACCAGTAACCCAGCCCAGATCCTCTGAGACTCCAGCTGACTTTTCAGTCATCACATTCCACCTATCATGAAAATATTTATATTACCAAGGAGAAACCATGCTCTGCAAAAAACTGAAAGGCTAGCCTTTTCTTGCAAGTAGAAATGCTACCAAAAAACCCAAAGAATGGAAATCAGAACCTTTGGAAGGCAAAGCTTTCCTGCTTTAATTAACATGTAATATTTAAACTCTCCCTTTGAAATCCAATTTTGCCTCTAGAATTTAGGAAAAGAAGTTCATTTCCTTAAGTACAAAAAGGCTTCCTTATCCCTTACAGCAGTCAGAAAGAAATGAGAAATATATTATAAATAAAAAATGACAAAAGCATAGCAAGTTGACGAATCAAGAACCTCTGAAATTCTATCACAGATTTAGCTGAAGGCAAAGAACAAGAAAAAAATTTTGTCTGCCTTCCACAGCCAGAACTTTGAGCCAGAAAGAGCAATATTTTCTGCATCATTAGGTCTAGACTCTCAAACATTCTGAAGTCGAAGGTACAGAAAGAGAGCACATGTACACAAAAAACCAAAAAGTCAACAATAGTGCATTTTATTAAGTAGATGAATAAGAATAAAAGAGAACATTTAAAAAAGAAAATCCGTAAAGATCTTGAGAAAAAAAAAATGTAGCACCTTTTTTTTCTTTTTGAATTAACCTTAAAATGAAAAGTGATGAGAAAGGAAAAACAATAAAACCTTACATCATTCGTGTTAACGTGCCAGGCCATGTCACCGTAGGATACCAGCTGACCATTCACGTAACAGCGTATTTCACTGTTTCTCCACCGGTTGTAGATGTGGACAATGCTGATCATGTACCACTGGAAAGACATGAAAAATCAGTACACAGGGGCAGATTTTGTGCTATAAAACATAAAGTCAACAAATGGCATAAAAAATAAGAGCCCAGTCTCATAAACTTACACAAACAGATGAATCCTTGCAAACAGATAAAATTGAAATTCAAGTCAATGGGACTTCAAGTCCAATAAATAGAACTGTGCCTAATACTGTACGTACCTGCATTCCTCTATGGGATTAGAGGTGAAAATGCATACAAACAATTTAATTTAAACAGTGCAATTTAATTTCAACACTATTCTGCAAAAAAACCACAGCTGAGTTTTGATCGCAAATCCAGAGCTATGTGCACTTACGTTAAGAAATTCGTGTCACATGCCTCTGTCTTTGCATCACAGCTGTCTATCAGAAATTATTAAATAAATAGAAAAAATTCACAATAGCAAATTTTACATCTCAGTTTAAGGTGTCATCCTGATTGTTTGCCTTGATATTTTTCCTCTAGTCTTTACCATTCCACTGATTTTTGGACAACTTTCATATCATCAAAAATGCATTAAATAATCGAACAGAGAAGGCACCACAATGAAATGCTTCCACGTACAACTGTGGTGATCTTTCCCATAATTAATCATTATGCCAATGACAAATAAGTTCAAGAAGCACTCTGGAGTCTTCTTGCTTGGGGACATTCGAAAGATAACTGGACAAAATCCAGAGCAAGCTGATCTAGGTGTCCCTTTTTCAAACAGGGGGAGAGACAAGACGGTCCCAACACACCCCCTTCCAATCTAATTGACTCTGTGAAAATGTCAGCTGGTCTTAAAAATATCCTTTTGTATTCTAATAATTTGGAAAAATAATTGACATTTTCATCATCACCCCTTTCTTCGTATATTTTTCAATTATTATATTTTGATTTCCATGTTCAGATAAGTCCCTCTTTTTCAAAGCAGAGAACTTCTCTAACCCTTGGGGCTTGTTGACTCTCTTCCTGAGCTGCGATAAGTAGATACAGAGCCTACTAATATAAAATTCTGTCTCTCTGTATCAGAGAAAATAAAAGCAATTTTTTTCACATGTTGATTTTGATATTACACAAAGCACAGAATTTCAAAGAAAAAAACAGCATGCAGCAAAATACATTTTGACAATAAGCATTACAGTAGTCATCAAATTGAGCTGTATTCTGTTACATGTCTATAATATCTCTAGATATGAGAACACATATTTTTACACATCTGTTTCCAGGTATTAAATTTTTTTTTTTCATTTTTTCCTCCTTAAAACCTACAGCTTACAGAAGGTAGAAAAATGCTGCTGATCATACAATGATATTTTAGAGTATGTCATTTCCTGCATTTCGAAGCAAATAGACTTACTGGGCAATAGTGGATTAAAGAACTACTGCTCCAGATTTGGCTTCTGAAGTCATGTATGGCAACTCAATCTTTTTTTTTCAAGGAATCATGAGCAAAGTAATTTTTGTAAGTCAATGCCAACCTCAAAAAAAAATCAAAAAACCTAACTCAAAAATCACTAAGCAAATTTCATTTCCCATTTTGTAACCAGATTCTAATTAAGGAAGGAACACCCACCATAAATTCAACAAAATACTCATAACTCAATGTCTAGACATGTAACTGCTAATCAGAAACTCAGTGCAATCCACATGACCGGAGCTTTCCTTTCATCATCACTTCTTTTCCAAAGCTCCACACAACCCAACATAAATCTCTCAGAAAAATATTCCCATGTTCTCATTCCTTCAATGGTTAATTTACCAATAATCTCCACCAAGTGACATTTATTTTAAAAATTTTCATCCCAACAGCAGTCATTCTTTGTGCTGGTTCTATTCAAAATTGTACCTTTTGTGTATTTATTCATATTTCCAGGTATGACACTTTTGTAGCAGAAATCAGCTGACAACCCCTAAGCCCCAGGTTTTATCTACCTATCTTCTGTCTGTGATTCTTCTTTTAAAGGGCTTTAAAATCATTTCTGAAAACATACCAATTTGTAAGACTGTCTCTGTGTGTAGCTAAAGCTTAATAGATGACTCATTCATTTGGAAACAAATAATTCATTACTTTTTTTGAAACACTGTCCACAGAGCCTATAAGTAACCAAAACGAGGAATGCTATCTTGGGAGAGCTTTGGTGTTCACATGAAAATTTAGGAAAATTATATAAACTCCTTATTATAATCTTTTCCCCCCCATGTTAATCCCCATACATGCACATGCAACTTCTTTTAGTTCAAGCCTCATTTCTTTCATGCAACTTTGCTGAATCTTGAGCATTGCTGCTGTGTCAGACCACTACCTCTGTCTGCTACTCTGAACCACAAGACAAGTTCTGAAACAACCCCTCAACTCTGATCTCGAATACACATGCATACACACACATGCACACAAAGTCTATCTCAGCTCTCTACCATATCTAACCCAGTAAAATACTGCTTTTTGTCCTCCTACTCTTGAATTAACTAAATTTACATCTTAAATGGCAATATATTTTTAGCCAGGAAAGTATTCAAGTATTAAAAAAATGGTTTACCCTCTGTCTCGCATTTGTCACTATCAATCTAGAAAAAATGAGTAATGTAGGTTTTCAAAGCTAATTCCTAAATAGAAGATGACAAACTCCACCAAGTCCATGATGCAGTCTTAGCAACAAGAAAATAAAAGTACTTCTGAGATTTCTGCTTACTCACTTGATTCATACCCTTCCATCACTGTATTTTAATTAATATAATTCTCTTATCACACAATAACATAATTTTTTTAAGGCTTTCAGATGAGTATAATGCCTAAAGGTCTTCAGAAATCCACATAGCGTGTATCAACTGGCTCACAAACTTGCTCTTATGCAAAGTGAAAATCTTTAAAATAATTCAGTGGAAGCAGGAGAAAAAATTCCAGTGCAGCAGTGCATTGCTTTGTCTCAGATATGTTTATCTATGTGTTTTCTAATTATTCCTTTACATTTTCCTAGCCTCTATCACAATTTGATGGCAAAGAAATCAAGCATGATAATACCTAACTCTAAATATCAGAAAAACACATTTTCTAAAATTTGTATTATTTTCCATCTATAATTCCTTTGGAAAAAAATAATATTTTATACCCCAATTGAAATTTTGGCAAATTTTACATTCAGATTTCTTTGGAACTAGGGGGTGCCTACTCTAAGGTTCTAGAAATTAATTACTATGTCTTGTATAGATTTCTATATCTCTTCTATTGACATTTAAATTTGAGACACTTCCTCTGACTCATCTCCATTGACTCATCCTGTAGTAAACAATGATGGAACTAAATAATTTAGCTTTTTTGCCATGTTAATATATTCTTCATGGTTTCCTATTAAGCCTCAGTCATCTAATTGGCCCTATGAACAGGAAAAAAAAATGACTTGTCTAATAATTTGCATAGAATTTGCTATAACTTGTACTTTTCTAAGTACCCTTCATTTGGATGCAACTTTGACTTATTGAACAACTTCATTTTACTTACAGTGGTCTGTACTTTACTATTTATCTATGCTCAGGTACATTGAAAGCACCTTTTAAACAGTCTGTTGAATTTTTTGATTAATGGTGTATTTACTCTTAGTCTTTTGTATTCTTGCATTTAGGCAACCTCTCTAGCACTAACACTTTTTTTTTTTTTTTTAAGACGGAAAGGCAAATTTTTTGCAGTTCTTTTGAAAATAAAAATCACAAATCCTGCATATCCAGCATATTCTGAATTTTTCAGAACAAATTTAAGCAAGAGTCAATGTCTGAACTATCTGAAAGTTCCCAAAATAAATAAATCTAAATGCATGTGGTATTTAGAAGTTTGAACTCCTTTACCAGTAAGATAACATCCAGTTTACAGCAGTATGCTTTCTGATCTTCTCCAACTCATCACAGATGCTATAACCATCCTTGTCATGTTGAATAGTATGGTTTTCCTACTGATCTTCTGATTTTCACAGCACAGAAACCCTGTTATATTATATATATATATATACACAATGAACTTATTTACCTGATAAGGCTGTCTTTAATACAGGGCACCACACTATGGCCAAGGCCTGCCCCACTGTCACTCATGGCTGTAACTACTGATGGTCAAGTCCACAAAGCTTCTAATACTTCTGTTATGTCAATAACCTCATTTAAAATAAGATATTCCAGCTTCTTTGCTTTTTTATATTTTTTAGGATATGTAGAAGCAAGCATCCATGTATGCCTCATAACCTCTTAGCATCTATGTCTCATTTATATGAATGTTCTTTGCTGATGCTGTAGAGGCTTTTTTTTCAATTATTTCTCTACCATTCTGTACCTGAGGACACTTTACTACTACAAAACAAACCAACCAAGTTGTATGATCTCACACACAATTTTTCTTCAACTTTTAGTTGAAAAAAATCCTTTTTTTCCCCTAATATTCAAAGTCAGTAATACAATTTTCTTTCACATTCATCCTTCAGTTTCCTGCCCAATATTATTTTCTCAAAAATGTACAAAGACCATGCCTCTCTGCTGTAACAAGAGCTTCTTTAGGTAGTAACAAAAGACACTTCACTATGCGTTTTTGTTACTGCTGAAACCTGCCAAGCTTAGTCACCAACTGCTAAGTCACTAAGTCATTCCTACTTCATAGCACAGTACAATCAAGAGAACGAGGCACCACACACTAAGTATTTCCAGGATGTGGAACTTGTTTCTGTCTCTGCTACAGTTAGTAAAGGTGTTCAGGTCAGAAACATACGCAGAAAAAAAAGCTGTTTGCTCTTGACTACACTTCTTTCCTGTTACAGTTTTACAAGAATTGATGCAGAGGTTGAAACTCAAGGGAGTTTCAACCAAAAACCACTGGGCATTACTCACACAAAAATTTCTATTTGGAGTCCCAAAAAAGCAGTAGACATATTAAACATAATACTGCCAAAGCTAGTTTATCTCTGTTGAGATGTCAGGCTATTATATTACAACTACATTTTCTATTTGGGGATATGATAACCAAATTTCTCCATATATTTTTATAAATGCTTACTATTACAATATTATTAAAATACTCCAATTGAAACCTAAAGTAACCACTCGGCACACGTTAAAGTTATAAATTAAGATTACATATTATACTGTGAATGGTGTCATATGACATAGGTAATAGCAGGAAGATCTTCATGTGAACATAGCAACTCTCTGATCTGCCTACATAAAGCTATTGACCAGGTGACTTGAATTTATCATTTTACTGTGATTCACCAAAAAATTTTAAAAACCCTCAAAACACATTATTCAGAAGTTTATTGAGGATGATGATTCTGACAAAATCTATTGCTGAAATCCCTATGTCTGTAAGCAAATGGCTAGGGAATGGTACATCTGATGGCAAAAATCACACTTCTCAAGTTAGCATTAGGACAGTTAGCTGCTTTCTAAATGAGTACACATTTTTTGAATACATATCTACACATTCAAATCTTGTACAGTGAAACCAATGTCATATCTAAAAAAGATGAAGAAAATCTATGTTAAACAGGACAAATTTTGACTTGTTAGGGCCAGGAATTGTATTTGACAGGTTTATTTCCTCCAATATGCGTTATGTACCTTAACACATACAAGCGAACACAAGTTAATGATGGAAAAATATATATTAAACCACTTGAAAATATATTCTAGAATATTTATTTGAAATATTTTCTAAATCTGACATATGACCCAAAGAGTACAAAGCATGAATTCTGGGATATGTAAAACTGACATGGGAGTTATATTTTGATATACTTGAGCAAATCAGCTGATTTTGATTTGAAACTGGTATTCATATAATGACATACACAGGTAATAGTATTTCAGAACTAGTTATTTTGAGTAGAACAGCAAAAGCTAAAATTTTCCAGAGCTGACATGAAGAAAACTAGTCATATGTATTAAAAATTACCAAAAGCATATCTTGCTAAATATGAAAGACTACTTCTTCTTCAACAAGTAAAGATCAGCTAGATCCCAAAAGCTGATTATCAATAATATAATACAAAAGTTAACAATTACATTTGCTCCTAGATTCAGATGTGCTACTTTAAATTAAAATTAAACTGTCCTCAAAATAATTTTCTGGCTATAATATCGAAAAAAACATGAAAAACAATTGATTCACTCCAATACACTCAACAGATATCTGTTTACAAGGCTTTATAGAACCCTGAGTGATATGCCAGAAAAAGACATTACTTTAAGAAAACCACAAGTGACCTCAAAGCTACATGACAAAATTAGAATCAGTGATTTTGAACCACAAATACACACCAAGAGTAGAACATTAAGCTGATACGTGAACAAACGCATTCCCTCTGCAAGAGATTGGTTTCTCAAAAAAAAAATTCAAGCACTGAAATTCAATATACAAATTCTAAGCCCATAAGAAAAATAAATGAGCTTCATAACAAAATATACACAAGACTGATATAAATGACAAACACATAATGTTTGCTGTACAAAAGAAAAGTCAACTAACTGCAGTACTGAAGGCCACAAAATCATTGTTCCCCTAGGACTACTAGGCATACAGTAGAAATAAACACTAAAATGATCTAGAGTTATAATCAAGATTTACTATGAAAAATGAGAAATCCCAAAACAGCACTGACACGTTCAGAAGAAAGTTCAGAGCCTTATATCATACAGCATCAGATAATGAAACTCTAGCATTGCCAGCAAAATTTTTCAAGACCTTGGCAATAAAGTTACCAGGTACAGAATTTTCAGAAACAGAATGATGTTATTTAAATAATATCCATTTTACAAGTACTCAAAACTCTTCTCTATTTGAAGTTAATTAAGTAGCAATTTGAAAAGCAAGCTGACTTTGGAGAAATGCTACGCTATAAATTATTACATTTTTCTTGAATTGATTCTGAACTGTAACTTTGCATGACCATTAGAGCAGTTACTTATAAACAGGAAATTATTAGTAATACTATGGCACTAAAGGGATTTTAGCCCTCCTCCCAGAAGCATGTTGTCACATGTTCGGTGTTATTCTTTACTGTAAATACCACTTTGCTTACCTTGCGTGGCTGAAAGTCGTACTTCACACAGTGCTGGAAACCTTTGCCTTTTGACTTCAACGATGTAACTATTAAGCAGTTGCCAACAAAATGAGCAGAATACCCAACACCTTTGCTAGTGCGGAAACTGAAAAGAAAGAATCATGAATGAAACTGGGAAAAGGGGAATTATTGTATTTAAAAAATGTCCAAATACTACTTTAAATTGCCATGAAAAAGAAAATAAATTTGTACCAGGAATGGTGAATCTAATTTTCTTCCACCATTCTTTTGGGGAGCTACTCACCTTCAGCACTTATTTGATTCCAGACTATATTTTAAAAATCAGTACTTTTTTTTTTTTTCCCCTAAAATCCAAGATAGTAAGTATTATATCTGTCACATTTCACCTTCAATTTCTTAATTAATCATCATTTAAAATAACATATCTGATTAAAGCTGTGAAGAAATATCTATTACAGATCAAGTGTGAGATGCCTTGCAATTTTGGGGGGTTCAGAGAACAATGCAGCTGGTATGACATACAAATTTGGATTCAAGATAATTATTATGCCCAGGAATTATTTTTCAGACATATGAATTAATTTGCTAATGATCGATGAAGTTTTAATCATCTGAGTTGTGGATTTATTTTCATTTGTCAAATGGATAAAGGACTGCAATTTTAAGAAAGTAAGTTTAACAAGGATTTCCAAGCTTTCTTGTGAAAAATATCATAAAGAAAGATAACGCAGAAAGCTCATACATTTCTCCACTTATATTTGAAATCAAAAGCATTTTAAAGAGCAATTCTGGACTTCTTAAAAAAACATTTTGCAAAGGTAAATGGTGAAAGTTCATGAACAACATTCACAGAAAAATTTAAAAAGGACAAGTCCATATCTACAGCTATGCTGCTTAATCCCTTCTGAAAAGCTAAGTGAAATGAAGAGCAGTTTGCTATCAATAATATGAAGCAACTTTATACAGCTTCTAGACTTTTCTTTAATAAATAACCAATGGCTGAATACAAGGTCTAGATGGTGAATTTCATCTCTGAATTCTGAAATGAAGCTTTGCAAATATAAGAAAAAAGACACGACTAATTTTGAGCATTTGTACAAAGTCCTGTAGACCACGAATTAATACTTTCTCATCCTCTTAATGTAGCTAACTTATAAAATAGTTTTATGCTCTTGCAATAATACTGTTTTAAATGGTTTCTTTGTTGCAACATTTTCTTTAAACACTTTTACTAGTTTTTCTCTAGGAATATTAAGAGGTGAAAGGTACACACAAACACCAAGTTCAAATTTATTCTTCTTTAATAGCTGCTGAAATTGTATATTTTTGGTCTACCCTACTACACATAAACAATCTTGATTTTAATATGGAAAAATTTGCATATTTGTGGAACTTATTCCATCTTCAGAAACTTACAGTTAAATCTGCATGTGTACATTATTTAAGGAGAGAATCAGATTTTCCTCTTTGCTCCCTGTCAAAAAAATAGTTTATAAACCATGACCTTATGAAAAAAATAAACTCTTTACAAGATAGGTGTTGTGATTAGACCCTGAGGTGATCAGGGTTTAGACATTCATTTCCTATGAGGGAATTTGCAAAGGAGGTAAAAAAGAGATACTCAAGTTCTCAAATTCTAGAAAGCCACTTTTGTTCTAATGAATTAGAATACTTTTATTAAATTTTTTAAAACAGACTAAACAGGACAGGAGTAATAACACCTATAGATGATTTCTCTGCATCCTAATGGGTCCTTGCACAGAAGTTTCTATTTCCAGTCTTGAAGTATATA
Source organism: Eulacestoma nigropectus (assembly GCA_013397775.1). Lineage (NCBI taxonomy): Eukaryota > Metazoa > Chordata > Aves > Passeriformes > Eulacestoma > Eulacestoma nigropectus. The sequence goes on from VZTE01002529.1 coordinate 88,665, forward strand.
TAGTATATATCTTTTTTTTTCCAAAATCAGGCTGTGTCTTCCTCATTAATTCATCTGCTTCTCTACATTGTACACAGTTCTCCCTTCAAGCTTTTGTGCTGAAAAGGAGAATTATTCCCTGCCACTGCCTTTACTAAGAGTTTCCATAGAACTCTCTTTGCAAAAAATGAAAAAAAAAAAAGCACTTCTTTAATAAACGTAAAATGTCCTCTTCTAAATAAACCTAAGACATAACCTAAGAATAAAGAGAAATATTACATGCTGTCCATTCTCACTGACCTCAACAGTGAAGACACTTCATAACACTGCCATTCCCTTTCATCTTCTGAAGACTATTTTTAACCTGGATTATGCCAAGATCTGGCTTCCACAATGACCCCACAGGCAGCTATACCCCTCAACAAAAGGAGCAGTGCAGCCTCGTGGAAGAATATCACTCATACACATATATAATCTGCATTACCCATATAGACAAGCTGCACGACCAGAGCACTGAATTTTGTACAATAAAATGAAGGTTAAAAAACCTAAAATACAGCTCTTACAATAAGAACAACTGAATGTGTTGTCAGATAGTTTGCAACTTTGATTTATCTCCTTAGGGCCTTATGCCATTCAAAGAACTTTTCAGCAGGTAATTGCATCTCTCATGATGCCAAATTTGTTTCTCAGAAATGTAAGTCATCTCTACAGTCTAAAATGGTTTTGTTTAACAAAATCCCATTTTGAAGGATATTAAAACAATACACAGATTCACTACATTCTGACATAGGATGTCGTATTATTTGATTAGATATGTCAAATAAAATCTTTAATTTTAAATTACCAACACCCAACCATTGAAAATATCATGTTTTTACCTGATAAAACATTATTACCATTGTGTAAAATGCAACCTACTACTTTGAACTACTTTGAACAAGAGCTAGAAAGCATTTTGTTATAAAGAATATCTCTTGAAGAAATGTCTACATCTTTAAATTTTTTTCCCTTTCCTATCCCTCCTGGTTACTGGGCTGATTTTATCATCACTATGGTCAAAGCAGACTGTTCCTAAAATTTTAAACACTGAGCTATCATGTGTGTACCTTCCCAGAGTTCAGCACACAAACACGAGAAAGCAATGAAATAATGAAAAACTGCTCATTTCTTAGCAGGGCTCTTTGTCTTGGAATAAAATGAATGATTTTATAAACATGGAACTTACTCAAGATTTTACTTTTTTTCCTCTAAATTAATTAGAATTCTGATACAACAGTAGTTAAGAAACTGAGTACTCAAATGTGTTCTGTTTACTCAAAATTATACTACATAATATTAATCTTCACATTTTCTTTCTTGCCAAAGGTAATGTAGGCTAGGACTGGTCTCCAGGATACTGCAAAGAAATTCTCTTACCAATTACCTACATGTGCAGAACTTGCCACATCCAGAGATGAAACGCATGGAGACAACAAGAGCAGTACCATCAACAGCCATATGGTTTTATGAGCCTTAAATTACCTTCCATAGCAGCTGGAACACAATTTTACTACAGTTTGCTCATATAACCTTTACAATTACGTTTCATTTCAGCCAGTTTCTCAAAGCAGCTACTGAATATTATTACACTTCAATAGCAAGAGAGAATTCTTCCATCCACCGGTGGAAATGTTTAGAGATTCCAGTTTCTTTAGCTTATGATTTTATGAGCAATTAAACATATGATCATAGTACTGATATTGAGAAGATATTAATTCATTGTTGCCTGAAAGGTGAGGGCAAAATCTGCTTTCTACTAACTTTGGAATTTCACTATATGCTTTTGCAACTGTTCTGTATTGTTTCTATTATCATAAGCCCTAGAGAAAGTCTGAAAATACTAGACAGCTTGATTTTTGGTTGGGCTTTTTTTTTTTCCTTCCTGTCTCTACATCTGTAAAACTAAAACATAGAATGCACTTTCAGAAGTGTTAACCATTCTTCCACGTAATGCTTGTGGAAGCACATGGATGTTTTATGGACAAAAAGCAATTATGACAATCCAGCCTCAATTCACCTTCTCATTCTTTTATAGAATCTGATATATAATCTGAAAGAAAGCACTCCTTATAAAACAAAAAAATAAAAAAAACATAAAAAACCCCCACTAAAAATCAATCTTAGCATCTGGATTGATCATACCTAATTCCAGACCTTACTTAATAATTATGTCACCCATCCCTTTTTTTTAGCAGGAACAAGAAAATTGATTTAGAGGATGGAGACTTCCCAGTTGAGCATGCTTAAGGTTAGCCCTAAATATCTAAATTTGCAATATCTTTATGACAAAGAATCTACACCTTATTTTTAAAGAAACATTTCCAACAATCTATTAAACTATGATGAGGATGATTATTATTATTATTTTACTGTGTCTTATAATTGTGATAGTTAAAGCGACCATAGTTCTGTCTACCTAAAAGTTTGAACTTCCTTATTTTGCAGTCTACCCACTGGATCTCAGACTTAAAAAAAATTTATTTATTTATTATAAAATGTGTTTTCCAGGGGAGAGTTCACTCCCAAGTATTTTATGAATAGTACCAGCTTTTCCCATGGTCTCCTACAAGAAGTAGCAATTCTTAACTGTAAACGGCATTCCAGTAATGCTTTTGCCAAGATCTCAGGAAGGCAACTTTTATTATCTTCTCTGTTCAGACTATCCTTAAAAAGATCACATTAGCTCTTTCAGCTAGAGCAATGAAAATGGATTTTATGGTCAGCTGGTAACCTACAACAATCCTTAACATCCTGCTGTAAATTCTGCTTTCTAATACATAACTACTCATTCCATAAGCATGGCACCCATTATCCACTGCTAGGTATATGACGTTGGCTGGCTTATACTAAAATTTCTGCTGCAGAATTCTTTTACCTTACCCTTTGAATTTGACTGCTCTGCTTTGTTGTCATTTATCATTCATGCAAATGTCAGACTTCTAATTTTCTTCCAGGACTGTCACACTCAGTTTATAATTGGTAAGATAGCTACAATGCTGTTCCAATACATAAGTGATAATAGACTGTCAGCAGCTGCCCAACATCATCCTCAGAGATAATTAAAATTATTTTTTTAGAAAAAAACAAATTGACTTACAGGTCTTGAAGCAGGGTTTAGCATATTCCTAATAACAGAATAGTGGCAAATTTCCTTCACATCTGGCAAATGTGAAAGCATTTCTTTGCTTTCCTTCTCCAGATTTTAGAATCAGTTTTCACATCATGGTTGAACTGATGTAACTGCTGTCTCACACCACAAAGAAACTGCACTCTAAAGCCTAGAGTTATTTATATTACACATTTTTCACCTAGACAAACTGAAAAAGATACTACATGATCAAAAACCATGTTGAGAGAAAATAAATGTCTACTTTGGTATCTTTCTCTTGGTGGTGGTTGTATGTGACACAAGTTTTCACGTGACAAAGTCTGAAATCTGTGTAAAGATTAGATGGATATTTTTCCCTACTTTGAATTATTAATTAGAGCTTGGGTTAATCAAGTATATAAAAAATCATAAGAATTTGCATTGTTCCTGTCACTAGTGGGGTATGCAGGGCTACATCTTAGGCCTTGTTCTCTTCAACATTTCCATAAATGACTTGGATGCAGGACTGGAAGGGATAAAAGCAAGTTTGCAGATAGTACAAAACTGCGAGGAGCTGTTGACCCCTTTGAAGGCAGCAAGGCCATGCAGAGAGACTCTGAAAATAAGAGGATTGGGCCATCACCAATCATATGAAGTTCAACAAGGCAAAGTGCTGGATTCTGCACCTGGAATAGGGCAACCCTGGGTGTACGGACAGACTGGGGAATGAGATGCTGGAAAGCAGCACCATGGAAAGGGATCTGGGGGTCCTGGTCAATGTAAGTTGAATCTGAGTCAGCATTGCCCTGGCAGCCAGGAGGGCCAGGCGTGTCCTGGGCTGCATCAGGCACAGCATCACCAGCCAGGAAAGGGAGAGGATTGGCCTGCTCTGCTCTGCACTGAGGTGGCCTCACCTCAAGTGCTGGGGGCAGTTTTGAGCACCAAAATATTATAAAGACATTAAACTACTGGAGAGTGCCTGAAGGAGGGCCATGAGGATGGTGAAGAGCCTTGAGGGGAAGCCATATGAGGAGTGGCTGAGGCCACTTGGTCTGTTGAGCCTGAAGAAGAGGAGAGTGAGGGGAGACCTCATTGCAGTTACAACTTCCTCGTGAGGGGGAGAGGAGGGGCAGTCACTGATCTCTTCTCTGTAGTGACGGGACCTGAGGAAATGGGCTGAAGTTGTGTCAGAGGAGGTTTAGATTTGATATTAGGGCAAGGTTCTTCACCCAGAGGGTGGCTGGGCACTGGAACAATCTCCCCAGCAAAGTGGTCACAGCACTAAGCCTGACAGAATTCAAGAAGGGTTTGGACACTGCTCTCAGGCACATGGTGTGATGGGGATGGGGATGGTCCTGTGCAGGGCTAAGAGTTGGAGTCAATGATCCTGATGGGTCCCTTCCAACTCAAAATATCCTGTGATTCTGTGATTTCCTTCTGAGATTGGTATATTCAGTTTCTTTTATGTGCATTAGGTTCACATTAGTATTTCATATTTTTGGGGAACAGGTGATCAGTAAGATATTTTTATATTCATAGATGTACTTTCTATTACCTTTAGCTAACATCCAAACAGTGCGCTTTGAATTTAACAGATTTATTTTGTAGTACTGACATCAGCTGAGAATCTTTACCACCAAACAGAAAATATGACAACATTCTCAACTCTAAGAAATAATATACTTTAGAATTCCTAAAGAAACCACCACACTGGATTTTATGGTATATCTACAGGGCACATGTCTTGAATCCATGGATTTATGATTTGCAAAGCAAAAAGGACAGATGGCTTTCTAAGAGTTTATATACAGTGAGTAGCCATTAAAATCTGTAGATATTTCGTGGGGGCAGGGAGAAAGCACGTCAGAAACTAAAAAGAATGAGAAAGACTAACTGTTGTTAGGAAGCCAGAACGAGCTATAACTGCAGCATTATAAGCTACTTACCAATAGAGATAGGGTTTATCCTTATCTACATTGATATTGTTTAGTGGATCCATACGAAACCAGGTGTTTAAAGTAAACCCATTTTGATAAGGCCACTTAGCAATAGGAGGCAATGCAATTGCCTAGAAGGAGGGAAGAAAAAAAGAAACAAAAAATTAGTTTTTTGAGAAATACTGTTAAAAGTAATGCCTTTCTAAAATCCTGTGCCATTCTAGATCTGTAGATTTGCTTTAACTTTCAAATATAAAATATAGAAAAAAGCCTTCAAATAGTGCTTTTGAATAAATGTATTACTTTTCACTCTATTTTGAAATACTTAAACTTTTAACTACATAAATTCTATCAATAGAGGACACAAAATTAAATTTGTGAATGGGCAATATTAACAGAACAAAAGTAGAAAAATTACTTCTGCAGAAACTAAACTATAAATTCAGCCTTTAATAATTATTAATCTCATCAATAAACTTAAATATAAAATCAAATTAATCAACAGACCATAAAATAGAGAGTCATTGCTAAAACTAAAACTAAACATTTCAAGGAACACCTTTGGGATATGGCTCCTGCCTCTTCAGAGGCAGTTTCCTGCCTGAAGCAGAACAGCTGCCTGGTGACAAATGGGAATACCTGGGAGCAGTACTATCACCAGCACCACAAGGTGTCCTCCAACTGGAGTGACTCACTTGCTACCTACACAGACTGGTAGAGATGTAATACAGTACTGGGAAGAGCCCTGCAGCTGGGAAAATGAAGCAGCTCTCAGCAGCATATCCATAGACTGGTTCAGTAGACTCTTGGCTCCTCCATACTGTCACTGAAGTCTTGGATATAGAAGGAGCATGCACTTAACTTTAAAGAGGGCCAACCTGATATTTATCATGCCAGTTAAAAGTTATGCTGTTTCTCTGTCTGATTCCAACATTGTGCATCACACCTGAAAATGAACTCAGTGCTAGTAAACTAGGTCCTGTCCAGTCTCTTTCTTCTAATGAAGTGCTTTGGTTTTTAGGTCATTTTATAAATATCTGCCCTTGGTTCACTTCAGTGGATGTATCCTCTCCAGAACTTCACAGTTTAATCCAACATGCGCTAATAAAGTGTAAATTTGAAACTCATATTTCTTGATTTACAGGTGTGCAGTCCATCATGAGTGGCATGTGAAACAAGATCCTGGAAGGATCCAAACAAAGGAAAGAGACTCCACATTTCAATCAAGAACTCCTGTTATTGATGCACATCTTTGGACAGGGAGGAATACTTGAAATTCTTCCCCTGCAAAACCTTTTTGAACCTCTGATACAAAATGAAATTTAAGAGAGAAATTGCATCAGGGTTTGCCTCTGAAGCCCAGAAATGTCAAAGTAGTATGTGTCACTGTAGACATTCATATTCTGCAACAGCTGTCTTGCTGCTGCATGCACTTGTAAGAGAGGTTAACAGTGGTTTTAATTTAGCAGGAGATAATGAAACTTTCCCTTTCAAAACTTAGTAATTAATTCTTTACACAATCTGCCCTATGCATTTTGCTGACACATCTGTTTATAAGGCTGGATATCAAACAAGATCAAAGAAGTAATCTAGCAAAAAATAACCCAGGTGTAAAACAGTGATTATCAGCCAGTTTACTTCCCTGATGCAATCTGCCACTCTGACAAGTCTGTTCACAAGGAACAGACATAGTGGATTATGCTTAAAGAAAATTATCAGTGCCATTGATGGATGAAATGCAAGTAGAGCAGCCTTCATGCACTGGCATGAGAAAACAGGAATCTCAGGATTATCTTCTGGTAGAAGATTCCAAGTTCTCCCTGAGCATATACCATTCCATACGAGAATGGAACTGTACTTCAGATTTCTATTTCCCAGTATTAACCATTTGTATTTACTCTCTCAATAATCTATAAATCTGTATACAATACTTGAATTTATTTGTAGGGGTTTGTTCTAAAGTACATGCAGTGAATGGAAGAGGGAATATCCACTTGGGAAGGTTTGGAAAGGAATACAATTTCATGATTTTAAGTTGTCTCAAAAAGAAAAGTCAGAAGAAGACTGCACTTAAATCACTGCCTTGATGGAAAAGAAACAGTTGATGGAATTCAGACAAAATGAAAATTTTATAATAAAATTTATGACTAAGCAGTCACTGTAAACCGAGATGATATAGACAAGCTCATTGCTTGATTTTCCTCAACTCTCTCCTTTATATAATATTGATTACATTATTCTAATAAAATAACACAGTTCTTTGGAATTTTCAGGTTTCCCTTTTACAGTAACTTCCCCAGACCAAAATCTGCTGCTTGACATTCCATCCTCTCAACAGCACAGCTACCTTCTAAGTCTGTGGAAGGCAATGTCTACACTACTCAAACATGTATTTCCGCTCTCATTTCCTTTTCAAGAATTTCTGAAAACAAAGGGAGGGAAATGCAAATGAGGAGTTATTAATTTGTTCTTGAAATCATAGTATTTTGGTTGAAAACTTACTGCAGCACTACAGCCTGGGAAGTTGAAAAAGGTATCAGGGCCATGTCTCTGTGGCATCTGATTAAGGACTGATAATAATTTAACTGCATGTCTTGGCTGTGAAAAAAAGAAAATTGCACAAAAGTCAATACAACCATTTTTGTACTCTCTAAGCTACAATGGAAAGTGGACAGTTTTCAAACAACAGAGCAAATTAACTCTAAAACAGTTAGCAAAAATACTTCTTAAACATATGTTCAGTCAACATGAGAAAACAAATTCAAGTTTAAACGTCCCAGGAGACATTTTATGTTAACTTCAGACTCTAATGGAATGACACTTAATGTTTTATCTGATCACAGCTTACCCAGATTCCATTTTCGCCTCGAAGCATGCTGAACAAAAGCTTCAACTCCTTGACAGTGATGCTGTAGCTGGCAAGAACCCCCAACATATCAACTAGGAGATCTTCAAAGGAAAAAAAAGTTATTCTGAACTCTGAATTTCATTGCTTTCACACAAAAAAAAAAGCTGAAAAAATTAATACCTTTAAAAGTAAGGGTATTCACAAATTCTAAAAATCTAACTTACTTGTATTAAATATTTTACAAAGGATTTCATGTTCTCACTGTTTTAACTTTTTTAGAAAGAAAGAGTTACCTGAGCAGTTTTAAATTTTGCATCACACTTTGAAAAAAGTATTACAGTTACGGAGCATTAATTCTTCCCACTTCACAACATTTATCACACACTATACACTTCGCCTTCCTGCTGTATATTTTTGGGATAAAAGTTCCTTTCTTTCGCTGAAGTTAGTACTTTTCAAAAAATTTTGTCCTAAAAGATGCTTTACATTAACCTAAACCCAGCATTTTATACTATAGTTTGTATCATTCCCACATTTTTGCTACAGTGATAATGCTTCTGATCTTTACTGTAATGAAAGGCCAGGGGAAAATAAAAGAAAAACAACACTTCCCTCTGGCCCCTACCAAAAAATCCAAACCAACAAAAACCCCACAAAACCAATCAAACAAAAACCCAGCAATCAAACCAAACAATAGAAAAACAAACAAAAACAAAACAAAACAAAACAAAAATCATAGCAAGAAAATAATTAAAGAGCACAATAAAAATAAGTGATCAAAATTGCTAACAAGCTTATGGAATACAGCTTTCATTACAATGTCTCAAAACCTATAAACTTTTACAGTAAAAACATTAAACAGTCTTCCTTTCAGAGAGTATCAGGTTTAAAATTACCAGTAGTGCTTGAATTTTTATTTAAAACCCCAGAATTGCATTTTAAGAATTTGTTAGCTTGTTGGATGCTGAATCTTTCTTTATACTCCACACTTTTTTCTGAAATAAAATGTACTAACAAGAATTACTACTTCCTCTAGCAGAAGGAAAACCAATTTGCTCATCTTCACATATGAGGCATAAGAATTTAATTCAAAGACCAAGCAGTGAAGTACAGAGTTTTCAAAACAAAAGAGCTATGACACAACAGAATCAGCATTAACACACTTTCCTAATCTGTTCAACAATTACAAAATTCCCCCACCCCCCTCCTGCCTCCCTGCTAAAACTTGTAGAAGATATAACTTTCCACATACAAGCTTACATTTTATTTGTAGGACTGCATGTTATCCTTGTTCATTAGTGAAAGAATGACTCTTACAGGTGCTGACAAAGACTAGTTTTTAGGAGAAACAATTCTTTCCAAAGACATTTCACATTTGTATTTTGTTTTTAAACAAATTTTGTCTTTGCAAATTCATATATAAGTGGTTTTGAGCAAAAGCATTAATATTTATTTAGCTTTTTCCACTATGAAACTAGCCTCTGATCCTTAGCAAGCAAAAGGCATGTGTGAAGAATGAAATACCATTTAATTTACAGAAGACGTAGTAAGCCGTTTGGTCAGTGAAACTGTGTATCAGGAAAGGCAAAAGAAAAGCATTGCAACTTAGAAGATATTTTCACCATAAATTCTGAATATAGTCCTAATCTCCAAATATAGATTTTTTTTCCCCTTTCTCATTTCTTTAATCTTCCCTTTAAAAATAGTGCCACACGCATTTGTGACAGAATTATGGAAAGCAAAATACAGCTAAGAAAACTAAACGCCTTGTCTTCTATGGTGGTGAGTTCTATGACTCAGCTCCCCTCGTACCTGCCCCCTTCGCTGTAGTCTCCAGCCTGCAATGTGAAGCTGGCAGTCATTTGCACATCTTGTACATGATCAGAAACTAGGAACAGTCACACACTGAACACTTAGAAAAGGAAATAAGCACAGGTGAATACTAATCTTTGGCTGAGAATTTCCCAATTCTTATTTTGTAGTTTCAGCTTGCTTTTCAGATCAAGAGACTGCAAATTTTGCTTCCTTACCAGAGAAAAAATGTTATGTAAAAGCAAAGTTGTCTGGTGAAAATCAGAACACCTTTAAAAAAAAAATCTTGTAACATAGATGACAAAAGTGCAAATTAATACAGTTAAACACAGAAATGATTGGCAAGTTTTAAAAATCACTGAACATGTGCTGCTTTGTTTCATTGTTATAGCCCTGTACTACCTTATGGCACAGAAAAATTCTTATTTCTACTGAAGGTGTGGATAACCTACAGGCATTAGAAATACATATTTATAAGTAATGAATTAAACATTGATGGAGAGAAACAAATGTAAGCTCTCTAATTATGTAACTCTTGGTAAAATAATGACCTGGAAGATTGAAGCCCAGTAGGTATCAAGGAAAGATAAAACAAACAACATCTGTGGAAGTTGAAGCACTTAAAGCTATTTAAAGGTGTTGTTGTAAATTCCTCTAAAGGTTTGTTTCTCGTTTCAATATAAAAATACTTAAAAAGAACTATTACATAACTTTATTCATACTTATTAGAAATCTCATAAAAGAGTCAGTCCCATCTGGTTTATAAATCCTAATAATCCACTCATCTATAAATGGACAAAGGTCAGAAAGCATACTACAACTGGATTTTTTTAATGTCTACTTTTTTTTAATATTAAATAAGATTACATATATAACTGGAGTCCATGATCTCATTTCAGAAACAAGATTGTATAAAACAATATTAAGTCCAGAAGGAGAACACAGGCAGTTTCTCATTTCCAATGCATTTCTAACTGCTATTAGTGGCACCTTCTGAATACTTTCATACTAAGCAGTTTTCATATGATCTATAAATTAACCAGCAACCTTGAAGGAATGCTTAATTCAGTCACTTAATACGAAAATAAAATATAAAAAGTGCCTGCCTGTCTTTCAAGTAACAATGCACATATATCAAAATGAAGGGTCTGGCATTAACTTTAGAAGACATACTAAACAGCATTTGAAAGAAAACGTCAGGAAACTGTCCTCATGCCTCCTTAACCTCTTAATATTACATGGCCATGAAATTGTGAATTTTAACCCTAGTTGGTGATTTAAATTAATTTCTACAGGTTGTAAATACTGAATGTGCTAAATTTGCAGTTTTTCTTACGCAAGGAGTTGAAAGAGAAAAGCTTGTTAACAACCCATTAACGACAGAGCAGTCAAAACCCAACATTGTTGCTTGAAAACCAGGAACTGTTTCAGTGCTTAAGAATTCAGTCCAGCAATTTTAGAACAATTACCTACAGCATCAAAACAGAACTGTGGGGAAAAAATGTGACTTAGGTGAGACATATCTACTCTCTATGAGTTCAGGCTGCTTTCTCATCCACTGTCCAGACTTCTCAGAATTGACTACAGACACACTATCCCAAAGAGTCCCTCAGAGCAGATGACCTGCTTCACTACTCATCACCTGGAAACAGAAAACTGTAATAAGTGAATCCCTCAGGGAAGATCCCGTGCAGCTGTTTAAAAAAAAAAAAAAAAAAGCACCAATTATCTGTGAAAATATTTTCTCTTTAACTATTGATAAAATGGCTGACCATTCCCTATATTAGCATAACAGATTACCACAGTACAAAGATTACTTTTGACAGGTGATGCTTCTGGAAAGAAAATTGAACCCATTTGGATTGCCATTGAGACTTTCAAAGTTATCAAGCTTTTATTCTTCACTGAATCTGTAAAATTGCATAAAGTGAGATATTTAAAGTACTCATGAATCTGACAGTCTTCATCTAAACAGACAGAAAAGTTCTTCTCATTGCAAAAGTTTGGGCACATGTTTATTTTCTGCTGTCTTACTCTCATAAAATCAGAGAAGAGTGGCTTCAGACTTAGACTGGTCCTGAAAGTGTGCTGTCAGAACATAAAACAGACATTAAGCCTGTCTTGTCTATTTAAATCCTATCTAGGTCTAATCAAAGTGTTTTACAAAGGAACAAGTGAGATGACCTAAAAACAAACAAGCAAATCCCAGAGAAGCAAATTACAAAAAAAAAAACCCAGAAAACCTCTACCCATTACAGACGATAAAAGCCAATTTCAAAACATTGGGCTGACAGAGTATTAGTGACTGTTTTGGGAAAAAAGTGGTACTAACTTCCTAGAAGTAAAAATTAACACAGCTCTTGTTCAAAACATCCTCCCTTTAATGTTAAAAATCATTTTAGCACAAAATTTCTTACTTTATTTCCTGGCTTTGGGAAGTTCAAAGAAATATTTGAGGCAAAACAGTTCTACAGTCATCTGCTGTCAATTATGACCTCAACATCTGCACAGCAGCTTAAGGAAGACAGATACTGCATTAGTTGTCACTGATTTTACCTAATATCGAAATAGTTATTACACGACCTTTTTTGCTACTTCTGACTTATTACCAACATTATTACCACCTATAAAAGGGCATTACGGTGCTTACAGAAATCAAGAGATAAAAGCAAAATGATCAATTTTGTTGCTTCCATGTCTTGCTCAGAATAAAAATCAAAAAAAACATCTATTTACAGTTATCAGAGAAAAACCCTAGGAAGCGTGATTCTGTTCAATCCCCGCTCATGATACATAGAAGAATATTCAAATCATTTGAAACACACTGCAAAGCTAAAATGTCATCAGAATTCCAATTTTCAGTTTTGATTTTAAATTAAAAATTTTAATAAAAAAGTGCTCTCTTCATCATGTAAGCATATAAAAGAGCAAGCTTACTGAAGTTTTTTCTGGAAAAGGTCTCTTTCTGAAGCACTGTGTGACCAACCACTCTCAGAAAAAAGATTAATGAGGTAGAGGATCCATTAGGTTGTTTTTTTTTGTTTTTAATTTACTACCCCTGGCTTATATTAATATCTGTAAATTCAGAGTGATTTTTCAATCCCCAAATGCTCCTAAAAGCCAGATCCTATGGTCTTTATTTCTGACTTCTACAATTAGCTATGCAATTTGAAAAAAAAAAAAAAAAATCTCTCTAATGGACACATCATTACAGTCTTGTACGCCACGTATAGAAGTACCACTTAGGGAAGCTTAAATTGGACAAATTTTGTTGGTGTGATTACTCATGTAAGAACATAATTTCCATGAGTAAAACCCTGAAAAACTTTAAGATAGAATGTTTGTTCTGATGCCTTAGGTTCTAGCTTTTATATTTTTAAATGCTGTACTGCCTAGTGTGTAACTCTGAAATTTCTTGTAGCCTGTTATCTGCTGCTCTCTTATGCCAGATAGACATAACAAAGCCTCTCCGAGCTTGTTATTCAAGGACACTTAGGCTGTCCTAGGCCCAAAAGGTGTAAACCAGGGCCTCTAGAGAGGTGGAGAAATTGAAGAAATTACATCATTAGCTAAAGTTTTAATTGGAGAATTTATGCTGATATGCAGATGAACCAAGCCTATGAAAGTGTGAAGAACTCGTGACTCGTTGTCCATCTTGGGGTCCAGCTTGGATGCAGCCTTTGGCTACTCAGGGTGTACCTTTGAAGGCCTTTCAAATAAATATCCACCTTTATTTCCTTACTCCTGTCTAGTCTCTGTTTCTAGGTAGCCTCCCAAGGCATCAGTTCTCTTCATATAATGTGTTATATTTAACATGGAATAAAAGAGTATATTCACCCCTACACTATTCTGACATACTTGGTGAAAACCATCATTTGTGAATGTATTGGTCTGTTATACTTTAGTCTGAATTTCACAGTACAGTATTTAGCACAACACTTATGATTTTAGCATTTACAGATACATTTCTAATCAACAAGATGTTGATTATGACTTGCTTTGAAAAACAGAATGTAGTTTTTCCAAATACTTGATATTACAAATGCATTTATACTGAAAAAAAAAAAAAAGCCAAGGACAAAATCATCCCTCAGTAATCCAGTTTTCATCCTACTGTTATCATCTTCTTGCTTCTCATCTGAAATCCTTGCAAGTTTACTGTTCCACAAAACCTGTATATGTGTCAGGAATCAGGTCATCAACTAAAATAATAGAATTATGGAAGGTAAACCTCTGGAATCTTTCAAAAATGCCTCACAATGTAAGTATCCTACCAACAGTTACAAACTATATAAAAATTAAGAACTACTTTCACACTGTGTTGAAAGAAACTGCCTTCTTTTCCCTCAGGGAAAATAAATAGCAATCACATGCCTCTCTTCAGGTGCCATATTTAAAAGCGATGAGCAAACCTGCTCTTTATCCAAGTAATCAGGATTATAATCTGGACCCTGTTACTGAGAGGATGTACTGTGGAATATCATAAACTCCTTCAAAAATACTATGAAAACCTTAACTGGGCAGTAACTTCATCACTTATTTTCAGTAAACAAACAAAGCATGCTATTTTTTTAATGCTGCAAAAAGTTATAAGATGTTAAAACACACAAGTATAAAAAACGAAAATATATTATAGGGATCACAGGTATACATTATGGAAAGATTGTTTAACATAATCCATATGTCCAGCATCCAAACCTATAAATAATATCTGTTATGCTGTCAGATGAGGTTATGTTTAAAATGGATCTAGCAATTCTGACATCATAATTAAAAATGACCAGTGTATTTAAAAACTAAAATACTGCCTTGTAGTTAAAAAGTCTAACATACTGTTTTTAATTATGTTAATTATTTTTTTATCACTAAGATAAGAATATCTTCTCCGATGAATTAACAACCAGTTATTTTACACAATGTATCTACATAGATTTCAAATTAAGAACATATTTTTGTCATTTTCCTGAAATTAATAAAAAAGTACTTCTGACTCAATAGCAGTACTAATGAAAACATCACTTTAAGTAAAAACCAAAACATCCCACACCCTTCCATAATCATAAAACATTAACAGCTCAAGAATGCAATAATTTTATCAGCTGGCAATTTATACCTGCAATCATGTCGTCCACAGTACTCATCTTCAGAAGTACCTGTTCAATTAAGCCAACTTCCGTGCTAGTCTGTAAATTACGGACACTTTTACGCAGAATTGCAGTGAACATACTCCAGATTTCTGCTTGGCACGTTACATCACAGTGCTCCAAAAGCTCTGACATGCATGTAATGCTCTCTGCATCCTGGATTATAAAGTTCATCTCTAGATCAAATTCGCCACCAACCAGCTAAAAAAGAAAAGAAGAACAGCATTACAGTGTGAAATCCATAGCTGAATGTCTCTCATACCTTCATTGTGACCAATACAGAATATGTTTTACACGATTAGAGAAGTAATTTTGATAAAAGAAACTCACAGCTACGCTCTGTAAGAGCAAATTTACAATCACGCTATGAAAAACAAAGCTTATAAAAAATATACACACTAATATCACAAAACACTACCTCCATTTTTGTCACAGTGCTGAATATAGCATCTCAATAAAATAAAATCAAAATATGTTTGAAGTATTCCTTCCTATGAAGTAATTTAAATGGCAGCCTGGCCCAGACAGAGGTAGTGCACAACCTGAAAAGCTCAAGAAGCAATTGAGACTTTTCCATCATTCTCTGAAATTTGCCTACTCAAAAATAAAAAGACACTAAAACTAACTTAGCTTTTTCTCCTGATATAAGCCAACATTTGTCCTTACTTATGTGTTTGGAAGACCTTACTGCCTTTGCCATTGTCTCACCCAAAGAGTCATGCAGTCATGCCCAGAAGAAGAATCAGTGATCTGCTCTGGACCAACACAGACATAGAAAACTTAAATTATTATACCACAGATCAACTCATCGTGTGGTCAAGGAAACCTACTGCTGGTGCAAGGGAAAGACTGCACCAGGCGAGGAACAAGCACTCAGATGAGAAGTGAGTTAACAACAGCACAGACGAAATGACAGCCTGACTCCTGTCTATCCAGGTACTGGCAAAACACTACCCAAAGTCCTGAGCTCCAATTAAATAGCACAACTACCAGGCATGAAATCGGAGGGAGGGAAAAGCAAACCAGCAAAAGAAGATACAGTCAAGACCAAATATATCTTCAGGAATAGAATTCAACTATTTCGATCAGTCACTCGTCTAACTTAAAGAAGCTGAACTCAAGACAAGGGAATATGAAGTTTAGTTTAAAAAAAACAATCCCCTTTTAATGGTATAAACATCCTTCAATTCTGAAGGAAACACAGCCCGACTCTCATGCATCCTACTTTATCTTATAACTTTAAGAATTTTGAAAGCACCAATATGAAACGTCATAGAGTCATGGATTCACAGAATGGCTTGGGTTGGAAAGGACCTTAAAGATCACCTAGTTCCAACCCCGCTGCCATGGACAGGAACCTTCCACTTGGCCAGGTTACTCAGAGTCCCATCCAGCCTTGGTCAATCTCTCTGGGCAACCTGTTCCAGTGCTTCACCACTCTCACATTAAAGAATTTCTTCCTAATATCTAATCTCGACCTTTCCTCCTTCAGTTTAAGGCCTTCCCCCCCCTCAACCTATAAGTACATGCCCTTGTAAAAACTCCCTGTCCAGCTTTCTTTTAAGCCCCCTTTAGGTACTGGAAGGTGCTATAAGGTCTCCCTGGAGTGTTCTCTTCTTCACACTGAACAAACCCAACTCACTCAGCCTGTCAGTAACACTAATTTCAGAAACTGTAAATATATTACACAAAATAACGGAATAAATTAATATTAAAATAATGCTAAGATTTTCTTTTCTATTTGTTTCATGGAGCTATATAACTAAAATTTCAATAACATGTTTTAAAGATATTCAAAGAATTATCTCTTATAAGTGCATAATTTCAACAGTTATTTTTAATAGAAGGCAATTATGTAGCCTATTTAAAAGCAGCTAGTATTGCCTTCAAATTAAATTCTAACAAATAAGCAAGCTGAAACACCATGCAAACTTTTTTTTGATGGCTAAACCTATCCAAATATTTAAAGACTTCTTTCATACCCTATCTTCAGACAATTAATGCAAGTAAGCAAGGACAATCTTTGGCTTCCACCCTAATTCATACTTTTCATTCACTTTCAAATTATTTTTTCCTCTATCAATTAATTGCTAATAACCAATTTATAATTTTGTAACATAAAAGCTTCTAATATGCTAAATATATAAACTGACTACCTCCTTAGTTTTCCTGAGACATTTAATTACATTCAAATAAAACTATTATCCTAATTATAATTAGTACTTTAATTTACAACTTGTGACTGCATATCATATATTTGCATATTTGGTAAACACATAACATGTACTAAAGGAAGGCAAAAAGAAATTCAAGATTAGAAGAACAGTATTTCTATGGTCATTCTTTAGAATCGTGAAATAGTTTTATAGAGTTGTTACTTTCTTTTCATGAAACCCAGGTGGAGTTTCTGTTTCTGAAAACAGCAGCAACTTGTGCATACTTCATCAGCAATCTGGGTTATTGTGTTCTCAGATATCTCTTCACCAGGATGAGCCTCTCTGAGATTATGTTAAAAACATGCAGAAGTAAAACAGCCACATGTAGAAGACATTCAATTGAAGTGTCTTAGATGCTTATCCCAAGATGAAATTAAACACCTCCTGGAAGTATCTACTTTCTTCCATTTCCTTCAGTGGAGGATGTCTAGGATAAAAAATTGTATCTGTGGACTCTTCATCACCTGATACACTCAAAAGCCATGTGGTCACAGATCTGGACAACCAGTCTTAGTTGGCCTGGCTTTTGCAGGGGGGTTGGATCAGAGAACTTCCAGACTTCCCTTTCAGCCTCAAAAAATTCTGTGATAATATTTAGATATACTACCTTCAGACTAGATATACTACCTGATTTAGGTGAGATGAATCCCACCATTTGGTTTTGATAGGATGGACTTAAAAACAAGGAAAAATCCAGTAATGCCTCAGTTGGAATGAAGAGGTGCAATACAGACTGATCCCCTTTACTCAAACATTATTCATTGTAAAATTCTATTTAATTTAAACTAATAAACTAAACCATTAATGAACTAATAAACTAATTAATAAACTAATTAATATATCAGTTTATTAATAAAATAATATAGAATGAGTAAAAGAGATGGAAACAATTCACTAAAGACTAAAATAATTCAAACTGTATTTGCTTTCTAATGTAAATCAATATACCAATATGTAACATTTAAGAGACTGAAATGAAGCTCCTGTGTCAGTCTGAAGTGACAGGATATCTCAGTACTCTTAAAATCAAGATGTCTCATTCTATAAAACATCTCAGAAAAACTGCCTCAAAAAATACACTGAATGCTAATAAAATTGGTTTTATGAAGAATCTTCTATTGGGCTACAGACTATCCAGGAGGTGCTAGAATTATTTTACTTGTACAGTTGGCAACAAGAAATGTATAGCCCATCAGGTTGACTGCTTATTTCACCACAGAAAACATTAAACTGTTCCTATTTTCCCTTAACTTCAGTTTAAGTATATTTCAGACAGTAAAAATTAACATAATTATCATTAAAATCAACTTCCTTAATAAAGGAAACAAATTAATGAACTAATTGACAATGATAGCAAAACTTTAGGAAGGCAGGGGGAGGTGACTTCTTTAAAGTAGTCATCCAAAATTCATCATGAATTAAAAATATTAACAGTCTTGATAAAAAGAAGTCTAAGATGACAAGGAAAAGCTAAACAAAAGTGAAGTGAGCATACAGAAATAAATGAACATGGTTAATTTGTGTTCAAGAAATAAAGCAGGCACCTCTGCTTTACAATGTGCACAATCAAATGGAATTCAGCCAATGAAAGAAGTAGAACATTCACTACAGAAAAAGTATCCTCTAACAACATTTCTGCACCTGCACTTCCTGAGGAAGACAGCAGGTAAAGAGGAATAACCAGTCTCCACAACAGGGGGAGGTAACCAGCGGAGAACCACAGTGACAATGAGCTGGTAACGTGCCGACACTAATGAAAGGACTAACTTTGCTGAAGAGCCAGAAATCATCAAATGCAGTTAAAAAACACCAACTACTGAGAGCTGCAAAGATTTTTCTGATATCAACTGTCCAGGCAACAATGCTTAAAAATTCAAAATTAGTAAAAGCAAAGTAATACCACATTATTAGAGTTTTCCTCATGTGAACAAGACGACAGGCTCCAAAGCCTGATATTATCATCCAGAAAAGAGATCTTGGAGCCCCTGAGGGTGCTGCTTCAAAGAACTATGCCATATTAAAAACTGCTAATAAGCAACTGAATATTCATAATGAATTTGCAGCTTTCTAAGTTGGGTAAAAGTGTGGATGCAACACCACATACCAAAAAGTTAAATCATACTTCCATAAAGTAACTTATTTTTAATATAGCATGTGGAAGATTTCTGTAATAAGACAAATTTCAGCTGGACTACAACATGAACACTGTGATAGAAATCCTTACAGAAGCCAGTATACCATATCATAAATCAGTGCTCTTTCATATATCTCAAATACGATCTTTTTTTAAGTCAAACACCAAGTCTTTGCATTCTTCAATGGAATATTTAATATTCAGTAAAGACCATGCTTTCACTGTGATTAAGTATCTTGAAGTATTGCTTGTACTTTGTCATATTCTGCATCTTTCACAGCACAGCTGTAAGAAATGAAGCGCCATCCTAATGTTCAGATCATGGTTCCAGGTTTGTTGACTGTGGTGAACAAAAAATTCCTCCTAAAGTGGTACTGAACTGTCAGTAATAAGCAAGTTAGACTATATTCCCCATGCTGAGATTGTTTATAACAACAGGTTGACACTCACAAATTGCTCCAAGAACCTACCTTAACCTACACCACCATTCTCAAATGCAGCTCCTTTACTTGGAATCTCCATTTTTCTCAATATTGTGACCATTCCTCAGTAAGTTTCTACCATTCATCATGCTACACAATACAAGTGTTTCTTCCTAAGTTGCCACATCTCTGCAGAACTCAGGCAGGTCTTTTATGCCTTTTTGATCCTGAACAGAGAAGAAATACTGCCCCAAACACAAGAAGTTGTCTACATATCTCAGATAGAATATTCATACCAGTTCTTGAAATGCAATAAAATACCTGCTGCTGAACATCTAGAATTAAATTGTTGACTTTTGAAAACTGGAATTTTTTAGTATCTGATTCTTCAAATCAAGTTTGGAAGAATGGATTGAAATTAACAGAGAATGGAATATTTCAGTTGGAAGGGACCTAGAAGAATCACCTGGTCCAAGTGCCTGATCACTCTGGGACTGTCTGAAAGTTCAAGCATGTTGGTAACAGCATTATCCAAATGTCTCTTAAACACTGACAGGCTTGGGGCATCAAACACCTTTTCAGAAAGCCTGTTCCAGCGTTTGACCACCTTCTTCATAAAGAAATGCTTCTTAACATCCAATTTAAATTTCCCCTGACACAGCTTTGAACAATTCCCATGCATCCTGGCACTGGATACCAGCGAGATGAGCTCAAAATTTCCCTCTCCACTTCCTTTCCTCAGGAAGCTGTAGACAGCAATGATTAAAGAAAGTATGTTAGAACTATATAAACCAAAATCTTCAAGCATTTAAATCTCTAAATTTGCAGAGAGATTAACTGCTGTCAAAGAAGCATTTTCTAACTTCCTTCAAGTTTGAGTCCTATTTGCATTTATTTAAATAAAAATCAAGAATATGAATTCCAATAGTAGACAGACAGTGCCAATGAAAAATTCAAGTATCACAACAGTATAATTACTACAGCCCTAACCACATCCAGGCCCAATCTGCACCAGGTCACTCCTATATTCTCTCTCCTAATTAACTACTATCTACATTTGCTCTGTTTTTTCTAAAGGCAAAAATAAATGAGGGCATACCACAGTCAACATGACAATCATCATCTGTTTTGGACTGAAGCATTTTAGGTTCAAATATATCCATATACAACCAGATTAAAAAAGCCTTTCCTTGTAGCTATATAGGAGGTAAACAGTTTGGAAACAAAGTTACTATTTCTCTTCCTCTCCCTGATGCTCCTCTGTCTTTATAGGCATTGCAAAACAGCTGACTTGGCATTTGACACACGTTTCCACAGGAAAGGAGCTGAGAACAACCTACTGAAATAGGATTGAAAATCCCTTAAAATCCCAAATCAATTAGTTGTTTTGAAGAGAAAATTAGTAAACATTTAACTCTTGATAACTAAAGCCATCATATAACATTGAAGAATAATTCTTGTCAAAACTGGAACATCTTTTCTACAAAACAACACTGAACTAATTTCGTAAGCACCAGTGAGAATTCAAAATATGTGAAATCAGACTGCTACTGTTTTTTTTATAAAGACAGGGCAACGGTATAAGCATTAAAACACAGTTGTCAGAGAAAAGCGGTAGGGGACCCAGGCAGGAAAAAACCAAGTTACTATTTTCTGGTCATTAACTAAACCATTAAATTTCTAAACAATTAGTTCAGATTTTTAGGAAGATTCTTCTTCAAATGCATGAAAGAAGATTTCTTTAGGCAAAAGCATTTAGAATGCTAAATGGAATAAATTAAATTTTTCAGTGACAGAAATGTGTGCTGATCATACTCACTTGTTAACCTAAATATATCAACAGAACTACAGAGAAAATCACAGCTAAAAAAAACTTAAGAAGGTATGTTTCATAACTGGTACACATTCTTTATTTATTTTTAAATGGTAAATTTAAATTGGTGAATGGTAGTCCTTAGAGATTTGAATTACAGCTACGTGTTTCTGGGCTAATTTTCACAATTCTCTTTATCATCATTGGAAAGTAAAAGACGCTTCAGGGAACTGATTCATCTCAGTGGTTCTAGATGCAAAATCAGAATGAAATAACTCTTTTTCAGGGAATGTAGTACTTTTTACTGAATATAAAAGGACAATGAGTTCAGACAGGCACATCTAAAGTTATGTCAGATAAATCTTAACCAATGTGCTCACAATATGGTTTATAATCAAATGACAGCACTAAAAAGACTGATTCTCATGTGAATCATTACAACAGGATGTAATTCTGCACATTAACATATTCCTTTTAAAACGAGCCTTCCTTCATTTTAACTTCAAAACCATTTTTACTCTGAATAATATATTGCATATACTCAGCAGTTTGTCACTAAGGGAATGCTACCTAGCAAGTCTATTGACAATTTTAAAGTAATCTGAGAAGTGAATTCAAATGGTTTTTTTACTTGCTGAGACAATACAAATGAAGTAACATGGTCAGCATCTCGTACTTTAAAGAATTAGCTTGTTATTATACAACCTTAAAAATATCACAGTGATTCACCTTCATTTTCTTACATTTTCCTTCGAGGGAGGAGCATACTCCTGCAGGCAGATCAACTCCAGTGGTAGATCAACTGCATATATGTATGACTTACTGAGACAAGTATCAATTACGCTTGGACAGACAACAGGGCTGTAAAAACTAGAGTTAATAGTTTGACTTAATAGTTTGCTAGGAGAAAATTACAACTCCTTCTCTCCCCTGCTCTCTTAAACACATACTTGACAATGTCAGACCTTTTCTAAGTACTGTGGAAGCTTAAACAGAAAAAAGAAAAAAAAAAAAACATCCCAAAGCACAAACCAAACAAAAAAACCCACCAAAATGGACTATTTGGCACAAGTTTGTTAAGACGTTCTTTACCTAACTGTAAAAAAACACTGGTTTTGAGTAGGACAGGAATTAGTCTGATAAAGTTCAAATACCTGCCTTCATAAAAGCTTCTTTAGCACAAGACTCAGATTCCTCGAAATAAAAAGTCCTACCTTAGAAGGATGCAAAAAAGAGATTTTTAAAGTGTGACACACCACAAATCTTAGCCACTTAGAAGAATTTGTAAAGTAATCCAATCACTTCTGACAGCAATGAAGACTGATAAAAGAATTTTACATAAAAGTACCTAATCCAAAACACAAACCCAGAAGTCCTCCTCGTGGTCTGTTGTTCCTGTGTCACTAGAAGGAGATACTCTTTATATTTATTATCTCCATCTCCACCAAATCATTTTTGGCCAAAGGAGAACATGAGCTTTTAGTTCAAGATGTTGAACCTGAATAATTAAAGACTAAGAAACAAAACTTGCAGGTTTATTTTCAGTGAAGTAAATTTAAAACCATTCTCAAACTTCAGACTAATTTGTTTTCAGTTTATCTAGTTCAGTTGCTCCTATAAATTACTTCTGATCTTGACTTAATCACAAAAGAGATCAGCCAGTTAGACAAGGGACTTTCTTACCTCAAAAAAGAGAACAGTTTCTGACAATTTGTTTTAATAAATGAAACCAAGCAGCTTAGGTTTGCCACATGACTGAAAGCAAAAATTCAAAATTGATTTTTATGGACTACAAAGAAGTTGATAAAGGTGCACAGCTTAAAGAGCATGAAAAATAGTATTACTAAACAGATATTACTGGTTCATTTTGCTTTTAATACTTCATAGCCCGTTCTTGCCTGTCTTCTGTCACTTTCAAAAATAACTTTAAGATTAAGGTACAGATGCAAGTACAGTATAAGCTCATGCTTCTAATTTCCTAGTTTCAATAACCAGGTATATTTTAAAACAAGTAGTTACTTGGTGGTGTTTTGGAACTGTGCTTTTTTTGTTGTTGCTGTTGTTGTTTTTGCTTTAAAGTATCTTCTTTGTTTACAAGCCAGAAAAGAAGCAAAAGAAATTGAAATAACTGAGAGTTATGAAATTTACAAATGCAAAGTACTCTGAAAAAATGTTTTTTTGCAGCTACTTTTGTAGCCTCTTCTACTAAGACTATACACTTGCACTGCTGAAACTTGCATAGCCAAATCTAATATGTCAGCAGCATCCCTTAGTTATTTTTCAAGAGTCACAAACTATATGGAGCTTTTTGGGTGTTTTCTTTTTTAGGTCATTTGCATGAGATTTTATCTCTGTAAAGCAAACCTTGCAGAGATTTAGCAGTTATCAGAGAGCATCATCAAAAAATTGAAACTCTAAGAAACATTAAATTTTCAACAATTACACATTGATTTAAATCTAATTTGTATTGCAAAGCAAACAATATCACACAACACGTTTGTGCAAACAGCAGTATCTGTTTTTAAAACAAAACAAATTAAAAATCCCTCAATGCACACACATGTGTTTTCCAAACTTCACATACAGGAGCAAACAGAATGTATTTGCAATAAATACTAATAGACAATTTTAGTCAACAAAAGTTGCCAGTAACTCAGAACAACTGGGGTTTTTAAAAAATTTTTTGTTGTTTATTTTATTCATTTGTTATTATTCAAACATACTTGTCAAAGCAATTTTTATTTTGTATGTTAACTCACAGATGCATTCTGTGACTAGAATAAATTGCAACAATATCGTTAATGGAATTTTAGTCTTGGAAAATGATGGGGTTTATTTCAGAATAGTCTGTGGGATTGTTCCCAGGTACATCAAGGAAACATAACAATTCAAGAAGAAAAACATGACAAAGGATGTTGATCATGAGGATTATGGTGTGTGTGGTACCTATACACTTTGGCTAAGATCACAAAAATAGAGACATACCATCAGGACAAAGGCCACTAGCCCCAAGTACTAGCTCACTATTTTCTTCTACACAGCCACCATATATGGACCCTTAGTCTGTAAACCCAAAACAAGTAGTCTGCAGGCTCTCTTAACTGTCCCCGTCTTTCCCATGAGGTACAAACAGGAAGACAGTGGTTGCTCTCTCAGGGCATTACCTGTTTTTCCTCACTATTCAGGAGCTCTCTTATGTGCCACTTACCTTGCTAAATACCACTTGCCATAAACCCAGCTCGTTTTTTAATACCACTGCACTGCTGTTTGGTAAGAAAAGGAATTACTTACATTTCTTTACAAAGATTAAGCTATCTTTTACCTACTGTAATTTCTAAAATGAAATAATTAATTTTTAAGGTACTCCATTCTGTTGTCCATCTCTCTCTTAAGTTTTGGTTTTCTTTAGGGTCTTTCACTGCTTTCATTTTGAAATGTTTCATTTCCCTCTTGTCACAAAACACTGCACAACTCTTAAAAGCCTGGAAACTATAAATCATGGCCATGCAATATTTAAAACCAAAACAATTCTAATGAACTTAGTTATGACAGTGCCATTTTCCAGCTGATACCTATAGGTGTACATTAATGATTAATGGCAGAGTGATAGCCCAAAAAAACGACAATGCCAGGTATAAATGCTCTCAAACGCTGAAGTGAGATGTGCATAGCACTGGTCTTACCCTCAATGTCATTTTGCTGAAAAGTAGGAGCTTAGTGGGAAGAACAGTGTCCTTAATTCTCAACATCCTGCTGCTTGCTTACATAAATAATTTTGAGATACATAGTAACATTTTTGGTTGGTATCAACATTTTGACACTTTCCAGGGGCAATGTTCATCACCGACTAGAGAAGCTCTACATTCAATTTCAACATGCTCATTTTCATCAATCTTTCATTTTAATTAACTACTTACCATGCAGTCCTCTTCCCCAAAAAGTTAACACGGGAGAAAACAACCCAGTGTTTGGCACAGTGAAAAGCCCTCATTTATTTCTGAACAGTGACTCTTTAGTGACTATAGAACTAATATTGGACATGGGATATAGTTCCCTTTCATTCTCTGCATGTGACGTAACTAGGTAAAAGCCAACAGTAAATAAGGAAGTGCCAAGCCGAATTTTCCCTATTTAAAAGATAGATAGATTGCAGGAAATAATAACAAAACAATATTTATTATAGAGTTAAAATTTATCAATGGAGCTTAAGCAAAGGCTTCCTGTAGAACCTACCTAATTCTTATTAAGACTGAAATGCCCATTGACTATATTTTATAAATAAGCACAAGCAAATGTATAAATCAGCATGGTTTTACCTCAAAATTTATTTTGTTCCCTTGATAAGTGCATTTTCCCATATAAATTTTATTTTATAGCTAGCCAAACCCTTCTAAATCTAACTAGTTGTTACCAAATCCAATAATTTCTCAGGAAATACCAAAATTTGCAAAAGCACAATGTTGCCTAGTAGGTGAAAAAAATGCAGAATACATATGTATGAATTTAAGGTGTCAGGGCTGGAAAAATCAATAGCCAGACTCCTTAACAATGGCCATATAACTCCTGTTGCTTTTCAGTTTTGGTAGCTTGTTGAATTTTCAAGCAAAGACAGTCCATACATTCTTTAAGGTTGTGTGTTTCTTTAAGAAAATCAAGACAAGTTATACTATTTTTTACATTTTTCTTGTCCTCAAAAGTGCGCAAGAAAAAGGACAGAAATTGTGCTCTAAAACCTCTTAAAACTTTTCTAATCCAATTTATTCTTTTCAAGTCCTTACAAGAAGACATTCCCCTTGGTTATAAGGGCATTTTCTGACACCAAGTTTTGTAAGGCTAGGATTTTTTTAACCAGATTTGTCAATATTTGTCCCCTTTGCTTCTCTAAATAACTCTCAAATAGTGTAAGAAAATTGTTCTAGTTTGTGACTGGACTCCCACAGGGTTTTAGCTGTCATTAATGATTTAAGATCTTTTTTTGTGCCATGATAAAACCCAAAACCTCAATAGCTAAAGGAGGCACCACAGAGACCATAATGAATAGCTTTACAAACCTTTAAGTGCATCCTAATTGCCTTCCCCCAAGCTTCTTCTTAATTTATTATGCAGTTCTTCATCCAATAAAATCTTTTATTTAACTTATAGATGATAACACAGTTGAGAACAAGGGCCAGAATTATACAGTAATATAGGAGATGCAACTCTAATCACAAAGGATTATTTCAGAGGAGGAAACTGAAAGGCAGATAAATAAGTGTAAGAAACAACTCATTAGTGGTCAGTTTCCCTTATGTAAGAAAATTGTTGGATCTTCATTACACGAAGTATCTCAGCATTTGAAACTCAGTGACAAGAGGCCAAGCATCTACAAAAAGTGTAACAGTATAGGCTGGGCATATACTGAATTTTCTCCATTATGGCATCCCAACCTCCCATTACTTGTGACACAGGAATCTCTTGCTCCAGAAATAACACCTTTGTTTCAATAAGCCAATAGATTTTCTTCAATAATTTCTCTGATTAGTTTCTGAACTCTCAACTTTTTGGTGCCTTCACAGCCCATAGTAAGGAGTCCCACATTTTCCCCATGATTTGTGTAAAAATATCTTGCTATACAGCTGCCAGAGGATTATTTCATTTCAGCCCTCTGCTACTTGCATTTTGAAAAGCAGAAATCAGGTGTTTTCTATCACATTCTTCCCTTTATTCACTTATATTTCAAATACACTTGGTCATCACTTTTCCAAGCTGAAAAATCCCACTTTGTTAAGTCACTCCTCATCTGAAATCTATATTTAATCACACCTCTTACCCTTCATATTTTTTGCTAGTCCTAATATATTCTTTTGAGACTGGAAACCACCAGAACTTCATACAACATTCAAAATACAGACATATTATTAATTTATAGAGTTTCAAAGAAATGACTCTTGTATTGCTCATTTTTCTTTATTAATGCTTCCTTATATTTCATTTGCTTTTCTGACTGCTACTAAGAACCAAAACATTTTCCACAAAGCTAACACCACTGCGAGGCCATTTATAATAATGTTTGTGAGAGTGCACAGTTAATATAGGGTAGGAGCTCTGAAATGAAGTTAGAACTTCTATTACTCCCTATGAGATAAGGAGAAAATAGACTTCTGAAAAACCTTATAACGTACACAACATAAATGTAGTAACAGAAGCACTATACTTCTCTGTAAACAACATCAAAACCTTCCCATTCATGATTCCCATCATAAGCTACATTTATACATAATTGCTAAACCAAATTTCAAATGAAAGAATAGTTCTACTAATAAAGAATTAGGATCCTAAAGGCTCTCCTCCCTCTCATCAGCACTCCCTCTCATCAGTTCATTAAAAAAAAAAGTCAACCAAGAGAAGTGCTTACAAAAAATATAGTAAAGAGGAATAATATTTTTTCAGCAAAACACTCCATCACTCCTTAACATTTCTTCCATGTTTTGATACTATTCCTACTCATCACTTACTCAACTAATGAAGCTTGGAGGAAACACTTAAGGATACACTTTTATCTTCTCTCTAAGACTCAGTGTCAGATTTTGAAAACAATATCACTGTGGTCTGAGTTTCAAACACTCCATCTGCAAGTCTAATTACAGAGCTCCATCTGTACTACGCATTCTTTTCAAGGCATCATGTAACTGAGTAAAACTGAAATCACATATTTGATTCGATTACAAGACAACTACAGACAAAGTGTCAATAATTTTAGGGGTAGATCTTACACAGTAGAGGAAATTCAAGTGTTCTTAATTGCATTAAAAGAGAAATTCGTACTCTGCTTAGTTAAAAATCCTCAAAAATTACCAAAGTACAAAAAAAATTATGATAAATTTTTTCTCAGTACATAAATAAGATTTTCCTCTAATCATCAGAAGCAAATTATCAACTTATTAGTAAGAAGAATTAAAAAAAAAAATAGAATGAGGGGTCTGTAAGAAAAGAGGTTTTTAATCACATTAGAAAACATTTTCAATCACAGTCCTTCTATGTAACCTTGTTTTATTAATGAACACTTTGGTTCTAAAATAATCAGTTGTCATTTGAAGTAATTATGTTTGGTGATGCCTAACATAGTCTTCAGTCATATTTTAGAAAAAAAATTAGAACACAAAGGACTTAAAGCACCTAACTTATTAAAAAATAAAAAAAAAAAAAAAATCCCCAGCATTCTAGTCACACTTAAATGAGAAAATAAGAAAAAAAAAAATCAAATCAAATTAGAAGTCATTCACATGAGACACCAGTCAAACTTGATATTTGACTGGTTTTGCATCATCTCAAAAGAATTTAAACACATTTTTGCATTTTTGTTTGGGGGAAAAGTATATAATGCTAAGCAGTGAATAAAAGAACGTCTAAACAAGGTCTTCTCAAATGGCTGGATTCAGTTACTTTCAACTTCTTATACAATTTAGAAAGGGGAAAAAAACATAAAAATGAACGATAGTTACGGTTCAGCCTTTAAAAATATTTAATGCCATAAATCCAGCAGAATTGATCAAAAGGACTTTTCAGATCTCATTTTAAACACTCCAACTTGAAATATGCATATGTGAATGTTAAAGAGCAACAGATACTTCGAGAAAGGTGATATGAAAGTATTATTTTGCTACTCTGTATTTTTACCTTATGAAATGCATTATTTTATTTTAAATATTTAACATTAATTTTTATTATTTATAACTAATTAATAAAGTATATAAATTTTAATTTACATTAAAATGTCTACAAACATATCCACAGGCCTATGTCTCACTTCATTATGATTAACATGGTGAGTGTGGTTTTCCTCTTTTGTCTGGTGTAAAACAGAATCAGTGCTTAATTTAGGTGAAAATGTTACTTCAGAGGAAATGGAACAGTTATATAAATGGGAAAAGCACAGCTATTTAAATAATCATAATCCATAAAAGCTCTTTCATAAGTGAGGTCTTCAGAAACAACTACCAACTGGCAAAATAGAAAATTTCTTCTGGTGCTCTTTTATCAGACAGATAATAATCAGAAGCAGTATGCCAGTTCATCCTATGTGTAAACAGAAGAGAACAACTTTGCAAGAACATAGTCAGTAAAATGACTGTAAAATCTTGATCAAAACTTCAGGCATCTCTCGTCCCAACTTTTATTAAATGGCAAATCTAATGATACTTTAAACTTACTGAATACAGGTAATAACCGTAATTGTGTTCTCCAAATAAACTACTTCACTTTCAGTTGTTTCAGTTAACAAAACAACTAATTATTCCATTAGTTCTTCTTGGGACACTTCCATTTAAGATGTAGTTGAGGTTTACCTCTTCAAAAAATGTCACATTTAAATCCTCTTCTTAACAGAAGTTACAGAAATACATGAGGGAGTTAAAAATCCACCTTTTTTCAACCATAGCACTACCAGGACTTTGAACACCAGTAGCCCGATTAAGTTCTTCTACTTTTTGTATCTCTTGAACAAAAGATGGCTTTGTTCTGATTCTGAAGGTCTAAGTAATTTACCAATTACTCCTCATTTCTGTATTTGCTGTACATTTCTCATTTGTCTAGGCAGCAGGAAAATCCACAAAAAAAATTTATCTAGTCATAACTAGCTAAACATAATTAAAGGACATGAAAAGTTGCAAAACCAAACTGTGACTGCTCTTAACAACCAGAAGAAAATTAATAGCTCAATCATAAAGTGGGCATCGCTCCCAAAGAAAAACAGGGCATGCTCTAACTTTTTTGTAACAAGGTTCTTACACCTACTCAGAACCATAATGTTGGCAAATGAAGTACGGCAGTATCAAAAACATGTATCATTTAAAAGCACCTGAATATGTACCAATTTGTCCTCCAAGAAGTGCCAGTGAAACTTCTGGTGTCAAATTTAACCTTAACCTTAAGCAGCATATGTCACTCCCTCCTCAGTCCCACAGAGTCGAGGGCTCACTTCTGAACGCTTCTCCTATGGAGCTCTATGTGGAAAGAAACATCCATTGAGGTACTGTCACACAACTTCCAAATGCCTCTTCTGTGTTGAAAAGTAATCTCTAGTACTGTAAATAATACTATTTTCAATACCAGTGACAATACTGATGCAAATTTGATCTAGCCTAGACACTTCCCCCTCCCTTTTCTGATGACTCAGATCCACGTTTTGCTAACATACTGCAGGTTTGATTGACACTGAGAAATTTAAATTTGATTCTACCCTCATTAATAAAGATGCTTTTTTACCAGCCTCCCTCCTAACCTGATTGTCAACCCAAGCTAAGTAGTTACTGCAACACAACTCAGAGCATCTGGACACATGCGCAAATTCCCCCTTGAGGTTTTGGTAGCAGTGGCCATGCTGCAGGAGGCTGTGCCAGCCCTCAGTCCAACCACAGACATTCATGTGCAATATGGGGAGAACTCATGAGGGGGGAGAGAAGGGTAAGTAACTTCCTTGCTCATTTTCACTCTAGTTTAAGGGCCATATCAACCACTCTATACTGGTACTACAGGAGGTTGTTTACTTGATTTAAAGTCAATAAAGATTATAAAGAATTCAAAGGTTGATTTGGGTGGAGTTTTTTTTGGGGGGGTGATTTTCTTGCCTGTTTTGTTTTGGAATGGGCTAAAGATCTGAGACTGCAGTATCATGGATTGAACACTATTAGATCCCATCTTGCTCACTTCATAGAACAGAGGAGCAGAGATAGTCGTGGCTTCCCTACTTTTTAGGCTTGTACCAGAACAAATGGACATGCAGTGGGCACAGGATACACTTAAGTAAAAATATTCACTTTAGAGCACGAGCACATCTAAAGGAGACTTCATACTGACAAATACTCAAGTGCACTTACTATGTGAAACAGTTTTCTTAATATTATCTGCTCTGTTTTTAGTGAGAATTTTAACAAACTTACCGTGCTGTTAATCAACAAAAGTCACACTAATGGCATTTCGAAGAAGTGATTTCAGAGTTACTCACATTAAAATAAAAATGTAAAAACTGTAATAGACAAGGTATATAAAAAAGGCTAAGTTTACATATAAAAATATCTCACAGTCTGAGGAACATAATAAAAAAAGACAGCATGTCCTTTCATTAATGCTCACAGGCAAAAAAAAACCAAAACAGTTATCCAAACTATCTTTAACAATACATGACAATACATCAAGTATGCAAAAGCAAACCAAGTTGGTGTAAAGTACCCTATTGTCAAAATTCCCATAACCCTTGCTCTCTCAGCTCAAGACACTTAAAATATCTTAGAAGACTAAACAGTAATTTCCACAAAGCTCTGTCATCTGATTAATTTCTTAACATGCCTGACTCCTGACCAAATCACATAACACAATTTTCAAAAGACATTATATAGGGCCTTTTAGATATTACTTCATTGTTAATTATTTTCAAATTACATCAATTTCCTCAGAAAAAAAAACTTACAGTATTCTTCAAAATGCATCAAAATGTATTTTATAAAAAGGGTTTTTCATGCTCAGCCTTAATAGTGACAGTCTTACTAGCAGTATAAAAACACTATAATAGAAATATTTACATTTTTGACTACATGCATTTAATGTATAACTAATAATAAGTAATATTTGAAGCTTACTTCACTGGTAGAATGGAATTTTTTAAAATCCTGCAAAATGTTACAAGAAAGTTGATTTTTTTTCCTCACTTTTTCTTTTATTATTTTATGATGCCCATCTTTTTAAAACAGTTGTCTTAATATTTATGAGACACTACAGTTGTCTATAAGCATATATATTTAATAATCTTTTTAAACTAATAATTATTTAGTAAAGCCACTAATAAAGTTATTTAATCTACAACATAAAAGCTATTTTCCCTGAAATAAATAACCTGAATTTTATCTCAAACCATAAAAGCTAGGAACATAGACACATGGAGACTGTTAGTGTGAATTAGCTGAATAAATATTTTCTATTTCAAATGGTGTGCCATCAGCTGCAGTACAGATGTTTCATGCTTAGTACATTTTCTAATACTTCATTACATGGCAGTTCATTATTACGTGTTTCTGTTCTACAAACTTAATTTCCTTTTATGACAAGGTCACCCAATTAGTTAACCAAGGGAAGTCAGTAGATGTGGCTCTTTTTTATTTCAGCAAAGCTTTGATACCATCTCTTAGAGTGCCCTTCTGGACTAAATGTCCAGACTACAAGTCCATAATACACTGGATGAACAAT
The DNA here is from genome assembly GCA_013397775.1 of Eulacestoma nigropectus. NCBI lineage: Eukaryota > Metazoa > Chordata > Aves > Passeriformes > Eulacestoma > Eulacestoma nigropectus. The sequence goes on from VZTE01002529.1 coordinate 121,317, forward strand.
TGGCTGACAGGTTGGTCTCAAAGGTTTGTAGTAAATCAGGTCACATCAGGCTAGTGGCCAGCCACTAGTGGGGTTCTCTGCAGCTCAATATTAGGGCTAGTGCTCTGCAATGTTTTTATAAATGATCTTTATGCAGGAATTGAATGTACATTAAGTAACTTTGCTATGATATTAAATTAGGAGGAGTTATAGACTCCCTTGAGGGTAGAGAGGCCTTACAGAGAGATACAGATAGACTAGAGAGCTGGGCAATGAACAACCGCATGAAATTCAACAACAGCAAGCAGTGGATTCTCCATCTGAGATGAGTGCAATCCTGGTTAATTGTACAAACTGGGGTACAAGAGGCTGAAGAACAGCCCTGCAGAACGGAATTCGGGGGTGCTGGTCGATGGCAAGTTGAAGTCAGCAGCGCACCCTGGCAGTCAAAAAAGCCAGCTATATCCTCAGGTGCAACCAGCACAGCATCACCAGTTGTTCAGAGGAGGGGATTGTCCCACGCTGTTTTGCAGTGGGGCAGCCTCACCTTGAGAATGCAGCTTTGGGGATCACAACATAAGGACACCAAACTATTAGTGGAGGGCAACCAAGACAGTGAAATGTCTTGAGGGCAAAGACTTATGAGAAGTTGCTGAGGTCACTTGGTTTGTTCAGCCTGGAGGACAGAAGGCTGAGGGGTAACCTCATTGCCAAGAGATGACCTCATTGCATTATATACCTTCATGAAGGTGGGAAGCAGAGTGGGAAGTGCTGATCTTTCTCTGTGGTGACCAGTAGAATGAAGCTGCATCAGGGGAAGCTCAGACTGGACATAGGAAAAGCTGTTTAAGTCTTTTCAGAGATTGAGTACTTGAACATACTTCATATTTTAAATGCTATATATTCTTTCATGCAGCACAAAAGTATTTACTGTTACATCAATAGCAACCAGAATCACAAGACAATAAACATCAATTTGTAATCATGTTTAACAAAATAAATATGAAAATGCCCAAGGTTAAAAGTTGCATGCTGTGAAAATAATTAAAATATGATAGTCTTTAGAAAAGGCATTTTAAGATGTATGTGGTCACAACCAAACTAAATTTAGCACTCACAATATGTGAAAACAGGAAGAAATCATGTGACAAAAGACATGAATGAGCATATGCCTTATCTATCACATTTCATAACTAAAGCCATTATGGTCAGATGCTTACAGTTTCACACACAAGCTTTAGGCCACTAGAGCATCACAGGGTATTTTTCCTTCATTTTAATTTGAAATTTTCAAATCTGGAAAAAACTAAAAACTAAAGTAATTTCCATCTTCTCAAAGGGCAAAAAACAACAACTCAGGAAGCTTCAAATTACAGAAAGCAGAATATTCCACATAGTTACTTAGTAAATCTATTAAGATATCTTTACAAAAGTACTGTCCAGATATTAGCAGTCTTCCAAATGGTTGTGAAACACAAGAGCCAATCTGAGAAAATTCTGAAAGTACATGTTCAAAGTTGAACATACTGACAAATCTTTGTAATCTTCTACTAGCAGTATAAGCTACATGAACCTCTCAGCTCTTCAATAAACAGTCATTTACAACATGCAGAAATTATCTTAACTGCAGATACTAAGCATGCTTCTCAATTTCTTTCTACAAATATTTATTTTCTTCCCATAAATATTTATTTCCTGAGGATGTTCAGAATTCATCACATTGAAAATGGGAATATAGTCAACACTTGGTAACTGAAGATGGTATACATAAAGGATGCATATTGCCAAGTTCAGGTACAGGAAAGATGCTAGGAAAGCTATGGAAGTATACACAGGCTCCTCAAGAAGTTTAATGGGCAGGTAAAATGGTTTGACTCATACAGGCTTACCCATCTGATTCTTAAGGATTTTGACTATTGGTATAAATAAATATTTGATAAATACATGACAGTTGCACCTATCCTCTTCTCACTATTTGCTAAACAAAGTTTCTTCAGCTACAGACGTTTAATATAACACAGTCCAAATGAACAGTTAAAGTCACTAGTCACTAGCTGCATGAACCCAATTCAAAGAGCAAGGCAGGAACACATCCAAGGTTTGACCTGAAAGCTGGGCAGTGAAAAAAGTCGAGGGCTGCACAAAACAAGTCAACAAAAAAAAAAAGAAGGCTGGATGAAGGTCAGACAACCAGGTGCTTTAGCAAGTATTCAGAGCACACGTCTGCCTTACTCATCTACAGAACAGAGATCTTAGAAAGGCTTTTTAAGAGCCACAGCTGCTGAAGCCTCAGGTATCTCCCAAATCCATATGTAAGAGACTGTCTGAAAACAAAGGATCTACAGACTGGCCAGATTAAATAGTCTATAGTGACTCAGCTAGAAAAAAATCAGCCATTACATAGTGTTTAGGATACCTACTCTGTAACATTTTTTAAAGTCCTCTGAAATAATTAGCTAAACAACTGACACTAAACATGCATTGCTTTCATTCTGCAAGCTATAAAGGATATGTCTGGAATCCATCGGTTATTTTCTCAGATTGCCTGAAGTTTTGTTTTGCTTTTGTTTTGATAGGGTTTTTTTACTGCTACTGTGTTTAATAATCTGATTACATATTCTAAAATGATGCATTAGGGCTACCAGTCTAAATGGAAGCTAAAATGGAAGAGGACAAAAAAAGCAAATTCCTTTTTGTTTTCTTCTGATATTCCCTGCTGTGATAAAAACTTCAGACTTTCCTAAAAACAGATCAGAATCTGGTAATAAGGAGTGACATCTATGTTAAGGGCTCTCTTTCCATTTAAGAAAAGATGCAGCAACCCTGGGCTGGTGCTGGGAAAAAGTTTTAACAGGGTGGGAAGAGAGGAGAGTAAGGAAATTCTTCCTTAGCAAACAAGAGGTTCCATGAGAGAAATACATACTTTCACAGTCAGTAGTGACTGCTCAGGTATGTGGTTGAGTCCCCACCTTTAGAGGTATTTAAAAAACTTGTAGGTGTGGAACTGAAGGACATGGTTTAGTGCTGAACTTGGCAGTGCTAGGTTAATATTTGGACTCAATAACCTTAGAGGTTTTTTACAATCTAAATAATTCTATACTTAGAGACATCCTAAAGAGTCATATAGAGAGCTTAAAAAAACCCCAGTTCAACCACCCCAAACTTTAAATTAATAAACTCACCACACCACCATCCCACTCTTACTCCAATTTCACAGGTGAAACCAAAATTTTTCAAAGAGTTCAAGTAAAATTCTTAATAAACAGAGACATATACTTCCCCATACTCCTGGGTTTCATAACATACCTCCTGCAGGTGAGAGATTGTGAGTGAAGTAACCACTGCAGCGTTTATACACAAAGGTGAAACATTTCCTATTGCTGATGGAAAGGCTTCAAGGAAAGGAGGAGCACAGAAAACATTTACTAAATAAAGCTTCAATAAAACAAATACCCTCCAGAATTTTACTTTTGATCAGTTAACATTTTCCTGACAATTTCTTTAATTGAAATTGCCTTGAGCAGGACAAGTGGAAAGTTCCCCAAATAAGCCTAACATAAGATTCTTAATACCACCACACTGATTTTGAGCTATTTTAGTGCAAGCTCCATGGAAACAAAGACATAATTGTTCACTCAAAAGGCTGCTAAAATTTCCATTACAAAATACGTTTATAAAAGGCCTTTACTTTGTGTTTTCATCATGAGAGGGAGATGAGAAACTAGGTTACTTTCTGTACTTTAACGCAAGCTTCAGCGACTGGTGTACAGAAACAACCAATGCTACCGCTACAGTAAAAAAATCAGTTCTGATGAAACTTAGCAAACTTGGTGCAATTAAGAAGTCCAGTTATGTGCAGTTATCTTTTAAGTTTTTAGGCTATTTGCTCTGTCAATCACCACACTGAAGAAACACTCAGAGAGAAACATATATCTGACTGCATTTGATTCACTTTATTTGATCAGAAATTTGGTAATTAAATTCTTAAACTATAAGATGGTTTTACAAAATTGGTAGAAATTATTATGTATATACATATAAAAAATACTTATGTATTTTTATGCAATGTTTGTAAGAAAAATATATTAAAGCTTTCTTATTGATGAAACTTTATCTAAACATAACTAATGCCCCTCCATATCAAGAGCACCCATACAAACACTTTTTGTTATTTGACTCTTCCACCTTGCAAGATTATGTTCTTTTATCCCTTTAGTTTGATTTATGTCCATTTGACAAGAAAGAGACTTCTGACTAGAAGGACAGGTGATTAAAAAGACTATCCACTGTAAAACATTGTTTCCTCTGATTCCTGCACACAGAAGAGTGAATACCATGGCACTTATCATACAAAATTGCTCACTGAGGTCATGGCTTTATCAGATGGCAGGAACCCAAGAAAAAATACCTTATGTCACAATGTGGTTCATAAATATCTACAATTGAAGAAAATATAAGACTTAAGCTCTACTACTCTACAACAAAGACACTAAGAACAAAAGTAGAGACAGCGAGTAAAAGTTTACATCATCAGATGGACACACCTAACAAAAGTAATTAGTGTAATGTGATGTTTACTTCCATGTGAGAGCTTGATTACAAACATACTCAGACCTCCACTTACACGATGGTTTCAGTGTAATGCTCAGAAAACTCCTGTTCAAATGGGATTTTAGGTTAAGAACCTGATGCTGATATTAAATACAATTATTTCACCAAGTGTCTGCTCTGGACCGAATACCTGTGATACTAACAAAATAGCAATGGAAAAAAATGCTTGCATCCCCTAAGCCACATGCAAAACACTGGTTTGCTTCTCTCTGAATGGTATTCTAAAATGCAGCAGTTGTCAGAATGAATTTTTGATGTTGTATTCAAGAAAATTTAAGAAAATTATAAAGTTCTTCTAAAAGAAAGATGAGATTGCCTGTGCTTAGATCTGGTAAAGAACATATAAACAGATCCAAAATCTTAATTTAAAAATACGTACTAAGATGACATGGATACTTTACTAACCCCTGGATAAATTCTTGAAGTGATTTTCATTCTATAAAAAATGTACATCTCATTTTTAATTTGCCCATGCAGCTTTTGCCCATTTGTTCTTCTGATGTTTCTTGTCACTAAGTTAACAAGACTTTTATTACAGAAAATCTTACCACAAAGAAGTCCTTACACACTTCAGATCAAGTCACACCTCATTCCTTTTGATAAGTTAATTTGACTGAGCTTTATGTCATTTCCTGCAAGATGTTCTCTCACAGATATAAAACAAATTACTTTTGAAGGCTAGTAGACAGGAGAAAAAAAATAAAAAGCAGCTTTAGGCATACCAGGGAATCAAACTAAATTTAAATTAAAAAAAAAGTTTAAAATGTGTAATATATGTACTGTTATGGAGAAACTTACATGAGTATACATTTTAAAGAATTTATGCACAAATACTAGAAAAAAGAAGAAAGTGAAAAAGAAAGGAGGAGTTGGGAGAAACCTAACCACCATTTACTTTTAGAAATTTATCATTCTTTTAACAACAAATAAATCTAAACAAATGCATATTGAAAAAACTTCTTCTCCTAAGCAGCACTCAGGATACCTTCCAAGAAAATAAACATTAAAAAAACCCTCTCAATCACACTTTTTTGTTTAATTCTTTAGAAAAAAAATTCCATCCCAGAGTTCCACACTCATCTGAGCTCAGAAAATACAAAGGCTTAATTCCATTTAATTTTGCCAATTTGCTAAGTGACTCAAGTATTTTCTTTCATGGAATCTTAACAAAGATATAAAGGAGATCCTCTTCTTAGTCTCTCCTCCCCTTGCTCGCAAAAATGTCCTTATCTTCTTCCTTCCTAATTCACTGTTCTTCTTCACATTATCCTCCCATTTTTCATTAATTATGCAAGTTCTTTTTGTTCTGTGAATACAGCTAAATGATAGTATTCAAAATTTGTTTATAAACCCAAATGTAATGTTTTAACTTTAAGTTCTATTATTTTCTGAATTAATACTAAAATAGCTTTCTTTTTGTATTCACTTGTTGAACTGGGAAGTTTTTCTAAAGATGTACTAGAAGAAGAATCACTGAAATTACTCTAATTATTGAACAGAGCTAATATATTCAAAAGCGGTGTATAAAAATATGCATGGAAATACAAGTAAGAAATAGGGAGGTTTATGTGGACTGTCTTATATACTAATGATTAAGTTTTACCCATATATTGGTTTCTAAGTGCTCCTTCATTAGCTATTCCTTGTTCATGAATTTACTTTTTATTCCCTATACAAAAGAAATCCTCAGGCTCTCATCTGAACAATGCTTATGTCTAGGCTATTCTACCAGCACATAGGTTTTTTCTGTTTGTTGGAGTCTTTGTTGTTGTTTTTTTTTTTTTTATTCTTATCTTTACCTTTTTATAAATAAATAAATTTAGATTAGTCAAAATCTTGCTTCTAGTCTACAATGTCTCTATCAATATATAATTCTCAAGATTTACCACAAAATAATTATTAGAATTTTGAATGAAAATACAATACATGCCCTTCAGTCCATCACTTAAAGTTATCTAGTCCACCAATTTAGGACCTAAAGGAATTGTTGCTACTTTACAGGAAGCTATTCTTCCTATACATTCACTACAGGTTCTCCAAGTTCTGGTATCAAAAGGTGAGAGTGGATGTGAACTGCCCTGGTCTGGTCACTGCCATTTCCAGCCAGCCCCCAAACTGCTGTGACTAACCTGTAGCACCCCAAACAGACACCCCCTGAGCAGGATGCTGATCCTCTGTTCAGCTGTCTGTACACCTGAGGCAGCAGCCACAGGGGCAGGAGACACCAACATGCTCTTTGGGGTGAGGAACATCTCACTCCAGCAGGCATGTGCCTCCCCCAGGGATAGCAGCTGCAGGTGAGTCCCACCAGAGCAGCAGCACCCCAAGCAACTGCCACTGAGGAAAAGCCTAAAGAAGCCCTGTGTGGCAGGGAAAAGCCATGAATAAGCAAAGAGCTGCAGGAAAAAATGAGCAAGTACAGCGGAGGAGATAGCTGAGAAGCAAAAAATGTCAGATGGGTACTGCAATGGAAATGACCCAGACTGTGCTGCCCAGTGCCTGCTGCAGGAGCTGGGGTGCAACCACAACCACGCATGGTGACAGCAGGGCAAGCTGGGGCTGGAGGGAGGACAGGCATTCAGCTTGTCTCCAGCGTGGGGTAGACAGAAGAAATTGTTTGTCTAAGTGTTCGATTATCTCTCCAATACTCAAATCAGCAACCAAAGGTTGTGTTAACTGGCAATGAATTAAATAAAAATTACCCAAATAAAGACTGTTTTGCTCACAACACCTTATTAGACAAGCAATGCAATGCCATTTACCCAGGATTCTGTAAGAAAAAAATCCACCAGATCAGAAGGTGCAACATGAAAGGGCACCTAAGGCTTTGGCTTTTTAACTATAAGGAAAATTGGATTAGTAATGGAGCAAATATCTTTTTTTAAATCTCAGCAGTGCATAACCCATTTTCATACTAACTGTATATCAGTATGCAGGAACAGATTTGAAGGTGTGGTTGATTAATGGGACAAGGACTTGAGCCGATCCCTCTACGCAAACTGGCTCATCTCACCTCAAATACTTTTCTGCATTAGAGATATAATACTCAGAGGAAAAAGGAAATCAAGTAAAAGTACAAAGTGAGAACATTATCTGAAGCCAATATAAAATTAAGGAAAAAAGGTAGAAAAAGTACTATGACTATTTGTAGAGACACACCCAGAGAACCAGAACTGAGATGGTTAATTCAAAAATTAGAGAGAATCCCATAATCCTGTCTAAAACTATTTTCAGTTATGATAACACAACCATTCTATTTTATTTAGGGAAATGTCGTATCAAAGTAAACCATCTTTTCATTGAAAGAAATTTTAGATTACTGATGACAGAAAGTGCTGGCAAAAAGACTTAACTATTGAGCCTGGTCTCTTGGGTTTATTTAAGTAGCTAATGGTAGAGTTTTCAGACATAAAACCAGTCTGTGCTATTATAATAATGTGTGCATTATTTGTCAAGTATTTGCTAGGAATTTGTAAATTAGAGTGCAGTAAAGCTGTCTGCATATCATATAGAACTGCAAAGCACACTCAACATTGCATATAAAGATCCTAGATACTAAATGATTTTCGCTGAAGGGCATAAAGATTTGTTGTTTTAGCATTCCCTGTTTTCACCAAAGTAGACTTAAAAATTCTCATGGTAAAACTTATAAAGTAAAATATTCATGTTCTCAGTTTATTCATTCACTTTTTCCAAAGGCAGTTCTCAAATCCATGTTTGTAATTACTTTCAGCATTTCCACCTGCTTCCACTGTCAGTTGCCCTTACGTTACGCTTATCAAGCATCAACAAAAGACCCTCTAGTATCCCACAGGCTTTTGTGTCTCATTGCTCTGTGCCTGTTCCAAATGACCTTGCTGTAATGCAACCAGAGATACACAATGTGCCTTTTGCCCAGGCCCAGCTGGCTTCCTTTTGACTCCCTTCTCTGTGCACACACAATGCTGAAAAAATGAAAATTCTTATGCACTCAACAAATTTTCATAGGTAAGAAAACTGTATACATAGAGACTGTCATGCATTACTAAACAAAATTATTACAAATATTTCCTTTGTAATAACTTTTAACAGATCTGGAAAGAGAAGCACTTCAAGGATGAAAGAATTTGCAATGTCAAACCATCAATAATTTTGATTCCACAATGAAAATTTACTACTGTAGCTTTATATTAGAAATATTATTTTCCAAATATTTGCATTAAACAGATATTTGAGTCAATGCTAAGAATTTCATTTAACTCCAGTACATTTTCCATATTGAAAAAGAAAAAATAATACTGATACTGTCTTTTTTGAGATTCCAAATATACTGAAAAAAGCTCCTGCTTAGCCTACCCTGTTAGTGAGGAACCAGGCATTTATTCAAAGAAATGGTTTAAAGACAGAGAAGATTCCCTTGAAGAACACACTTCATAAGATATTTGAGAATTTATCCTTTTCTTCTATAAAAACTATCCATCTGGCACCACGCACATGAAAATTTTTGAACCTATATTCTTACAGTAGTGCATTAAGAAGTCCCTGCATCAATAAAATTATGTTCTTCACAAACCAGGGAATAGGAGTGCAAATTTCATCAATCAGGACTCATTAGTCTGAGTCTTTTGGAAGGTCTACACAGCAGCTCATAAACACTTGTCAAATAAAAGAGCTTTGAGAAAAACATATAGAGATTATCTTTCATTTTTAGTATCACCAAAAAAAAAAAAGAGAGAGAGAGAATTGGAAAAGTGAAACTATGTTCTATATTTCACCAGCAAACTCCACAGGCACCTCAACAAGTAGGCAAGACCATCCAACCCATCCAGCTAAAGTATGACAATGGTGAAGGCATTAGGCAATAGTTAGACACTGGTAATTAACCCTATTAGTTTTCACATTCTACCATGCGTGACCAGCCCTTTTCTCATATTGCTGGCATACCAGGTAATGGCAAAACTATTTAGGCCTAAACCTCTTTGGCTAGATTTAGTGAAGTGCCTGGAAAATATGTAAGAGACAAGAAAGAAACCAAACCTGTAACAAACCAAAAGAGGTCCAATCCTTGCCCTCATCCTATTTTATTTTTAATTTTACAGTGCTTTCCTTTCTCTCCAGCAATACAAGTAACAGTTTAGAAGTATTCAGCTATACCTAATGGAATAAGGAACACAAAAATAAATATTTTAAAATTTTGGAAGCAAGAAGGTTTACACTATTCTTTAAGCTATATAAGTGTGAAATCCCTTGGCGTTCTGATGCAATTCCCGTAAGGCATCTGATCTCAGTTAACATTAAAAAAACTCACACAGAGAAACTACCATATGTTAAAATTCCTTGAAAAACATAACTTCCATCTTTATAAATAAAATACATTCATAATCTTTAAGGCTGTGTTCCAAAAAGAAATATATTTAACAATTAATAATGTAATTAATAATAAAAATGTAATAATCATGGAAACCTTACAGTTCTAGCTACCGGATTTTAGAAGACAGGTAAATTAACTTGTAACACCTAAAAATTCACTGGAGAGCAAAAGTAAATAACTTAGAAAACCTACTGTGTTGCAAGCAGTTACACCCATTGTAAGACAGTAAAATAGCAAGAGCTACTACGGTCCCAGATTCCTCTAGCAACAACAAAGAATTATAACTGAAAATTAAGTGCAGAGAAAGGCAAACCTGAAAGAAACAGCAATACCAGAGCCACCAGCCAAAGCTAAACACAAATTTCAAAGCAAATATCAAATAATTACCATTACTGAAAGCATTACAAAAAAAAAGCCTCTCAAACATCACCCATCTATCCCCACAAAACTGAAGCACATCAGTCTTTTAAGACTTTTCTCCAACACATGTATTGGGGCCCCAAGTCAGCACATCCTCGGCTCCAGGAGACTGATCTTACTGCTTTCAAAAATAAGAGGAAAAAGTGGCAGGGGGTGGGGGAGGGGAAATCACACTTTTAAAACTCCCGTCAGACTCCCCCTTCAGATAGGTATTGGTAAAGATAGGCACATTTCTTTATTATTTCCCATAATGACTCTAAATAGCCTTTACCGGAAAGCTGAGGGCTTCACCACAAAATCTCCATGATAATGAAATATATCCTGAGATTTTGTTAATTTTGTTGTTTAGTTGCTTTGTTGTTGTTTTTTTAATTGCACGAGGACAAAAAACTATTTTTAAATCTTCAAATATAATTTAGACTAAAGGACAGACCTCAAGTTGCCCTATGAAGTGTTCTGCAAGCCAGGCATCAACAGTGTACTTTGAAAAGAAGTCACTACTTTTACAATACTGGGAAGAAAATAACATAGTATTCTAAAAAAACAGAAAGTGTCAATAAGAACAGAAGTCCAGTTGTATTAATAGCATCATGCCAGGCAGACAGTCATTGAACAAGGGGGTTCATCATCGACTGATTAGTTATTAAACTGAGTTTACATTCAAACAGAAAAATCAAAATAAGGTCACTAACTGGACATAAAATGGTGTAAAATATGGCCAGAATAAATGGAACAAATTTGGACTAAGCAGTGAAGTTTGAAGAATGTACTTTAACATCTCAGAGATGAGTTTACAAAGGTGTCTTGGCATTTTGGTTAAGAAAGAAAATAGAAAGAAAAAGACAATTAAAATAATTTTAACAATGTTAGAGAGCAAAAGAGAAAAAAGAGAAAAAATATATGAGCATAAATTGTCAAACAAGATAGAAGAAAAAAGAACAAGGAGACAAATTTTATCCTCTTTAATATAAAAAATATGTACTAAAAGAAAAAAAATAGTTACATGCAGCAGAAGTGAAAAGAAAACCTATGATTGTCCAGAAATGGAAAAGAAGAACTTGGAAAGAGACAAACAGAAAAAACTCTGAATAGTATCCAGGCACACCCAAAAAAGTTGTTTAAAAGTGGCACTGTTAGGCAAAGTCAACTGGAGATCCCTCAGAAACCTGGATGGGCACAGCTTCCAGAAGAGAAGCAATATGGAAGAACTTCGAGGTCTTACAGATATGCCAGCTGGAACTTCAGCACAGCTTAAACATCCTCTTAATTTAAATATCTACATGTCAGCTGTCTATGTAAGTACTCATTCTTGACAGTAAATATCTTGGCAACTCAGTCAGTGAAATCCAAAGAACTATTCAGTTCATCACATATAGATTTCTACGCTATGAAGATCCACAAGTGTTCAGTGATCGCAGGGACAGCAGAGACTGTCATCCAGACAACTGGTCTTCACTGAACTTTTGCAATTTTTCACAGCCACAAGGATATCAATCAAGGAGTTCAGGGAGCATGTAAATTGTTCTTTTTCATCTTCTCAAGGTTTGTTAGGACTACTGGATTTGGGGGTGTTTGGGGGAGTGAGTTGTTTTTATATTTGTTTTATAGCTACAACATCCCAGATTAATACCACCAAAAGTCCGAAACTTTAAAACAAAATAATACCTCAATGACTTGGCTAAAAAATATTTAAACAAGAAGCAAGGTAATCTAATAGAAGTTTCACTTCTGAACTGCTAAAAGTAGCATGGTTACAAGTTACCCCTATTTTGTTAGTTCATTCTTAAAAATTCAAAGGTATATCACAAAATCACAAAATGCTTAAGGTTGAAAGTTGGACAATCAGGCCAGGCCCCCTGCTCAAGCAAGGCCACCTAGAACAGGCTGACTAGGGTCATGTCCAGACAGCTTCTGATTATTCATAAGGTGAGAGACTGCACCACCTCTCTGGATAATCTGTGCCAGTGCTCTGTCACCCTCAAAATAAAGAATGTTTCTTGATGTTCAGGAGGAACCTCCTGTGGTCCAATTTGTGCCCATTGCCTCTGGACCTGTCACTGGGCACTGCTGAAAAAAACCTGGTTGCATCATCTATACACTCTCTAATCAGGTATTTATCTATATTAATAAGATCTCTCCTCAGCCTTCTCCAGGCTGAAAGATACCAGCTCTCTCAGATTTTAGCCATAGGAGAGAGATTCTAGTTCCTTCACAATTTTAGTGGTCTCTTATTAGACTCTCTCCAGTATGTCCAATTCTCTTTAGTACCGGGGTGTCCAGCACCAGACACAGAACTCGAGATGTGACCTCACCAGTGCTGAATAATGGAGAAGGATCAACAGCCTTGACCTGCTGGCAGTAATTTGCTTAATGCAGCTCAGGGTAGCATTTGCCGTTTTTGCTGCAAGGTCATATTGCTGGCTCATGTTCAACTTGGTGTTCAACAGAAGCCTCAGGGCCTTTTTTTGAAAAGCTGATTTCCATTTGATTTCCCCCTGCAATGTATTGGTGTATGCGGGTTGTTCTTCCCCAGGTGCATTATTTTGCAGTTCCCCTTGTTGAACACTATGAGGTTCCTGTCAGCCCACTTCTTCAGCCACTCCTTCCAGCTGGTTGGCATCTACAAACTTGCTAAGGGTACATTCTGTCCCATCATCCAGATCATTAATGAAGATGCTGCACAGTGTTGACCCTTGGGGTCACTGCTGGTTACTGGCCTTGAGCTAGACTGCAAGCCACTGATCACCACTCTGTGGGACAGCCATATAGCTGGGATTCAAGCCTCCTCACTGCTCATCCAGCATGCATATCAACAGCTTTCCTATGAGGATCTTGCAGTAGACAGTGCTGAAAGCCTCAGTGAAGTTCAGATATAGACAATATCCACTGCTCTTCCCTCATCCTAATGATTTCATGATAGAATGTTATTGGGTAGGACAAGCATGACTTCCCCTTGGTCAAACCTTGCTGACTGCTCCTGATGACTTTCTCAACCTTCACATGCCCGGAAATGGTTTCCAGGATTAGTTACTCCATCACTCTCCCAGGGACTGAGGCGAAGCTGTAGACTCATGGATCCTTCTTGCCATTCTTGAAGATGGGAGGAAACTATATGGCAATTCTTTGTCTTATAGAGCCTGAGTACAAGACCCAATGCTTAAAGCACGCAAAGTAAAAATTAAACATAAAACCTCTCATATTTCCAATAAAAAGAATACCCATGAAACCAGTAACAAAATAAAATGGATATTACTACAAGTCAAGTAAAAACAATGCCAATAAAAATGCTTGACCTAATACTGAATATTGCCTCTCCTTCCAAATATGTACAAACAGACCTGCAGCAACTATCCAGGCTTCTAATCAGTTTTCAGGACTTTGAAGCAATCTTCTCAGATCAACTTCAATTCCAAGATCCTTGCTCTTTCAGATATTGCACCCAAATACTTTAAGAATCTCCCTCCAGTTTATTACTCAACTCAGCTCAAGTGGTAAATACATTTCTATATAACGGTGAGAGCAAGCTTTACATGAAGTTGCTCTAAGAGTAGGCACGATACAAGGAAAACCTCAGGAAAGGTGCTAGGGACAGAAGCAGGACAGAGGTAAAATGGCCACAAGATGTTGAGGATCATAGAGTCATAGAATGGTTTGGGTCACAGGGGACCTTAAAAGACCAGCTAGTCTTTTAAGTGTTCCAATCCCCTGCCATGGGTGGGACACCTCCCACTAGACCAGGTTGCTCAAAGCCCCTTACAACCTGGCCTTCAACACTTCCAAGGATGGGGCAACTCTCTGGGTAACCTGATTTTCTTTCTAATATCTAATCTAACTAAAACCTACTCTCCTTAAGTAGAGTTGTCCTATCACTGCGTGCCTTTGTAAAAGCTCTTTTTCGGGCCCCTTTAGGTACTGAAAGGCTGCTCCAGGTGTCTTTGAGCCTTTTCTCCTGCAGGCTGAACAACCCCAACTCTCTTAGCCTGTCTTCAGTGGAGAGGTGCTCCAGCCCTCTGATATCATTATGCCTCTTTTCTGGACCCACTCCAAGAGGTCCACATCTTTCTTATGTTGGTTCAAACTATTCAGATGAGTCTTTAATAAAGACGACCATGTCTTTAAGACAGTCGAGGAATGCACTGCCATTGAAACAAACAGTCTAATCAGCTTCTCTTCTAGCCATAAATTTCTATATTCTGTCATGCTGGATGAATTTTCTAGATGCCTCTCTTTCATCACATGACAACAAAACTCTTTCTGTTGACTGCCACAACAAAGTCAAACATTTCTGAACAGCAATAAAGCATCAGATTGACTTTAATTGTTGTGAAATTTCATCATTTGTCAACATATACACAAAAAAAATTCCCAAGAAAATCCTCATTGTGATCAACATTCACTTCCAGTTTTATTCAGGCTTGATTTTCATTACATTAGCATAAACTCAAAATTTATCAACTTCTCTCACCAGATTTGGCTCATTCCTCAGTTTAGGTCAGCTCCCTGAAGTGACATTTCCAGTGCCCACTCATACAATTTAGTTATGCTATGACAGGGGTCAGCAGATGGCACTATTAGACATATTTTAATACTACACTTTTTACTGCAAATCTTTCTTTAACAGAAACCTTTGCTGTTTTGATTGGTGTGCATGTGCAAGTGTGCACACAAAAGACCAATTTCAGTAGAACAATTCTAGCATTGTACTCATGGTGTTCAGGTTGCAGCTTGTGAAAAAAATCTACCTACATAACATATTATAATTACCTCTATTTCAAGGTCACAGTCTGTTAAACACAAATTATGGCTGACATACACCTAAACTCAAACCATGTTTTCTTTCTAATAAGGAATGGACATGAAAGCCACAATAATTATTACCACAATGAAACAAAGTCACATAAACGCACTCGAGCAGTGGACTTCCCTTTCCTCTATAAAGCAGAATGTCTAGCAGATTCTGACACATGTACTACAGAACAAAATGAAAGATAAATACTGCTTACATTCTCTTGCAATCTCCTTTCTATAAATTAACAAAGTACTTATAATATCATTGTTTAGACTGGGATTATTTCATCTTTTCCCCTAGATTAAATTCAAGAAAGTAATACTGAACAAAACAAAAAAATTTACCCTGGGAAAGATTTCTAATCTTAAAGAGGAAAGAAAAGACTGAACACATGCATGGTGAAAGTTTTATTTTTTAAAAAAGCAACATGACAAGCATTCAAACTGCCTTTTGCACATACATCACTTTCTAGAAGCTTACTCAGCTAAAACCTTACCTATATATGTCATTCAAACTGAAGAGACAGCATTTCCTCTTTAGCTATATATTTCATTCTTGTTTATTATATTCATTCTGACCTTGAAATTTCTGCCTATTCAACAATTCTGAATGAATTCAGCTCTTTCATACTGTTAGTTTACTGTAGAAGTCATGCAATCTAGAGAAAGCAGACATAATTTCCAGTTAAGCAAAAGCTATTAATGGTGTAAACTAGTTTAGTACTACGCAAACAGAGATACATAAATGTATTTTCTTGCTATTAATGTAGCACATTTTCCAGCAAAAAAGTCACAGAGAAGTTATTTGCACAAAGTAGAGTATTGAAAATTTCACCAGACCAGAATTCTCCCCATCCTTGCTCAAACAGCCCTCCTCTCCTTCAAATAGCTTCATGCTTGTTCAGTATTCTGCAATTCCCAAGATGTTAGCTGGAGCAATCATGTCTCCCCTTCATCTAAGTGACATCAATACTCAAAGGGAATTCAGAGCGGCAAAAGGGATTAAGTTACCGTTCAGAACTTGCTTCAATTCCAGAAACAGTCAGAGGTCTAAGGTTGTTGGAATGACAATGCTTTAGTAAAGAAGTACACAGATTACAGGATAACACTGATGTTGAAGCTTGTGGTAATGTCTAGAAAAACACCAGAATGAGGGGTGATTGCTGATCAGTGGAGACCACAGCAAAATACTGGGATATATGGAGCAACCTATTTGTCTGGCCTGACTGTGCTGTCCCACTTTCCCTATCCTCTCCAGCTTTCATTCCTGCTCCAATCATTGAGAAGGAACTTGCAGCACCACAGCAGGAACTCATTCAAAGGATTCAAGATTGTGTAAATATTTAAGCATTTATTCAAGTTAGAATAAACTAATGACATTCTCTTTTGGCCAAAATGTCTACTTTTAGTTCCAAATTCCTGAAAATCCCAGTTACAACAAAGTCTGTACCCATTATTTGAACTAGACTAGCCTTTTTGGTTTTTAATTTGAAACAAAACACAGAGGTTAAAACTATCACAATATACAAGAGCTATCACAATATACAACAGTTTAATAAGTTTCAGGAACAAAATAAAAGTGATAAATTTGCTTATTTCACTTAACATCTTCAGGAGTTCGTTTTCTTGGACTGATTAGTAATTTCATAGTCACTTGATTTTCTTTACTAACTAATCTAAGACTTCAATTTAAGTCTTTAAACAACTGCAACTGTGAAAGCCAGACTCCCAAATGAGGCTACAGCAGGGCAGTATAGTATACAAAATAGTGGTCAAAGTGACAAGTTTAACTGCCTATTGTGGTCAATGCATGAAGACATCGTAATTTTCAGGTTCAGTAAGATCTATCTAGAGGAAACATTTTGCCATTCACTATTTCTAGAACTGTCCATGCTCCTGAAGATTTCATGACTTGATGAAAACTATAATTTGTAATTAAATAATACATTTGAAATGCCATTTTGAGAAAACTCTCAGAAAGAAGGGGAAAAGCACCATCTCAACATAAAAGACAGCAGGGAAATGTTCTGTTTATTACATCTGCTTTTTAAATTCTTTTTCACTTCATCATGAAATTAGACTAAAACATAGGTTTTCATAGCCAGACACAGTATAAATCCCAAAGCGAGATGCTTATTTGGCACTAAACATGGAATTTATGGCATGACAATCCAAAGGAACAAAAAGCTCAAACCAATTTCATCAATGGCTATGTTCGGTTGATAGGTCAAACGATGAACCAATGACTCAATCATTAATCTGAAAGACAAAGCATGATTTAGATTCTTTTTTGTCTTGTCTTCTTTAACTATATTTCCAATTTTGTAATACAGAAAAGAATATTTTATTTTTCTAAAAGAAACCTCCCACCCTCCTATTCTTACTGTTACAGTAAGGGAATTTTGATGGGTATAGACCACATTTTTTTCTCAGGAAGTTACAATCTCAAACACTGTATTGTTTGGTCTCTAAGAAAACAGTATTTGCCTATGCAGCTACAGTTTAGGAAAGGATAGGGATGGTTTACTCCCACCCAGTGGCAGTGACCAATGTTAGGACTTTCAAATGCAAACTGACTAGAAAGGTACTCCTCAAGCTTCCTTCAGTAATCAGGAGAAAACACAAACACACAGCACAAACTCATAATTAACAAAGATGGCAGTCAGTGAATTTCCTTTTGTTACCAAGGCAGTTAAAAAAAGAAAAAAAAAAAAACTCTGAAATATCAAAGCAAAACTAATTCTTCAGTCGTTTCTCTAAAGAAAACACTATGAAAATGCTACCTCTAATGTGCCGTGTATGGAGATGATTAGCACAATTTACCTTCTCCTCCACAAGGTGCAGATTCTGCTTGATTAAAATGAGTGTACTTTATATATATTAGGATCTCCTTTTCTTTCTGCTAAAGAAAAACATTGTTGGACTACACTGAAGTTTCCATCCTGCAAGTCTTGTAGAGCCTCAGCACCTTGCTGGGTCTTCCTCCTTTTTCCTCTCTCCCCAGACACCTAGTATTTGTCCTTGCAGGAAGAAAGAGGACAGGAGACAAAGCAGCAGCTTATACTTGCTTGCAAAAACACAGTTACATTTCTGAGAAGACCTACAGATGCTGTGCCCTGAGGATCATTACCAAGTTTTCCAGCAGAGTAAGGTTCTCTGTATATAAAGCAGCGCAGTAATTGCTCAAGAGACAGACAAAAGCCAAACAGCAAACACCAACAGAATTTTCTGTTGTTCTTTCTTATTACTTGTTGCAACAAAGGTCCCCTTTCTATCACTGTAAAAGAACTGCTTGTATTTGGATGCTTAAAAAATATTTTTCTTTTATCAGAACAGTTAAAGAGCGAACTCAAACCAGAAACATTGTGAATACAGTAGAAAAATTCTCCCTGCCTTTAGAGCCTGGCCTGAATTTCAGCAACAGGACAAAAAGAGACAATATCTGTAAGTCATTCAAGACTAAACCAAGAAAATAACATGTATCTAAGTCAGTTCAATTCCTCATGTCTAAATCGGCTTAAATCATTGAGAAACTTATTCTTTAATAGTAAACAATTAAATTAAAACTAAATTTTAAATTGCATTTGAAATTATCACATAAACTGTAAACACATTGTAGTAATGAATGGTCTGATTAAGTAAGAAATCTAAGAAATAAATTTAGCTAAACAGACAAAAGTCATTGCTTAAGTATCAAAGTCTGCTTGCTGAAGGGTTAAATTATCCCTCAACAAAGAAGTCTCTTATGAAGTAACAGAAAAGTTTTGGAAAGTAACTAATTTAAATCTATTTGTTATTAAAGTTTAGTAGTACCTTAATCATTATCAGTTCATTCAAATTTCTGAACCAGGCTAAGATACAAAAAAACTCAACAAAACCATGTCCCTTTTTAATCTATGAATATAAGTGAAAAGGCAGACCTACAAGTTCTAATGTCATGAACAACTGGGAACTCAGTTAACTGAGTCTCACCTCAAACCGCCTGCACTATTTCAGCAGCTGTTTTAAATGCAAAGATTTTGAGGAACTGTAATTAGAACACCTAAAATTACACATATTTACCTACAAAAGCAGTTCTAAAATACTAGGCTTTGATGCTCACTGATAGAAAGGCAGCTTCAAGCTCAGAATGAGGCTTTATTTAGGGGTATATTACAATATCTTAATGGCAACAAACAGTGGGCTTTCCTTTATGAAATGTAACTGAAAAAGCACTGAAGTAGAAGATACAGCGACACCCTAAACACAGTAAAATTAATATAATTCTGATACACTGAAAATAAACATGTATCCCTTTAATAAATTACTTTGAATTAAGTTTATGACCTAATTTTAGAAAATTCCTTATCAAATTCCCAAAGGTTTGGATATGTACACACCCCTCTTCCCCCCTCCAAAATCAGCAATTTCAGAAAAGTACGCCACTAAATGGTTGCATTCAAAGTAGCTCTGATTTCTTAAGTCACATAACTTAAAAAGAATCTAGGTTTTTAATTTCAAAGACATCAACACTGAGGGGGAAAAAAAAAAAAAGGCAGGAACATTAGAAATTCCTGGGGTTTCTGTCTAGGGTTTCAGCCTGCCTCAGTGCTGACAACTAATTGTAAGCACTGATTTGATTTTATATGCAAGAGAAACTTCTCTATGGCCTTTTCTGAATCTCTCATGAGAAAAGGCAAGAAAATGAGGTAAGGTTCTAAAAACTAGGCCCTGAAAACAATCATGGATTTTCATGTAAGTCCAAAAAAAAAGGCTTTACCAGTAAGATTACTGGAGAATGGTGAAGTTAGTTACATTTCTGACTTTTAAACAAAAGAAACAGTGATTTTTCCTCCACAGACACTATCAGCCTCTTCTTAGGCCTGCATTTAATATTCTAAAAGGCTAAAAACAAACAAGTCATTTAAGAAGGGAAATTTCATGTTAAAATATTCAAAGCCAAAACTTATTCTTTTCTTAGATGTAAGTTTTCTGTTTTGGAAACCTGCTAATATGGTTGTTGAAACTGTCACTTCATTTGACCTAGAAATATTTGCAGCCTGTATTCTTTAAGTAAAAAAGTTAATTTGAACTCCTCTTACTGAAAGCTATTTTAAACATTTAAAATTACCATTGTATTATCTGTAAGGAACACATAGTAATTTCATAGTATATGTTTAAATAGTCAGGCTGTTGACAAAAAAGATTAAAAAATCACAAGAGTGTATTCTAACAATATGGGGGGAAAAAGAGGCTAATTTTGATACTTGCAATAGGTAGGACACTTTGTAATGACATTAAAACTTTGAAAAACAAAGAGCTTAGCACCATCAATTTAAAGTGACTTACTTTTAAAAACTCAGAACAAAGAAAAAAAAACTAAGCAAAAAAAAAACCTCTCAAACTTGTAAAACTTAGTTTTTAGCTTCAACTGACTATCTCGTCTACGGAAAAGGATTGTGACTGCTTTCAATTACTGCAGACATTCCTGACTCTTCTAGAATTATTCCAGCTGTCTCACAACAATATTATTCCATATCTGGTGTCCACCAAATATCCAACCACTGCTCTGGGAAAAGGCTGATTAGAAGCCTCTTCTGCTTTTGTGGCCTTTCTGGCAACATCTTCTCAGCATGAGAGAGTGATTCGCAACTCACAAACTGAAAAGTATCTGCTTTGCCCTATGTAACTCTCTGTAAGTCGCTGCAGACCTCCTCTATGTGGATTGGTTTCTCTCAAGCACATACAGCCTCTGGAAAAAAACCTTTGGATAGATGCACACATAAATTTCTAAAGCAAATTCTACAACTACTATTAAATTAAAGCAAAGCAGATATAAATATTTAAGATAAGGGATCAGGACCGTGTTTTCAAGCATGATTACCTTCCAACTTCCCTTTCTCTTTCTACCATGAGTGAAGGACTTTATTTTTGCAAATAGCATTTTCAGTGAAGCAGACCATTCTTTTTGATATCCCACAGCAGAACATCCGTGACAGAGTGAACTATATTCAAAACATCCTTTAATACTGTGTTCCTTATGAAGGATTTAATTAAGAAAAGCTGTATCATAGCATTCAAGAATTTCAGGATCACAGAGATCTAGATGTTATGCAATATCCTTATAAAAACAGAAATGCTGGAACAACAATGGAACAGAGCTCTACTGTAACCGGACTGAAACTTCCATGGAAAAGAAATCTGCTAATCAGTATGTACTAGTTCCGTATACAAAATAGGGATTAACCTATTTTCCTCCATGTACCATCTGGATGCTAGGAAAATGAAAAAATCTCTTTTCACCTGCTACAAAATTTAGACACTTAATCATATTGTGCTAAGATCTGCATTAGATATGCATATTCATATCCCATTGCATTAAAACTCATAGCTATTTCTGCACGTTTCATATTCTGAGATACTGACTTGAATGCCCTGCTTTGCTCAAGAAATGAGCATTACAAGAGTTAAAACCTTACAAAATGCATTAATTGTTTTTATTGCAGAAACAAATACAGAGACAAAATAATCAAAAAATGGCCTATGCTAGCTTACAGGTTTTTTTAAAACATGTTCAGATTTTAGCTAACATGAAACTTCGTAAGGTAAATGGCCCAAATCAAAATGCGCATTTTAAGAGAGTATGAACTCTTACATCTTTAAAAATAATCACAAAAGACTTCTGCTAGTTTCATAGAATAATTTATGTTGATCTGTAAATGCCAGCAGGGAATCTAAAAGCAGTACTCTATTTTAGAACAGGCACTGCCACAAAAAAAACCCAGCTGTTCTTTTGAAACTGTTTGATACTTAGTATTTCTTTTTCACCTCTCCTCCACATAAAACACATCAACCACTAAATTGCCTCTCTTTCAAAATGAAGAGCTATCATGGATGAGCTTTACTGTCAATGAAGAGCTGATACTCATAAAAGACATTGCACCTATCCGTGCTAAAATCCTTGAGGTCCACTAAAAGACCACATGAGCCATTATGACATCATTTGTTTCAAATTTGGAATTAAAGAACTTTTCCCAGCAGGACTAAGGTTTTATTTACTGTCCATTTTAAACAAGAAAAACAAAAATGCAACTGGTACAGAAAGTGGAGTCTCTCTTCTGACCATGATTGGAAAGACATTTTTTCAGAAGACTTGAACTTTCCATATGTTATTCAGGTGATAAATACCTTGCACAATCTTAACAGTAATTGTATGAAAATAATCTCTTAACAGACAAAAAGCCTATTACAGTTGACAAGTTTATGAAGCATGGAGCTGCTACCAGTTAAAGGCTTTCAACTAGAATAAAACTGTTCTAAGCTTCTGTGTTTATTAGACTGCTGTTGTGCTCATTGCCTATGTCATGGCACAGGCAGATCCTAGATGTGTCTCCTGAGCAGTATCCATTAAATAAAATCATCTTCATATCCTCATTAAGTGAGGTGGGATAACAAGTTAGAAATGATGAAATCCTTTAGTAAAATACCTCCCCATGCACATCCACGTGGCACTGATAAATGACCAGCTATAATAAGCCAGGCATGTGATCTGTATGAAAGGTATGTAAATACCCATGCAGCTCCCATACAGGAAACTGCAGTCCAGCAAGACATGAACATCTGTGCCAGAGTAATCAAAAGGTCCAAGCTGGAAAAAAAAGCTTGACTGAATGCAACTTATCCTGCATCTCCTTTGAGCATTCTCTGATGACAAGCAGCAACTGAGCATACAGGTGATAGAAAAGACAAACTTCCTTGACAGAAGTACCCTGTGCTCAGAGGAAATGTCCTCAGACAAAAGGATGCACAGGCAAACAGTTCATCCATCAAATTATACAGTGAAGTGTGTTAAACAGTGCTTATCCCCTCTTTCTCCCATAAAGGGAAAAATCATATTCATCTAGGAAAAAGACTCACATGGTAACAACTTTATTAATAGCATTTATCAACGTTGCCTGGGAGTAGTCTGAAAACAGTGCTGGCAAATTAATGGATGACTAGAATGACATAATGGAAATCTGATCCCATGCTGTAAGACCAGGACTGAGAGAACGGTCAACTCTCAGTTGACCCTGACCTTGTACAGGATCTACTGCTCCAGCTGGATCTCTCCAAATCTACGGGGCCTGATGGGATTCATCAAAGAATCCTCAAAGAGTTTGCTGATGTCACTGCAAAGCCTCTCTTGATGACTTGTGACAGTTTTGGGAATCTGGAGAGATCCCAGCTGACCTGCTTGATCTGCTTGTCAAACTTGTTTTCCTTCTACAACAGGGTAACCCACCTACTTGACCTTGGAAAGCCAGTAGATGTAACCTTTTTGGACTACAGCAAAGCTTTTGATGCTGTCTTTCTCACAGTATACCTCTGGACAAAGTGTCCACATTCAGCTGTATAGCTATGCTACACTATTGGTGGGCAACTGGCTCACAAGTCGGGCACAAAGAGTGTGAATGCGATGACATCAGGCTGATGACTGGTCACTAGTGGGGTTCTGTAGGGCTCCATCCTCAGCCCTGTTCTCTTCAACATCTTTATTAATGGCCTGGACACAGGACCTGGAGGAATATCAAGTCTGCCAATGCCACCACATTTGGGAGAGCTGTCGAACCCCTGGCAGGAAGAGAGGCCCTGCAGAGAGACCTTGAGAAATTAGAGAAATAGGCAATGACAAACCATATGAGGTTTAACAAGAAGAAGTGCGAGATTCTATACCTGGAATGGGGAAACCCTGGCTGCATGTATAGACTAGGGAATGAGTAGCTGGAGAGTAGCATTGTCTAAAGGGACCTGGGGGTCCTGTTCAATGGCAAGTTGAATGTAAGTCAGCAGTGCCCCGGCAGCCAGGAGGAACAACCCTGTCCTGGGGTGCGTCAAGCACAGCACCACCAGCTGGGCAAGGAAGGGGATTGTCCCGCTCTGCTCTGCACTGGGGCGGCCTCACCTCAAGTCCCATGTGCAGTTTTGGGTGCCACAATATTACAAAGACATTGAGCTATCAGAGAGCGTCCAACAGAGGGCCATGAGGACGGTGAAGGTTCTGGAGGGGAAGCTACATAAGGAGTGGCTGAGGTCACTGTTCATCCTGGAGGAGACTGAGGGGACATCTCATTGTGGTCTTCAACATCCTCACGAGGGGAAGCGGAGGGGCAGGCACTGACCTCCTCCCTCTTGTGACTGGTGACAGGACTCAAGGAAACAGCACGAAGCTGAATCAGGGGAGGTTTAGGTTGGATAACAGGAAAAAGTTTTTCCCCCAGAGGCTGGCTGGGCAATGAAACAGGCTCCCCAATGAAGCAGTCACAGCACCAAGCCTGACAGAGTTGAAGAAGCATTTGGACACTGCTCTCAGGCACATGGTGTGACTCTTGGGGTGTCCTGTGCAGGACCAGGAGTTGGACTCAATGACCCTGATAGGTCCCTTCCAATCAGCTTCTTCTATGATTCTGTGATTCTATTTTCCCATATTTCCAGTGGGGAACCCGAAAAAGAGAAGTAAGGAAGAAATGAGAGATTTAACTGAGTAACAGCATGTATGAAAAAACCTGAGGAGGTGGTTCTTAAGTGCAAAATGGGATGACTACGATGATACAGAACTTCTTTATCATTGATTTCACTGCATTGCTACACTTTTACGCAACAATACTGCATAAGCATGCATAGTACCCCCTTCATTTGGTATCCCCTTTCAAATTCCGAATGATGTTCCTGCACTTCACACTGTAGGCTCTGCAGCATACATAGTACAAAATAACAGAAATTTTAACTAATTCTGAATCTGTCCTTGGCAAATGAAAAATAGTCCTGATCTCTAAATACTGATTCATTCTGAAGAAAAGTAAAGGTGAAGTTTTAAAGACTGGGAAAACCATACTCAGCAACAACTAACATGAAAACTGTTGGTTGCTGCAGGACTGCATCTAATGTTAAGATGCTATCAAGAACAGCTATACTAGTAATTTGTATTACACACATGCTGTCTAATTCAAACAAGAATCAGAATAGCTACAAAAATAGCACGTACACACTGAACACAACGAACGTACTGTATGGCTGCTGAAAAGTTAGAAGAAGAGAAATTCTTCAGCTTTTTCTCAGTGTTCTGTGAGAGCACTGCTTCCTCACGCAGACTAGCCAAAAACAGTGAAGACGGTTTTGTAAACTAATTCTTTATCTTTGCACCTGGAGTTTGTTGTGAAGTGTTGTTATGGTACCTTGAGGAAAATATTTTGAAATGGGTGTTCTATAGCCTCCACCAATCATTCTAAGAGGGGGTTGATCAATAGTACTATGCTACTCTTGCGAACCAAGTTATATAAACCGATTTATAATTAATTAAATACTCCACTTTTCCTGAACTTTGATCGTGCCATTCTTCACCGCTCTCATTATGGACAGCAACATCACTGAACAATCTATTTGAATGTGTATATACACATACTTTCATGGACAATTAGTCATGTGTTACTTAGCAATATGTCATAAATATGCAACCACTTAACACTGACAGTAGTTACAGCATACTATGCTGTGGTACATGATGAAACTCATGGCTAGTAAGCTTTAAATTCTAGCTCCTGATTTATTGATACTACTCCATGATCTGTGTTACACCACTGCTCACTATAACACTCATATAGCCACTCATTGACTGCTCAGGTATCCATAATATGAAATGTGAATGCTAGGGCAGGATGGGATTACTTAGTACAAATATTAAAAGTTAATGCAAATTTTTCATCAATGGCATTCATACGTGAACACTCTAAATAAATTATATTATCTGCCTTTTCTTAAATCAGGATAATGAGTCTCCTATAAAAGCATCTACAGAAACTAGGAAATACACATGTCCTGGGTTTGCATGACCCTACAAAAAACCCTTCAAGCATTTTGTAACACTGATACATTTAAGCTAACATAAGTCAAGGTATTCCAAGAAAACAGCCGACTTTATCATTCCAAAAATAAACGTTCTTTTAGAACTAAACACTAAACTTCAGACTATTTTGGGTGACTGGATAATATTTTAAATTATTATGCTCCTAACATGTCTAATATGGCCTTCTCTTTAAGTCAATGACACACCAGATGAAGAAGTTACACAACAGCAAACAACAAAACACAGAATCATCAAGGCTGGAAGAGACCTTTAAGATCATCTAGTCCAAATGTCAATGTAACACCACCATAAACATCCCTGAGCCATATCCACAAGTGCCACACTATCCACACTTTAATATAGTAAAAAGGTACCATAATGAAATGAAATGTTAAGTAGAATAAATTTCTGGTCTGTTTAGCAGATTAAGTTCATTTTAGAGCAACATATTGCTTGTCTAGACATGACGGGTTAAACCACCTAATTTGGGCTGCATGCAAGACATGCCTGATGTTTTAATTTTTTTTTTTTTAAACTAGTCAGATCTCTCAAGCAGTTTTTTAAGAATCCAGAAAAA
Organism: Eulacestoma nigropectus; assembly: GCA_013397775.1. Lineage (NCBI taxonomy): Eukaryota > Metazoa > Chordata > Aves > Passeriformes > Eulacestoma > Eulacestoma nigropectus. Next base: position 147,903 of record VZTE01002529.1, read on the forward strand.
GACTATTTATATTATGTATTTTATGTCCATCAATAAATGGATCATTATGTAATCGAAACTCAGGGCTGTCCCTGCTCTGGTATAAATTGTCCATGGGCTTCAGCCTCTCAGGGGTGTCTCTTCTTCAGACAACTATAGGCCCCAATGGCCTCAGGTGTACACATACTTGAGTAGAAATAGTTATACTAAAGACAAAATTTACTTTTGCCATATTTAGCAACACTGGAATGCTTGAGAGATACACATCTCAAAATACATAAAGCCCACTTTAGATCTAGACATGGTTTCACATGATTTGAAAGATGTTTTCAATCTGCATACTGGTGTGCATGCACACACACTGTATTATCTGCACTGTTCAAAATACAGCAGAAAGAGCAGATAAGATAATCAGTCATTTCCTTTACTCAGTAATATTCGAAATTCTAAATGCTTCAGTCCTAAGAATGAGTAGTAAGCTTGTTAAATGCTTTTAAGCAAATTTCTACAAAGACGGTAATTGTAGAATTATTTAGGTTGTGAAAGACCTTTAAGATCACCAAGTTCACCTGTTAACTCAGTATTGTCAAGTCCACCACTAAACCATATCCCACAATGCTATTATCTACATATCTTGTAAATTCCTCCAAGGACAGAGACTCAACCACTTTCCTCAGCAGCATGTTCCAATGCTTGACAATCTCTTCTGTAAAGAAATTTTTCCTACTATCCAGTCTAAACCTCCACTGGTGCTTCCTCTCACTCCTATCACTTGTTACCTGGGAGAAGAGAATAAGCTCTCCTTTCAGGTGGTTGTACAGAATGATAAGGCCCCTCCTGAACCTCCTTTTCTCCAGGCTAAACAACCCCAGCTACCTCAGCTTCTCCTCATAGGACTTGTGCTCCAGACCCTTCCCAAGCTCTGTTGCCCTTCTCTGGACACACTCCAGCACCTCAATGTCCTTGCTGTAGTGAGGGGCTCAGAACTGGACACAGGATTTGAGGTGTGGCCTCACCAGTGCTGAGTACAGGGGTACAATCACTGCCCTGGTCCTGCTGGCCACACTGTTCCTGATACAGACCAGGATGACACTGGCCAAGAACTTGGGCTGGATCGTGTCCAGCTGCTGTTGACCAGCACCCCCAGGTCCTTTTCCACCAGGCAGCCTTCAGTCACTCTGCTCCCAGTCTGAAGTGCTGCATGGGGTTGTTGTGACCCAAGCGCAAGACACTGCACACCTCCTTGTTTAACCTTATACAATTGGCCTCAGCCCTTCAATCCAGCCTGTCCAGATCTCTCTGCAGAGCCTTCCTGCCCTCCAGCAGATCAACACTCCTGCCCAGCTTGGCCTCACCTGCACACTGACTGAGGGTACACTCGATCTCCTTGTTCAGGTCATTGATGAAGACATTAAACAGGGCTGGCTCCAGCACTGAGCCCTGGGGAATACCACTGATATTCAGCCACCAGCTGGATGTAACTCCATTCTCCACCACTCTGTGGGCCTGGTCATCTAGTCAGTTTTCTACCCAGCAAAGAGTGCACTTGTCCAAGCCATGATCAGCCAGTTTCTCCAGGATAATGCTGTGAAAAACAGTGTGAAAAGCTTTACTGAAGTCTAGACAGACACCATCCACAGCTTTTCCCTCATCTACTAAGTGGGTCACCCTGTCACAGAAGGAGATTAGGTTGGTCAAGCAGGACTTGTCTTTAACAAACCCCTGTTGGCTCAGCCTGATGCCCTGCTTGCCCTGTACATGCCTTGTGACAATACTCAACACAATGATGGAAAGTAGACCAGTGAGCACTTCTGTCAGCTCCCTCAGTATCTTTGGGATGGATCCTATACAGTTCCATAGACTTATATGTGTGAGTGTTGTAGCAGGTTGCTGACCATTTCTCCTTGGATCATTCATTCTGCTCCCTGTCATCCAGCTCAGGGGTCTGAGTACCCTGAGGACAACCAGTCTTACTATTAAAGGCTGAGTCAAAGATGGCTTTAAGCACCTCAACCTCTTCCCCATCCTTTGCCACTATCTAAGAAAGCATGGAGATTGTCCTAAGACCTCCTTTTGTTATTAATGTATTTATGAATACATCATGATAATTAAGTCAAATAATTTTTCCAGAACTGATCAGGAAGTACAAAAAGTCATCTTCTGCTAACATAGGAGTTTGTCTCACGGAAGGAAAAAAGGATTGTGAAGGGTTTTCAGTCTATGCTGAAATCCGAAATGGCTGAAAAAAGGAAAATTCAGTCTGTACTTTACAATTACTCTTTTCTGTATCTCAAATTCAGATAATGAAGTAGATCTATCTAAACACAGGATAACTTGCCCTTGTCTGGCTACACAACAGCAGAAGAACATGTCAGGGCACATTCTTCAGTGCCTAGAAAAAAAATGCTATGAGCACATCATGTCTGACCTTTCACTTCTAGTACTGCTTTCTCACAATACTACACTCAAAATTAAAGATGTATTATTTATATTAGTGATGTTCTAGGGTTTCTTTTTCTTCTTTTTTTATTTTAAAAGGATCGCCTACAATTTTGCATTTAAAGTTGCACCCAACAATTTTTGAAGCATAAAAATGAAGCTTTTCTCTTACTGTATTGTAGACAGATTTCTAAAAGAGTCAGGTCAAAATGAATGAATGCCATCCAAACCAAGGATCATCAAAAATCTCCCCAGTTTTCACACAAGGCATGTCTCTGACTTAATCTTATTTAACACCAAACTTTCTTAGCAAGCCCCAAATAACCCCAACCTCACAGATATTGTCTCCAAAGCTAATGAGCCATGGCACAGAACAGCTTCCTTCTTTGGTTCAGGAACAGCTACAGTTAAGTTCTCCTAGCTGAAGTTCCCATTTAGGATAGTAATGTTGCATCAACCAGTTTGGTTATCCTGTTCTAATTTAAATTAGTTTAGAGAGAAGAGGGGGAATAATACTTATAAATAGGCTAATTTATATATTAGATAGACCTTAAAATAAGTACAGCTTCAAGCCTTTTGTCCTGCTCCACAGCAAAGTTCGAAGTAACCATCTATTTCTAGCAGACCATTACAGCTCCCCTTTAGCTTCTTAAATCTGATAAAAGGAGCTGAAGAATTAAAGTAGTACTACGCATGCTGGAACTGTAGTGCTATAGTGGGAGAACAGGACTAGCATATTAACAAGAAAGCAAACAGAACACTTCGCACCTACATAGAGCTGTATGACAAAAAGAATATCAGAAGTAATGTCAGATCACCAGTGCCAGTAGGAGTCGAAGAGAAACGTACATTAAGACCACCACATAGGAGAGAAGGTATCAAAGATATTACTTCTGTCTTCCCTCTCACCTCTCCCTCCTGAGAGAAATTTAATTAGAAGTTTAATTAAAGCCTGAGGCCAGAATATACTGAAAGAGTTCATGAAAACTGCCATAGTAGGTCAGATGAAAACACATCTATCTAGAAAAATACCTGTTTATTAACAAGACATCAAAAGATACCACAGAAAAAATATAATCATAGGGTAAGCATATACATCGCTTGGCCTAATTTCCTCTCCAAAATCTCCAATATTTTCTTGAAACTTCTTGAGCTAGTGGGTATATATTTGTATGTGATGGCTTCTGCTGCAAAAGCCCATAGCAAATTGTCTCAGAATTTAACTATACATGATGTCGAAAAGCATCTTGAATTTTGAATATTCTTTACTTGTTAGATTAACATAACTCCTAGTTAGAAGCAATAGCAAATCTGTTCAACTCTCTGTATCATTATTTCAGCAGAACTCTACCCTACTGGCAGGCTGTTCTGATCTTTTCCTTTCAATCACACTTGTAATGATTCCTTAAACTTCCCCTTCTGTGACTTAGGATTGAACTAACATTTTCATTAGTTTCTCTAAGTTAAAAGGTCTCCTTCTCTGAGTAGTAATGATCAACTGAAGGACATTAGATCAATATGTAATATTAGGATTATTCCCTCTCCATACACATAGTTATTTACATTGAATTGCATTTTATCAGTTGGATTATTTTGACTTATCCTGAATTATTCTGTAGTATCTGCAAACTTTGACATCTCATTATTCATTCTTCTAAACAATTTATGAGTATATTAAGAACACAGGCCTCAGCTCAGATCCTTATGGGATTCCATTGATGACCTCCCTTCAGTATGAAATCAGGGCACTTATTTTTGTCCTTTTCATTGTACATTTTAAGCAGTTTTTACACATGTAAGATTTTCTCATTATATCAGGGTAGCTCAAATTCTTTTAAGAGCCTCTGGTAAAAAAAACAAGCCAAAACCTTTGGATGATATTAAGTGTTCGTATAGTTTCCTTCAGAAAATGCTCCTCCTTAAAACATGTTGAAATATTTTCAGTGTTCACCCACATGCTCTCTTATTTTGAACTGTGATTTCTAGCTGCTTGCCAGTACACTTATCAGATATACTGACCTGCACCTCCACTGATGTCCTCAGAACCATATTCATTATTATATACTATAAATGCATTTCTTCATATTTGAACTCAGAAAGGCTGGTGAAGATGACTTGTACTTACTAGTTGCTGCTAATGGGATGACATGTACAGTTCCTGCTAGGGCCAGCAGATTAGGATCAAGCAAGCAGCACAACAGGCAAATGCTGAAGAAAGAAAGATCTCGTGCTGCTGAGCACGCTGCTGACTCACTCACGCAGCAAGGAACACTGTGCTGCAAATCCCAGCTGACTCATGCAGCCCAACAGCCAGTGGGTCCTCAGTAACACACACTCACCTTTAATGGAATCACCCTGAAACTGGAATAATGTTATGAATCTCAAACTTGGGAGCAACAAAGACCTCAAGATAATAGTTTAGGGTCAAGGAATTTCTTTATTTGTTTATTTTTAAGGTAATAGTTCAAATGAGGGATTCTGCTCTGATTCAGTTATTTATCCCTGGGAGAAAATGCACACACCTCACACCTGTCACACTGTTGAGGGACTGCTGGAAGGTCAATCCACGCTATGTGCCAAGCAGTCCTCCACAAGAGAGGAGGGTTATGTAAGAAACAGCTCTCTCAGAAGTCAGACAACAGCTATGGAATCAGATATGGAATCAGGTCCATAATTTTGTTTGCACACTTGCTTCCCAACAATAAAATTTCTACATGTTGTAGGACATGTCCTACTTTATTTAGAAAAAACCCAAGAACAGACACCAATCTCCCCAAATAAAACTATACATTCCCTTGATAAAAGTTAAATGAAGCATACTAGGTTAATATACGGGTCAACGTGGGTTGAGAGAAAAAAGGTCTTTAACATTCCCTCGTTTTCTCTGCTCCCTAAGATACTCGTTAAGTAACAGATGTTGCACTCATTTATCAGCAAGTGGAAACAACAGACTGATGATTTTATCTGTTACCAGTTACCATAGAGGAGGACATTAGAGGCGCTGTTTGGAGTATTTCCAATCTGATTTTGTGACATCATACTGCACTGGGCAGACTGCAGGCAACACTGAAACACCAGACTGTTCTTAAGAATTACCAAGTCCTAGTACCACATTAGCTGGGGTCTGTATTAGATTCATAAAGCTTTTCAGTTTTTATTTAATCAAGCTCTGACTCTAAAAAAGCCAGCATTAAGCCCCTTTAGAACAAGAATAAGAACTTCACATATGGGAGCATGTATTTTTTAAATGGGAATATGGGAGCAGTATTTTTTAAATTATAATTTAAAAATCATTTTACATATTCTAACACTAAAGTGAAGAAAAAGGGATCAAATAGACTCTGATACTTCTCAAGACTTTGAACATCAATCTCTTTGGACAGCAATCTTCAGAATATGTACATGAAAACAAACATCTTGTTTTTAGGCATCTTTTAACAGTCATTGTATTGAGTACTTGAACACAGTTGGCTTACTATTTATAGCTTTCCATATAAACTTTAATACAACTTCATGAACTGTAAATTGCAACATTCAAAAATGTATAAATCATATGCTTTCCGAATATAAATTCTTACAAGTAATTGTTCTTCACTGCTGGTCAAATAAGATCATGCCTTCCTCATAAATGCCAATACTTGGAGCAACCTTCGCCAAATCTTAGCACCTGAAGTAGGTAAAACTAAGTCTCAACCAGACTTTTCAACTGCAGCTTTCTAGAGACATGTCTGATTCTTTCAGCTTCATACCATTACAACAAGAACAATAATAAATATGTTCTCTCAAGGCAATTTTTAGATGCAATTGTGACGTTCTGAAGCATCATAATCTTTTAAAATTTAGACAACTCTGGATATTCCAACTTTTATGTTCATTACAACAAAGCTACTACACTGATGCAAAACTACTTTGGCACACTTCCTCAGGGCTGTTTTCACTTACCTTTCCAATTTTACACCACCCATACCTGTTCTGTCTTCTAGCCAAAAAACCCCTCATTCCCAGTTCATACAGATTTTCATTGTCACTTTTATTACTTATTAGCTAGTTGATGAGAAAAAAGTTATGGTAAAATAAAATCTGAAAAGAAAGGAGTATGGGCAAAACAGTTTTCTTTCTCCGGATGCTGAATATATGTAAATAATTCCCACAGCCTCCTGTTGCAGGTTAATCTCATTTCTAACAGAAACTCTTTAATAATCTTATCAGTAAATTAAAATCCTTCTTTAAACACCTTATTCCCGAGCAAATGTAATTTCACATTTAATTTACAGCCATTCATGTCCAGTGAAGAAGCAATAACTTTTTTGTGACTACTTTATCTTTACAATGTAACTTCAGAAATTAGGCAATCCTTAGTGTAATAAGTGATACAGAGTAAGATTCTAGATATTTTGAGTATTTTTCGTGGTCTTTCTAAATTATTTAAGGAGTCCTGGGTGCACTCTAGTGGTATCACAAACCAAATGACAAACTTTCCCTGCCCCGCTCCCTCCCCACTCCTCCCAGCCCCCGCCCCCAAATCTTTTTACTTTTGAAGTGTTCAACACTTACATCTAAGAGACCAATTTGTTCAGTCCGAAGACCTGTTCATCAGTGGCCAGATCTACCTCTTCCTCATCTTAATAAATTTTAAATTTACTAAGTAAAGTACATTTTCTAAAATCCAGCAGTATAGTGATTTTTGTTAGTTTGTTTTCAACTTTAAGTTGAAAAAAGTTTCTTCAGTTATCATTATGTAAATAAAGCCCTGCAGCTCACCAGGCTGCAGTGGCAGAAGGCGACCATGAGCTGTACAACAACAATATATGGTTGAAGAAAGATGCAAAAAAGATGATGGACAAAGTAGGACGTAATGGTGATGCTTTAACAGAAATACAATGTGACCATCCATTACAAGCTCTTAAAGCTCCACCGCTGTAACTGTGGTTGGATTTTGATCCTGGCTGACTGCTCCTTAAGAACAGCCAAAGGCAATGCTTCCACCTTTGCTGACAGAGGTAAGGTATGTACCCTGCAGGTGGCACATAACCTTTTTCTTTCCCTATATGAAAGTATCACAGAAATAGCAAAAGAAAGCAATTCAAACTCTGAAGGTAATGAAAGTTTACAACAACCCTAGGAGCTAGAAAGAATAAAAAAAGACAGTCTTCCTTGCTTCTAAACTCTGTATGAGGAGATGCATTGACTCTTTCAGCGGATACAGTTCAGGAACAAGTTTCTGAAGTTAATGCCACAAGCTTCTTTATCCTATATATGTGGCACTGTACAAAAACTCCTGAAGAACTAACATCCTTGTTTCATTGTTCTTTAAAACAGTTTTTAGACTCCAGTCAAAAGTTATAGTATTCCTTGAGAAAAGCCTTGAGAAACGTTTCTGAAATGCTCCAAAAGAAAATGGACAAGTAGGACATTTAAAATAAAATACCAAGTCAAAACCTCAAATTTCTTAACCGGCAACTAACTGAGCCTGTACAAACATAGCTTTCAGCATCTATGTTGAGCACACCTTGCTAAAATGCAAGCATTTACACTATAATTTGAAGTAAAAACACCGTTAGGGTTTTCATACACTTACTTTTAGGGAATTAAATCCCCGGAGAACAAAGCTTACTTGTTAAAAAAACACTGGATAAGAATAATTAAAGATAAGTTTGTGACCTTTATAAATTTATCAGTCTTTTAATTATGTGACTGAGGCTTTTGAAGGTATACAGTTACGCTATATAAATGAAGCATGTGTCATTTAAATGACTTCTGTAAAACAAAAATTCCTAACCCTATTTTATTCTTGCAGGACATGCAGAGGTAAACTCCAGCTAATCTCTAAACAAGCCATTGTTTGCAGGTGTTAAATCAGGAAAGCTTATTAAAAAAACAAGAAGATAACCACTAAAAGTATAAGCACTGTTTTTGAAATCTATACAAATCAGCAAAACCACAAAAAACCTGTATTTTCCTTCAACCAGTTTTTAGATGTTTAATTATGTGTATAAGAAACTATAGATACAATTTTTACATAATTAACAGTTCAACCTTCAGAGAAATTGGACGTTAAAGCAAGTTACGGAATTTCCAAACACATTAAAACCACACTTCCAAATGGTGAGATACAGTGAAGCACATATATCAATCTAGCTTTCTGAGAACCTCTCCATGATTTATTTTGTCCTATGAAATCTAGATACCATAAATCACATGGGCTACATAACAATTACAGGAACCCTAAAATAAAATATTTAGTTATGCAAAGATCCACATAAAAAACTGTAATCTGTATGTTGCAGAATAATGTATTTAGTTCCAAGATGTTAAATAACTCGCACACATATTGCTTTCAAAAGTATTACACTTTACAAGACAGATGTTATTTTGCAAGACGCAAATACCACGTAGAAGATTAAGACACATCAGTTTTCAAATACAACAAGCTACCTCCTGTTTAATTGCTCTATTTCCTGGATTTGGAACAATTTCACTTTTTATCATAATATAATGGCAGTGGGTCTTGATGTGTGCAGAGTGGTGCCGAACAGGCAAATGTTCTCAGATGGGTTGCAATGGGTAGCCCATGCAGGGCTTCAGGAAGAAAGCAAAAGGTGACTCCAGAAGTGCACCAAGCATTTGACAGTGGAGGGAAGTACGTAGAGTCAAACCTGATTAGATGTGTAGAAAACACAAGAGCTTCCTTTGCTCCTACTGAACACTGGACAACAATGGAAGAACTCACAGCATGATTCCAGTTTAACGGGCTCACTGATCTAAGGAAAGGAAATCCAAGTAGCCTGGAATACCTTTCATAACTAACCACACTCTACCCAGATTCCTCTGTTATTTTTCAGAACTGCATGCATAAAATGAAACTGTAAATCAAGGATATTAAAATAGTGTCAAGACATATCCTCAGACCAAATAAACTGTTCAAGATAGCATTTTTTTCAGTCATAATCAAAGCTTAGTGTTTAACTGCTCCTTCCTTACTTATCTGCGTTTCTCCTCTTTCTTCCTCCCACTCCTCAGATTTTAGGACTATCCTTATTTTTATTCTTCGTTGTTCTTGTGGTTTATATAATTTCTTGCGTATCTTCCATGTTTCCAAGCATATTAATCTTTCCTTTTGATGAAATGATGCCTCTTGAATCTCCTGTATTCCAAATCCTTTCTTTGCACTGTCACTCAAATGTCACCTTATTTCTCTTCGCTCTCTTTTTCCTCTCTTCTACCTATTTCTACCAAAATAGCTAATTTCTTCTACCCATCAGTTCCTCATTCATACTTCACACAATGCCTTTTTCCCAAACCTTCAATACACTGTTATTAGAATATATTTATGAAGTGACAAGAACATCAGGGTCTTTTAAATATTTATGGTAGCAGAAGAATTTGCCACGTTATTCCTGACAATCCTTAAATTTGGCCAACGTGAATCTCACCCTACTGATATACCAGAAGGCACTTTCAATGGGCAACATCTAAAAAGCACACAGCTTACACTGCCAATAGACTTTTATGTCAGAAAATGAATCCATCTCAGAACCGAATCACTCATGGCATTCTCCTTTAATCACAGAGACTGAAACTTTAGGTCAGACAACTGTTTCAGCAGTCAGCTGGACTTGAAGACCTTGACATCTGACTTTTGCAAAGTAATTCCACAGCTGTAACTCATACACACCTGTTCAAAAAATTTGAATGCAAACCCCTCACTGATTTTAATAATTGCACATACATTGATATGCTGTAAAAATATGGTGTATGTAAACTTGACTTTAGACCAAATCTACACATAAACATAACATCTACACATAAACATAAACAAGAAGACATCCCACGTGACTTCAGGTAAAGAAACAAACAATTCTCTATCTGCAAAAGATAATTTTGGCTATGCTGAAGCAGGTCCATTAAGAAAAAGCTAACCTTAAAGAGATGTCAGTAAGAAAATGCTATTTGGCAGCATTGTTGCAAAAATACTTTTGCATTAGGAATTAGAATTTAGGAATTAAAAGTCAAGTCCCATGTCAAAGCAAGCAGAGACAGAAGCTACAACACAAGCTAAGCATGTTTTTAAAGGAGACAAAGAGATAATGGCTTATCCTATTTAATGGAAAGCAGAATATTTTATCTGAACTAGTTGCAAATAACACAAAACCTGTGTTCCAAAAAAAACAGTTTATAAGACATTAAGTTAAAAAGAAATCTTTAGGAGATGTGGAGCCACTGTTTCAGAGGCATCTGGCTATCTAATTGATACTACAGGTATGTGTAAGCTGTTTTCAAACACTGACCTCATTAATTTTTCAAATTTCAATCAGTATGTTGAAAAATACTAAACTACTGAGCATATGACTCTTAAATATTTGTAAAATTTCATAAAACAAGCAATATTATTTTTAAAACTTGTTAAAATGCCGTTTCACATATTTGAGCGAAACCCAATTGTCATCCAAATTCAGTTTGACACACATCTCACCTTCCTAGTAAAGGAATTTATACTTTCGATATGCATTTTGAAAATATTCATTGAATCAATGATAAAATCCCATAGCTTATATGGAATGGAAAATAAGTTTTCAGTTATCGAGCAGACATAAATGATAAATTAAAAGATTACACTTCTGGATGTAATTTTAAAGTTTGACTAAAATTGAGTACTCAATTTCGTTAAATCACTACGCTGCAGGAAACAGCAAAGCAAAGGCCATATTAGCAATCAGCTCCAACAGTCACATTAATTCTAATTTACATGTGAAAAATTCTAAAACAGGGCAAGAAACAGAAAAAGTAGCCAGCGTAGAGCACTGAGTGTGAGCAGAGCTTTTCCTAAATGCAGAGGTTGACTGCTTCCAGCAAACAGTAATGTTGCCCTCCAGTGTTCAACACCTTCTTTTAGGAATCACTCCTAATTAATACCTCCATCAGTCTCCTTAGACATGCTCAATTATAACATCACTGAAGCAGAGAACAAAATACAAGCCTCAGGCTAGGTATTCAGTGCAGAATAGACAAACAATTAAAGAAAGGATTTAAAACTTTTTGTTGTTGTGTAAAAACAGAGTGATTTTTTCCCATAAAACTACCATAAGAATACATTGCATATTCTACTTCATTTTGGCTTTTGGTACCCAAAAGTTATTTTATAAAGCTGTACAAGATACAGCTTTGACAACTCTTAACTGTACAAATCCATTACTCATGCTCAAAAGCCATTACTCAGATTCACACAGAGCAAATGGCAGTTTTTTAAAAGATGCAAGAATAGACTATTACTTATACCTTTTTAAAAGCATTATGACTTCTAAGGATAATGTAATAAATGAAACTGACTTCCAATGGATATAGTCTTCAGTCTCTAAAGAAGGGTATCACTGTTAGTAACTCTGGGCTTGAAACCTCATGAAAGTAAGAGGACAAAATTGCTTTTTGCCTAAACAGAATTATTTTGCAATAAAAGCGTTATTATTTAAGCAAAGCTAAAAAAACCAATCAACCAACCAAGAAAAACTCACCCACACATTAATGACTGCATCTGAGTCCAAAAATAAATCAAGAATAAACCCACTGATTTTAACTAGGCAACTGTCCTGTAACAAGGAAGAGTACCCAGGAGACAGATGCACAATGCAAAAATATGCACAATGCCTAAAAAGGCAAAATAACTGACTTGACATTGCACTGATTTTATTCTAAACAGAGTCTGAAATCATATAAATTCATAGCTTTTCTATTATAAAATTAAAGAATGTTTTATATTAAGTGTAACAAAATTGCTCAGCAAAAGCAGTATAATTTGCATAGCCAATCAAAAACAGACTGAAATAGAAAAGTCTGGGTTAAAAAAATCCAGAACTGTTGTAAAACTCTAAGAGGAAAACAACGAAGTTCAAATCCCAGATTTGATTTGAATATGTCAGTACCACTAACTATACCACAAGAAGAGAGGTGATGTTGACTATGTAACAATGGATCTCAGATTAACTGAAAATTAATCACTAGCTGATTAGGAAAATATGTGCAGCACCAAATTTGAGAGATCTAATTTGGTTCCTAAATAAATGACTAATCTCTTGCGACAAGGGAAATGGAAAAATAAGCTTTTCTAAGGTCAACTGAAAGAAAGATTGTAACTCGGGCATTTTCCCATCTATGTAAGAGTCTTTCTCCATCTCTTCCCTTCTTTGAAAGGCTACAAACTACATTTATGATGACAGCCTCAGATGTGGTACCTATTACATACTCTAATCATCACCAACTCTCCAACTTCATTTTATCCTCCCCTGAAGACACATTTGCAAGTTATCAGAGTCTCAGTAAAAGGTCTGTCAGAGAATCCATGATTTGGTGCTTGATATGCTTCAAATTACACAATCTCACAATCTGGTAACAGGTATATGACTCAACTCCAGGAAAAGATGAGCTACTCCACAGTATCTTTAATTACTCATTCCACAGCCCTTCAGCAGAGGGCTTTGATCACAGGACAAGAGACACCATCTTCTTTTTTACAGGATGGTAGTTTTTTTTTTTTTTACTTTGCTTCGTTTAGGTTTTGCTGAAATATAGAAAACTATGGTATTTCCCCATTCTGTTACATGGTAAGTGCAATCTAGATACTTCTTAATTGGGGACATCATTGTGAGCATTGATTAGTTAATACCTATGTTAACACACTGCTTAATAGCAAGATTAGTCTAAAAGTGTGGAAAAACACAGCAAACTTTGCAAGTGAATCATAAAAGCAGGTTAGGCTATTACAAACAATTAAACCAACAAGCTTGAAAAAAGCGCCGCAAAAGAAGAAGCTAAACTAGTGAAGAGTTATACAATCATCTGACCAGATCTACTTGCAAACTAAAGGCACTGAAAAATGGCCACATTTTGTCTATACTCAAGACTCAACCATTAAAACCTGGCAAGTTGACATATCTAGGCAAAAAAAGCCATCTCTCTCCTTCATCAGTGTAAATTACTTTGAAAAAAAAAATTAAGAAGCTGCTATTAGAAATACTAAAGATTTAACAAACGCCAATCTCCTGCCAGGAACCAAAGGAATATGAAAAAATAGCAGCATCTTGAGATGTTTTTTAAAACAATCAGAAACAACATGCTAGTACCTCTGCGCTTCCAAGTCTCTTTACAACAGAGTCAGAAAAGAATAGGCAATCTGACATCTGAAGTATTTTAACACTTTAGAATAAAGAAAATAAGCCTATTGTGAAGTGCTAATTGAATATATAGATCCTTATGCCCTGTACAAGGCCAAGAAAGGAGTTTTATCTTACTTTCTAATAGTGATTGCTATACAAACATCAGGAAAAGAATTCCACTTAAACGAAAACTGATAAATTACTGAAGTTCAGTATCATCTGATAAACAATGTCATGGTAACAAAGTTACAGGTAGCTAAATCCAGCCAAAAGAAATAATGTAGTACCACTACTAGATTATGGGGATGTCACTGTAGCAACAATCTTAGCTACCTGTAAGTAACCAATGTAATCCACATCAGGCTTATGCAAGTCTTCCAATTTAATTTTAGTAATGGCCTTTGCAAATTTCCACAGTATTTTATTTCCACTGAAAAAATGAATAGACATAAAATTTAGTTCTAGTAAAACACTCTCTCTTGCATCTCTACATTATTATTGCAATCATTTGTGACAAAAAGATCTATCCAGTGTCAGCAGGGCTGCAAGGACCAGTAAGGCAGAAGGAGAAAGTAAACCAAACAAATAGGGATTTGTTCCATGTATTACACACTTAAGCAGGAAGCAGGGGGGGAAGCACAACGCACAGGACCAAACAGAATGTTTTCAAAACTAGGGGATTTAAAACTCAGGGATTATGACTTCAATCTGTTCCAGAAAGCTCATGAATAAGAAACCCAAAACCCAAACAGTAGCTAAGACTGAAAGGTATAATTCTAGAAAATACTTTTCACTCCAGTTAAGAACTGAAATGCTGGATGTAAAACATTTTTTAATTCACTACTTCTATTGTTTTTCTGTTTAAATACGGAGTAGTCTACTACAAGAACTAAGTAAATCAGGACTCCTTGGCTTGAAGAAGGCATCGGAAGAAAAGAAAATGAGAGACCCTTAAATAATGGGTGGTCCAGTCAAAAATCAATAGCTCTTGAAACGTAAGAGCTAAGGCATATCACATTGAAGTGGAGAAGGCAGGTTTTAAAAGAAAAGCTACACAAGCACATTTTTAATTCCTTCCTACTAATAACATGCTAAACATATTTTATACAGGCTAAAACATATTTTATATATGTTCTAAAGCAGCAGAAAATTTCAAGGAAGGAAGGAAAAAGAAATGAATCAACCAATGCCTGTACAAAGGTGGCCAATAAAAAGTCTTCAGAGTCATGTTTTGCTAGTGGCTACAGCAGCAATAGGAAAGGTCTTTATTACAACCTCTCTCTGCTCTTTAACTTTTACCAACGCACCCACTCTTGAAAAATAGTGCAGTGGGCTAGATGGGTCTTTAGTGCAATTTGCAATAAACAATGAGTTCTAAGCCAGTATTTTTTTAATGAAAAAAATCAAGATTGTCCTGTGAAAGGAGATGCTCACAGTCTCAAAATAACAAAATAAGATCTGCAATGAAAAGAGGCACTCTGTTGAGAAATTAACAGTTGTACTGACAGACTCGGGCTACTTAGTTTTCCAGAGCACATACAAATTTCATTTGGTAAAGGCAGCACCAATTTCCTACCATTCATTTTCTTGTAGCAGACTCTAATGCATGGGTTTAAATGCACAGCAAAGCACACTCACACTCACACAAACAGAATCTTACTTCAGACAGGTGTCTCAGTCAGCACTTCCTGAGGAAGACTGCAGACGGCCACGCACATGAAGCTACACGTGTGATGAGAGGCAACAGACAAAAAAACTGAAATACACCAAGTTCTACCTGAACATAAGGAAGAACTTCTTTACTGTGAAGGTGGCAGAGCACTGGAACAGGCTGCACAGAGAGGCTGTGGATTCTCCGTCCCTGGAGGTATTCAAAAGCCATCTGGACACAATCCTGAGTAACATGCTCTAAGGGGACCCTGCCAGAGCTGGGGAGCTGGATGAGATTACCTTCAGTGGTCTCTTCCAACATTAACCATTCTATGATACAAAATGATGTGTTGGGTCTGGCTGACAGGAAGTTAATTTTCCCCTTAGCAGCCCTCACAGTGCACTCTGTACTTGTAGCTACAAAGGTGCTGATAATATGCCACTGTTTTGGCTACTGCTGGGAAGAGCTGGCACAGCACCAAGGTTGTCTCTCCAACATTTTCCCACCTCACCACCTCAACGGCTAGTGGGCTGGGGGAAGGCAAGATCTTGGGAGGGGACACAGTCAGAACAGCTGACCCAAACTGTCCAAAGGGACATTCCATACCATATGACAACAGTTCAGCAATAAAGGCTATGACAAAGGAGAAGGGGGGCCACTGTTATAATGACATTGGCCTTCCAGAGCTGCTAAGTGTGCTGCTTCCCAGGAAGTGGCAGGACACTGCCTGCTGATGGGAAGTAGAGAATAAATTTTCTATTTTCCTTTCCTTCCACATGCAGACTTTGCTTTATTAAGCTGCCTTCATCTTCATATCACAATGTGAACTTGGAGTGCACAAATAATATTTTAGATGACTAAAATAAAAGATGCACTGCAGGAGTAGTCACAAAAATCAGCCTGAGAAACTCCAGCGTCTTCAACAATAAAATATGTTTTAGTTGCTAACAGGACCAGGCTAAAATTAATCTGAAGTTACTTCCTCTAAAATGCATATTACATGGACACTTGTGGTGGTCTTCTGAGTCCCTGATGCCAGCATCGATAGCTAATGTGGGATCTTTTCTCTTTCTGATAGAGGTTATCTGAAAAGCAAGACAACTCTGTTCCAAAGTAACAATCAAAGCCTAGCCACAGCTAAGTATCAACAAAGACTTGTAGGATCCTGACACATCCAGCACTCTTCCACTAATACTACCACATCTGCATCAGCCAAAGGACTAAGCTAATTCACTAGAATTAAAAAAATTAACAATTAAAATTAATTCAGCAAAATATCTTGGATCTTGTCATGCTGGAAGTTTCACAGAAGGAATTCTGAATTTCCCAACTTGACACCCATATACTAAGATACTCAAAAGAACAACTTCTGTAAGTCTTAATTATTTATCTTTAAATCTGTAAGGCATGAAAAACACTTGTTCCAAGTAAAATAGCAACCTTTGTCCAGTATCTTATGATTTCACTGGAAGTATCTTTCAGAATGCATGTGAAAAGTTATTGTAAAACTGGTCTGTCAAAAAAGCACTGTTATCAGGTATTTTTTGACTGCACATAGCTTGACAGAAATGATAAAAAACCTCCAGGCAGCAACCTTTTGATGTCCAATAAGGAAAATTTTACAACTTTGAACAGAATCCATTTTCATGCCTTTATATAAAGTCTTGACATAACAGAACACAATTTTGGTATGTTGTAGACAAATATAGCTGCATCTTTAAAAACACATGGTAATTTCAACACCTCGGTTTGTCGCAGCAAGAAGGTAGTTTCCTTGGATCCAGAATACAGATTAATGCCTCTAACAGGCAGTGAACAAAACAGAAATAAATTCAACTCATCTGGGGAGAAATTCAGTCATGACCCTCATTGTGAATGAGTGATCTGATATTCCATTTTTACTGAAGAAAAAGCCAGCCTAACGGTAACCTGCTATTAAAGCTAGGAATTCTTCCACTGGAGATAGTAGTTCTCTGAAAAGGTGAAACAACAAATGTGTTGTCAATAATCTACTGACTGTCAAGTTCAGATCCCATGGAGGTACAACTTACTTGGAAATGTAAGCAACTTACTATCCCAGCATGGAAGGAATGTGAGGGAAGAGAATACAGCAGATCAAGGAAGAGCTCATGTTGGAAAGCTTCAACACAGCCAACCGTAATGAAATTCACAGCCTGAGAAGCATCTCAATCTGATGACAACCACCACCCATGAGCATAACTCATGCTTGAATCTGGAACCTGTGCAGCCCATCCCAGGTTTTGAGCAAGTTTAGAAAAGAAAGGAACCTAGCACATAAACTCCATTTCACAAGAAATATGAGGCTCAGATGAGAGATATCCCCTTCATCTTCTGACTGAGCAAGTATATCAGAAACACAGCAGATTTGCAAATCCCAGCTAATAGGTTTAAGTGACTGAAACAACAATAACACATTTCCTCACACAGTCCTACACAGGGTCACTAGCACTCCTCTCCTCCACTACCCACTTCATTTAAATCTCACTCACCATGGAATCAGGAAAACTACAACAGAGATCACTGACTAAGGACCTCGAGTAGACAGACTGACTGCATGCTCCACTTGAGCCCTCAACAAAAAAAACTGATCCCAGAGAAACAGATTCTCAAGAGGGACATGAAGGACAAACTACAGCTGCTATCTACACCTTCTAAGCAAATTAAATACCCATTTCTCATCTCCAGAGAGTGCTCATATAAACATAGAATGGTTTGGACTGGAAGATACCTTAAAAGATGATCAACTTCAATCCCTGTGTGCCATAAGCAGGGACGTCTTCCACAAGACCAAGCTGCTCAAAGATCCACTCAGCCTGGCCTGGAACTCTTCCAGTGATGTGGCATCCAAAGTTTCTCTGGGCAACCTGTTTCAGTGCCTCATTAGCATCACAGTAAAGACTTTCTGCATAATATCTAATTAAATCACTGCCCTTGTCCTACCACTATATGCCCTTTTAAGAAGTCTCTCTCCAGCTGTCTTGTAAGCCCCTTTTAGTGTCAGGAAGGCTGCAGTAAGATCTCCCTGGAGCCTTCTCTTCTCCTGGCTGAACAACCCCAGTTCTCTCAGCCTGCCCAGACAGCCCCCTGATCATCTTCATGTCCCTCCTGGGGTCTTGCTCCAACAGGTTACCATCTTCCTTGCGATGGAGGCCCTAGTACTTCAGGAGGGATCTCATGGGAGTAGAGTAGAGGGGGAGAATCACCTCCCTCGACCTGCTGGCCACACTCCTTGTAGTGTAGCCCAGGATATGGTTGTCCTGGACTGCAAGAGCACTTTGCTGGGTCATATCAAGCTTCTTGTCCACCAACACCCTCAAGTCCTCTTCCTCCTTTAAAAGCCTATCACAAAGCAATATGGAAAGAAAACTTCCACAGACCATAACCAGAGCTGAGACTTCCTGATATCCCCTTAGTAACCTTATTGTACCAATAACCGGCTTAAAATTTTAGTTCAAACAAAGTTATTTAAAAAGAAGTTTAAAAAATAATTACTTGATTTCTAGTCAAGTGAGATTGTTTCATTACATGTTTGGGTTTGTGGTTTTGGGTTTAAGTTTTTCATTATTATTTTCATAAGAATATCCATCTTAAGGAAATTAAAACAAAAACCGAACAAAGACCAAAATCACCCCACAATTCTGAAACTGATTTTTCACTGTTCTATATGAAAAGTAGTTCAGTAAAATTAATGTAAGCACATCAAAGATTTTTATGAAAGAAATACTGAATACTCCAGTATTGCTGAAATCCTCTAGTCAGAAGAAAGACTCAATGTTTCTAATATTGCCAAGATTATTTGAGAAGTACTGTTTCTATTTTAAGGGATGCAGAGTTAGAAACATATGCATATTTTTCATTTGAAATCCATTAATAAAAAAAATCCAACCAAACAATTACCCCAAAATCATGTTAGGACAGATACAGCTTCCATGTTCACGAAAATTTAAGTACAGAAAAATGTACTGTGTATTCAGGATAAAACACTACAGTAGCCTTACTTTCATTCAATAAGCAATGATACTGACTTTGAAGGTGATTTAAAACTAGAATTTTGAAAAAAAAAAATCATTTTAACTACTGATAAACTGTAATAGTGAAGCTATGGAAACTGAACTGAATTGGCCTACAAAGACAAAAAAAAGGCTGAAAGCTTGCATCAGATACTTAGCTTCTGTTTCCCCTGCTAATAATATCTACCCCATATTCCACAAAGAGTCACTGAAATGCATCTTCAATACTTGTTTTTCATGAAAATTCAATTTTTACTTAATTTGAAAGCAAAGCCATAAACCACTGTTCAAAATACTTATGACAAGGATTATACTGATTATTACTATTGAAGATCAAAAGGAGATTTTAAAAATGCTATCTTATTTAAACAGTGAAGATGGGAAAGTACTTAAAAAGTGAGTTATTTCAAATTTCTATTCTGAAGAAAATAAAGTCCAACTAGGTGAACAATCACGAAGAAATCAGTGGCCACTAAATGTCTAGAACTAACAGTGCCTCGCTAAACAGATATGTCCCTTTTTCTACCCAGTTTTATCTTATTCAGGACAGATATGTAGCTTCTTTAGTTATTTTTTGACTGTAAAGTTCTGTAGAGCCCCTTCCTCTCAAAGGAGCAAATTTTCTTCACCTGTAAGTAATGTGTCACCAATGCAGCCAACCAAGAACCACTTGTTGAGAACAAGAAATCCAATGATGCCATATTTTTTTTAAAAACAAGCAACCTTTTCACATTTTTGAAAGTAAATCGAAATATTTTTAAGTATGTGAACAAAAAACCAATAGAAAACCACAGTATTTGAAAGGTATTAAATTTTTAGATCGGCATGTGTTCCATCATGCCCTCCCCCAGAGCTTACAGCTGAACACATGCTTCCTCAGTTTTGACCACCAATAATAAAAGGCCTTCCATTTTAAAGTGTTCTGTGAGTCATGATTTAAAATTCTGTAATTGATCCAAGGCTACTTTTTTTATCGTTTTAACCAATGCTCATAGCTCATCTCGTAAGACTTCAGAATCCTGTGATTCAAAACTGGATAACAACATCTACATTAATACTTTTTTCACACCATAGAAGTGCCTCCAAATATTTATATTTACATTTGTAATACTGATGCTCACTAGACATTCCATTTTCTTTCATTTTTGCCATGAATTTTTAAAATAGAAAATATGATCCAACTAAACAATGTGTGTGCAGTTAAAAGGTAGTTTGCAATTAAATGTGCCAGACATCTGTGAAAGTCTTAACTGGTCCTGTACAAGGAAAAAGGAACGGCTCTGCAATTTTAAAAGCACACAAAATTAAACAATGTTAATCTCATCTACACAAAGAAAATCTCATGTAAGCATCCATGGTATAACTACCAAATACAGATAAAGACAATCAAATGTTTCCGGGCAGAACACACACATATATACTAGACTCTGGCAGTCAACCAAAACAAAAAATACTATTTGACAGTGATAAGAAGGAAGGCGTTCAAACATGACCCTGAGCTTTTCTTCCATGAAAAAAGAAAAAACTTCCAGCCTTCCTCTTTAAAATAGAAATCCCCCAGTAACTGCACCATGGCAGTGTAATGCTTAACTTAAAATTAGTTGGGTGCGTTTTGAATAGATCCAGAACTGACAAACGTACAGAATTCTCATGCATTTGTTTGTTAAATTTAAATTTTAACTTACCAGTTTACCACCATAACAAATAAATGACAGTTTTCTAAAAAGAGGGTTTTAAATAGCAGTAACTGTCTGGTAAGACTTAAAAACATTTAACACACTTAATTGTAGTATTACAAGCCAGGGTAAAACATGTCACCCATTACAAACTTGTCACAATGAGAACAGATACAGTTTTCTTTCTGTTCAGCTAGGGGCTTTAAAAGCACAATGTAGCTATAGGATACAAATCCTACAAGCTGCAAGTTCTGAGCCTTCTGTGTAAAACCTGGGCTTGCGTTTCCAGCAGATGTGTCGTAACAGGGGTGCTTGTTAGTAGGAAATAATCCCAAGATGCATAAATAAAAGCTATAGAGCACCAAATATAAGCACTTTCATCCACATCACATGGAGTGGAATGTGGAATTAATAACACAAAAAATTTAATACAAACTGTTTACGGGTATCACTGTCCTCCAAGAAGTCTTTGAATAGCTTCACATGTATGAAGAGAGACATCAGCAACCTGCATACGAGAACAAGCTGATTCCTCTCTGTCAAACAAGACTTTCCAGAGGTAGCAGTGGAGTTACTGAAGAGCTGCGTGCGACTGCTAGTTCTCGTAACTAGTCAGAATCTATTGGGATATCACAAATGGCAGTGCACCTAGGACTGCCACTATGCATAGCTAAGTGTTATTCATCGCTCAAAAGTAATAATCACCTTTTTTTAATTATACCTCACCACTGCAAATGTCAATGCAATTAAGAAAGTCCGCATTTCAAAAGCTGAAAAGCAGCTGTTTGGTGAAATACAGACAAATTAAGAGTAGTATATAATGATCAATCTCTTCGTAGAACTCTAATTCCGTTTACAACTACAATTGAAAGTATTTAAGCTTCAGGTTTACTGTATCTCCTTACAGCTGGTGCCCACCAACTCACTCTATCACTGCCCTCCTTGGCTGGACAGTGGGAAAAAAATACAACAAAAGGCTCATGGGTCAAGGTAAGACCCAGAACAGAAAAGAGATCACTCAGCAATTCCTATCATGGGAAAAACAGGCATGATTTGAGGAAACAAATTTATTAAAAATCAAGAGTAAGAAAATTATAAATAAAATGAAACCTTAAAACTATGTCCCTCCATCCCTCTCCCTTTTTTCCCAAGCTCAACTTCACTCCCAAATTCTCTCCCTCCTTTCCCCAAATGATGAAGAGGGATGAGGAATGGGGGCTGTCATTAGTCCATTTCACACTGTCTCCATTACTTCTTCCTCCTTGTTCTCCTCCCATGCTCTAGCATAGTGTCCCTCCCATGGGACACATTTCTCCATGATCTTCTAAACACGGGTCCCTTCCACGAGCTATAGTTCTTACACAAACTGCTTCAGCATGGGTCCCTTCCATGGGCTGCAGTCCTTCAGGAATAGACTGCTCCAGCACAGGTCCTCCATGAGGTCACAAGTCCTGCCAGAAAACCTGCTATAACACAGGCTCTCCATGGGGCCACTGCCTCCTTTGGGCATCCCTCTGTTTCCTGGTCCTCCACAGGCTGCAGGTGGATCTCTGCTCCCCCATGGACCTCCATGGGCCGCAGAAGAACAGCTGCCACATCATGGTCTGCGTCACAGGCTGCAAGGGAATCTCTAGAGCGCCTCCTCCCTCTCTTCATTCACTGACCTTGCTGTGTACTGGGCTGTTCCACTCACATATTCTCACTCCTCTCTCCGGCTGCAATCACTGCTCCACAGTAGCTTCCTAAATCTGTTGCCCACAGTCACTGCCACCATCGCTGATGGCCAGCAGTGGGTCTGTCTTGGAGCTAGCTGGCACCGCCTCTATCAGACATAGGAGAAGCTTCTGGCAGGTTCTCACAGAAACCTCCCCTGTAGCCCCCCCACTACCAAAGCCTGGACACATAAACCCACTACATCCTCTGAGACCAGGATTACACCACTCCAATCCTCAAACCCCACACCTTCAAAAACTGAGCATTATCCCAGACATTATCCCCATGAAGCATCATAATACAGTTTTTTATATGACATTCTACTCCTCAAAGATCAGTTTTATTACTTAAAGTATTTTTCTTCTACAGCTTATTTTGATGCTTATATAATAAAAGACTTGGGGCAAGTCTTTGTTTTCAGTCACAGTACAAACCTATTGACCTAGAATGATTATTCTTAACTTTCAAACATATGAGAAGAAAAAGACCATTGAAAAATAATGAAAAATATTACAGGGGTAACAGAACACAGACTACAAAGCTGGAAGCTACTTACCATAGAGCAGTACCAAAATGTATTAACAACTACTGCTAAATGCTACTTTTCTCAATAACTCTCTTGGCTGTATTAATTTTTAATAATGCCCAAGTAGCCTTTCATTATAGTGTTTTAAAGATCTCAATTTGCTATACTAAGTATAGACTATTTAGTTGGATTTCCATTTTCTAAATAAATAGAAACGCCAAAGAGTTTTCCTTAAGTCAAGACTGCTTTTAGACCACAAATCTCCCTATCTCCCAGGCAATCTTCAGGATTTCTTAAAGGAATTTTAAATCAAAATTCATGTTGGCCGTACTGTCATCTGCAGCTGTGCCATGTCCTGCTTGTACAAGGAAGTATGCGGTCTCCTCAACCATTCATGCTCTACAGAATGTATGTACAAGAGAATTTTTAAATCCATGATTTTTCAAAAACTAATGCAACAAACATGCACGGTGAGTTCAGATGTACTGCTTAAGCAAAAACAACCCAATGCTCATCCTCAAAAATGTTCAGGTTGCTTCATCAGCTTCTTACTAAGGAAGGCCTAAAATTTCTATCTATAACTCCACAAGGAGCATATGAGAGAGGAATTTTGAAGTAATAACTTAAACAAGGTGCTCCCAAGATTTCTCTCACCTCCAGAAAGGCTTTAGACTGTAATGACACTTCAAGACTTCTACTGGTTTTTTCTGCACTTCTGGATAATACCAGATTTTTGGTACAACACACATTCAGGATTCATCTCGGCCAGAATAAAATACATTATATGCGCTGCTTTCTTTTCAGAGTGAAGTAATTTCTGGCTAAACCAGAGCTCCGCTGATTTAAAGCAAGTTGAAAAGCCTAGTTATGTCCTTCCTGCATGAGGAAAGCTCCATTGCAAGTACCTGCAGCCATCCTAACTTCAGAGGACAGGCTAGGACCACAAACCAAAGCTGGGACAAATGATCCAAGAGCTTAAATCTGGACTATAAAAGGTATTTTCTATTTACACTCTGAAACTTCTTAACTGCATTTAGTTTTAAGAGAAGAAGTTCTTACCCAAAAAATTTCAACACAAAGCACTTTGAAATCCATGTCGGCTTAGACTCTGGTATTAACAGATAGTGATAAATCCCTCAGACACCTCAAAAATTAATAAAACATCATGTAACAAGTCATTTCAAGGTCTCTGTAAATCCAGGCGGACACTGCATCACTGAAAGAAGATAACCTGTTGTACTCAGGATTTTCCACTCATGCTGTTAGGTTTTTATTTTTTAATGTAAAGTGTCCTTTCAACAGTACCATTTCTCAATAGCTAAACTTCATCTAAACAATTAACAATTTGGGTAATTTTGATACATTTCTGGTACTGTCAAAAAAAAAAAAAGACTCAGCTAGAAAAATATCAGCTTCAACAGTCTAAAAGTTATCAGCCTCACTCAGTTGAAACTTCTGCTTCCCTCCTTTCCCATCCTTCTTGATTGTGCTTAGGTACACCATACGCTTGTAATACATTATAAAGGTGTTTGCATTAGTTTGGATGTTGGGTTTCTGAAAAAGAGAAAGTTTAAACTACAACTTCAAGTGACAAAACAGATTACAGACTTGAAAACTACTTTTTTAACTGAGACAAGACATGCAAGTAAGTGAGTATATCCAAATTTGTTCTTAAATAGAATTTAATCACACTTTATTAAGGAAAAAAAAATGCAAACAAACACAAACTATTTTACTATAGTTCATTTTCCCTTGTTATAGAATCATCACAGAACCATAGAACAGCTTGGATTTGAAGGGACCTTGAAGATCATCTAATTCTAATCCCCCTACCATGGGCGGGAACACCTTCCACTAGTCCAGGTTGCTTAAAGCCCCATCCAACCTGGCCTTGAAAGTATAAAAAACCCTTATACTAATAATAAGGGAAATGGTCACAATTGTGAGCACTGGAATGACCCGCTTTTGGATTTTAGAAAATACCTGTAATTATCAACTTCACTGAAGAACCATCCATTTTAAAGATCGTATCAGCTCCTATTCAGTGAGCACTATGTTTAAAATGTCAAATACTGTACTGTACCAATTGTGAAAGACTACGTCTCAGCAACTAAGCCTACACTTGTTCTAGTTACAATGTGTTTATTACTGTACATTATAAGTTACTTTGAATAAATGCTTTTCTGTTCATGAAACATGAACTATAAAAATTGTTACGCAATCATCTTTGTTTCATATATTACAGTTTCTAAGTTGCATACAGTTATATGCAAATAAAGTGCTATTGAATATTTAATCTATAAATATGAGACTATACATAAAGTCATGAATCTATTATTTTTGACAAACCCAATGCAGAATTTCAACAATCTTGGCCCTATACTGAATTTTCTATTTTTATTTTTCCTTCTAATATAAAGCATCTACAGCTTTGAAAACTACGCTAACAGCTCTTCTAGTTTAATTTCATTTCATGCTAATTTGTTGAATAAGGTAGTATTTATAGTATATGGAAGGAGCCACGAAGTTTCATTAAATCAGTATTTTGCCATTAACTTTGTACTTTCTTAGCAAAATATCAAATGTAGCTACATTTTATATTTCTGAAATCCAAGAAATAACACTTACATACAACCATAACCGTGATTTACAGAACTGACAGACAGTCTTGGGTTTGTGTTTCATCCAAGACTATCTATTAACAAGCAGGCACAACGGATGAAAAGCAAATGCTCACTGCTGTGGCTCACCAAGGTCTGTTTTCTTTCTTGGCTGCATGTGGTGCAAACTGTCCTTTGCTGAGTTAGGCATTGCTACATTGGATTATTTGTGGTAGATATTGCAGATAATACTGTGAGATGAGGAAGAGGATTGCTATAATCAAAAGGCTTCCCAGACTCCAGCTTCCACTTTTTGTTATCTGCACAACGAGAATAAAGATCTAAATGTGTGAATGATTAAGGGATTGGAACATCTGACATACAAAGGCTGAAGAGAGCTGGGATTATTTAGCCTTAAGAAGAAAAGGTTTGAAGAGATCTTACAAACGTGAATTTGTAGCGGGGGTAGAGTGGGCAGGGAGTAGACACAAGGGAGCCAGACTCTTCTCAGTGGTGTGTATGAGCCCAGGATAGTATGACAAAGTTTCTTTTCAGATGGACTCAATTCACTTCAGCCTTGGATAGTAGACTCAACTCTAACAAGGTCTTCTGTTAAGTCTATTTCTACATTCACACAGTGCTCTCTAAGGTATCAAAAGATGCAATGGAGACTGCAACATTTCCATGAGAAACAGAGTGGATAAGAAAGTCTTTCAAATCATCTAATAAGCTACATAGAACAAAACAAACAAAAAATAGACTTCTTCAGGTGCTTTGAAAATATATATGCCATAGCTGAAGATACAGAGGCAGCAGCAGCAGCAAAGATTTTCAGAATCCCAGAGACTAAAACACAGGGCAAGGGCTCCACAAGTCTCTTGAGGGGAAACAAAAGAATGAAATAGCTCCCATCTCCTGAGCATATTGCTTGGAAGACCTTATTCAATCCAATGCAGTCTTACACCAACTTTTCCGTAAGTTTCAGCTATTTAGTAGATGAATATTAACAGCCAAGAAGCTATCGGTCAGAGATATGACTCATAAATACTGCACATACCTTGCCATTTACAAAAACAGATTATTTATTTCGCTGGAACAACAGCAGGAAAAGAGAGGGTGCTGAGCTTCTATTGGAGCTCTCAACCTCAAAAGAAAACAGCAAAAGCCACCAGCTTTGAAAGTATAACACACCACTTACTAAGGTTCTTTACCTCCTTCCTTATTCCATAACCTAACATAACCAAAAATGCAGCTTTTAGAGGCCTCTCGTTAAATTTCATTATTGACATAAAAATTATGATTTAAAGAGGGATGAAGCTGATTTTTTTCCTATCAAATAGGCTTTCTTCTCTTTTCAGGCAAAAACTCTTTACTCATTCTCTCAACATTCCAATTCCTGCAATTAAACAGATGCAGTTACTGCCCTTTAGCAAAGATGCTGAATCCCCAAGTCCATTCTCCAGACTCCTGGGAAGCTCATTCTCCCTCCATTCTCTTATCTACTAGTTGATGTTTGCTCCCATTATGAAGATGCTGGAGTTGATACAGCTCTGTAGGTCCATTCTGATGTGTGTGTCCTATTGGAAGGGGCAGGCAGCTTTTTTTTAATTAAAGGTTTTTAACATTAATAGTGACATAGGGACATTTTTTGCTCCCAATGAAATCAGTAAGTATTTTTTCTATGCAGTGAGCTACACTAAATATTTCTGAAGATTAAGGGCAAACTCTGACTGGTCAGGCATGAGAATACAAAACGGCTTGGCTTCAGCTGGATCATTACTAGCTTGAGTGTGTATTTCATGGCTACTAGTCTATATTTAATGAAAGCATATTTTGTTGTTTTCTGTAACTCTATAGTAAGGGTCTGTTGCTACAGGTTTGTATGGGATCCTTTCTCAATCAAAGGACAGGTTTTCAAATTCATGTTTGTGTTTATAAATACTCAAACTATTTTCTTTTTATGAAACAAAATTTAAAAAACCCAAACCTGCTATAGTGGCCATTAAAGCAGGCAATCAAAATTCAATAAAAGTCGGAAAACTTAGTGTAATTTAGTATTTATCACAGAATATGAAGACTTATAAAGCAAAAAAAGAAGTGAGATCACATAAAACTGATTACAATGCCTCATTGGTTTTGAAGAATCTGCTCAAAGAATGATTATTTCCATCCTCCTGTCTACACTGTCCCAGTACTACAAAAGCTATGAGGTAACAAAAAGCATGATATGAATAACAACTCCACTTGTTAGTGAATATTTTGCCCTATCTCGCTTCCAGCTAATTCCAAAACTTAATACTTATTCCGCATAGTTAAGGAAGGCTTTCAACTGTTAAACAAAAGGGCAGTGAAAGAAACATCATTTTGCAAAGACAGATGCCAAGCATTTGTAAGCTGTTGAACAGCATTAGCACTACTCGCATTTACACAAGCTTTCAGTGAATTGTCATGCTGGAACAATTTCAGTGATGCAACCCAATTTTAAAGCAAAGCAGGGTAGTCACATTATAGGGTTGCGCTAAAATAAATAAATTGACATTGCTGGTATAAACCTCAGTAACACCAAAACTACTTAGACTTACTTATTTACCAAAGGTTATTATTTTCCATCTATGTCAAAAGCACAAAAAACGCTAAACTGTAAAAATTACCAGAATGCAATTTTAGCAGTCAATCAGTAGGTTGATCAGAAGTCGAGGTGCTTCTCTATTGGAAATAACAGACAATCTTTTCTTAGATATTAGCATCATTAACAATCTTCTTAAATTAGAAGTTATGAAAATACAGTTCAAACAGTTGAAATCCATCTCAAACCTATAGCTGAAGCGGATGTTTCTATCATTAAGGAAGCAATATGTGACTCTCCACAAATAAAATATTTTTTGATTGTTCATTATCTTTATGCTGATGATCGTATATCGGATACTGTATCATTATAGTATATCTACGCCAAACTCCTGCAAGACAGATGTGGGAGGCAGGTCATCATATTCAAAACTGATGTTTCAAAAGATCTGTTGCTTCTTATTATAAAAGCAAGTTCTAAATTTGATTCAGACTTAAAGAAAGCATAAAGGTTCTGTCCATGCAAGAATTAGTAAAACTCCACAATGGGTATTTCCATAAAAACAAATGGTAATTAATGATCACATTTCACTAAAAAATAAATGGAACTTCATCAGCATGAACACACACTACTACAGTGACCCTCTGGCCACCAGGCACATTGAATATATAATGAGGTAGCTGCAATGATACTGTTCTGTGTAAAGTACAGTAAAACACTGTACACTAATGGAAGAGCAACACAAATTGATCTGATATAGATTTACTGAGACAG
Organism: Eulacestoma nigropectus; assembly: GCA_013397775.1. Classification (NCBI taxonomy): domain Eukaryota; kingdom Metazoa; phylum Chordata; class Aves; order Passeriformes; genus Eulacestoma; species Eulacestoma nigropectus. Next base: position 177,005 of record VZTE01002529.1, read on the forward strand.
GCTAAAATACAAAATGCAAAAGGTGTAGAACCAAGTAATGAACAGGTAAGACTAAGAGGTTGATTAAATATAGCTTAGATAGCTTATTAAGTTAACAATCTGTTAATACAGTGAGCAGCATTTATCAGAAAATATTCAGTTTTGGTACTAACCCAATCAAAGATTTCATTCCACTGTGACTAAAATTCAATACAGTGTAAAATGGGAACAAACACTTTGGTAGGAATACAGAGATGATTATGCAGGTTTTGGGTGTTAGTTTTTGGTTGGCTTTTTTTAAGGATTCAATATAGACAGTTATTCATATATCTAAGATGTAGAAGTGAAGACACTGAAAAAGCATTAACACGAAAGAAAAAACTGCACCACAGCCGCTTAGACCTCAGCCTCATCAGTGTTATGAGCCACACCCCCAAGTTCTACCCCTCTGAGTGCTCATCTGAAAGCAGGGACGGCAGAAAATATGGAGCGTAGAGAGAAAGATTAGTGTGTAACCGAGTATACAGCTAAACACTTAGTCTTGTAAAACACATGGCTTAAATGGGGAATCAGGTCACAGTTTTGTAAAAATAGCATCTTGATAGAGAAAGGTGCTAACCCTTTGCTTGATGCAAACGGATAAAACACAGGTAGGGTCTCAGGAGGGAGCAGGGGGAAAGGCCAAAGATTGCAGATGTTTTTTCAATATCAATCTCACAACTTTATTAATTCAATGTGACAAAAATAAAATAGCCTCTAAATATTCACCTCCCTTATAATCCACGAACTGAATCCTGTAAAGACAAGTGAGAAGTAAAGTTAAGTAAGATGTAAAGCTAAGAAGAAAATAGCTATTCAGAGTTAAGCATTAAGGAACACTCAGTTATATGCTCAACATGACAGATTTTTAAAACTTATCGCCTATAGAAATGTATCAACCCCTCATAACAGAACCCCAGCAGATTCCAAGCCACCTGCTGAGATACCATTAGTGCTTTATGACTGATACAAGGTTTGAAAAAACTTCTCAACCATAAACACTTACTGCCAAAGATTAGATAAAAAAGCCCCCAAAAAATCAGTTATACTAAAATAATTAAATGAACATTCAGTCATTCAAAGATTTTCTGTAACCAAAACTAAGTTTTCCACAGAAGCATTAAATGATGACAACAGCTACGGTACTCTAAAGTAGCTGCCCATGGAATGTTATGACAAACTCTCACACTAGATACTCTCTTTTCATTCAGCTCTGGTAGCTTGTACAGTAATGTCCAAACACAGATTAGTTAGATAGATGTGCAGGGACCAAGAGACCAGTGGGACAGACAGTAACTTGGACAAGGACTGCCACCTTCAGTTAAGTATTACCTAAACAAAAAGCAAACAGACAAAACCCCCAAAAAATCCCAACTTCAAAATTTCCCCAAACTTCAGTTTTTTGATTAGTACCATCTATCAGCAGAGAATTATACTCAAAATGAGAAGGCTTTCACAAGAAAATGGAATAACATTCTCAAGCTTGCAAAGCTAGTTCCACAAGAAAAACAGAAGTCACGTGATGGAGGCTACAGCTCAGGAGGCCCACACTTTCTCAGAGTACAACAGCATCCAATGAACAAAAGTGTTTCTTCCTCCCCACATAAAAGTAGAACTGTGTCATCGGACAGCGCAGCAACCAAAACTGTAAATGGATTCAAAGAACTCAAATACCAAAGCCAACTATCGCTTAAGAAGACTCTCAACCAACCTCTGAAGAAAAGAAGTACCAAAGGAAAAAACCTCAAAAAAACAAAAATCATCTTTCTTACACAGGCCTCCCTTTACATTTTTCCTTATGCCCACTACTACAGAAAGCCTGCAGATCTCTCACATAATTCAACCCATTTGCTCTGAAGCTGCAAATGCCACTCCTACGAGCACACAACGTGACAGAGCACTAAAAAATGGCTTACCTCTTGTGATGGGTGACTAACACTGAAGTAGGATGGAACAGCCAAGAAAACGAGAAGAGCTAGGCAGAAGCGTGGGCTGCAGTCAACAAGAACAGAAAAAGACTTTTTGAACTAAGCCTGGTGTTTGACCTACTTCTTACAAGCACTCTCTAGCCTGATAAAACATATATAAAAGCTTTCCAGATTGCACAAGGAGAACCGTGGTCAGCTACACCTGTATCAGACTGAAATCTGTTCAAATCTGCATCACATCATCTGTTCAAGATGCACAGGCAAAATGAGCAGCATGCTTCAGCACCAGTCACAACTTTTTAGTATCATTCAGCTTCCTGTTCACCTTGCTTATTGTGCAGTGCCCTAGAATCAGCACTACAAAATCCAAAATCAAAAATGCTAGGAAATTCAAACTGGAACAGAAAAAGGCTCCTAAAAGCTAAGAAACAATGCAACTCACATAGCTGTATTTGATCAAAGATGGCCAAACAAGAGTCAGTTAAAATATACACAGAAGAAAAAATTCCCAAGACCACTAAAATACTGAGAAAGCAAGTCAGTAAAATAATGGAAGGGAAGATGAGTCAAGGTATATTAATGAAAACTAATTAAAGCCATGTGTGGAAACTCTACACTAGGAAATAAGATAAACAAGACCAGACAAAGTAGAAGAATACAGGTAGACAGACTGATCCACTTCCACTTTAATATCACATTTTCTGGAGCACATCTTGTAGAACTTTATTTTAAACGTCAGTCTAACAGCAACAAGCACACCTACCATGCAATAACAACATCCTTGACAGAACCCTAAGAAAACTAATAGAGCTGTTCAAAGACGAAAAGCCTCCTCATCAATAGAAGCACAGAACTGGTGTCACAATATCCCCAAAGAGAAATCCCTTAGAGCAATTAGAGGATTACACTGTTTTTAAGGAAAGCCGTCTCTAGTTTGGTGCTTTGCAGCACACAAGGGTCAGTGAACACACATCTCAGAGAGACCATGCTGAGCCTGGGAATTCATATTAAACCCATGGACCAAAACCAAAATAAGCACAATCACAGAAGAATGCACATGATACAGCGAGGCTGAAATGTAAAAAGAATACAGTATTCTACAAAATCATTCTAAAAAAGCATTCAGCTCACAGATTCTTAAGATCTTCTGACCTTCACAGTACTAACACCAGCAGGTCTTTCTAAGGATAACTGAGTCCTTCATAGGCGTTGGCATATAAAAGGCTGAACGCTCTCTCCATTATGTCTTTCACTATAATGTTAAACAATGAAAAACAACACATGCAACACTAGATATTCTACAAAGTGATAGTCTGTTAAGCAAGTTCACCAGTTTAACAGAATTTTGAACACAACAAGTTCTGAGGAAACACTAAGAAAAGTATCAAGAGAAACAACCAATCTCATAAACAATGGAGGCATGCGCAAGAACAAAATACTGTCTGAGCTGAAAGTCCTGTTAAAATTTGGCAAAGCTGAAAATCCAACAAGATATTAAACCAGAAAGATTTTCAGCACTGCAAAAAATACACTTCCTCACCTCACAGATACAATAAATCACTATGTCCATCAATATCAGAAGGCACTACACGATTAAGTCCAAAATGCAGTAATAGAGATCACAGCGTGTGACCACCAAAACAAATGTTTAAAGGTAAAAACTCTTTAACAGAAACCCTAAAAGCACAACTTAACAGGAAAGAAGAGTGACGACCTCTATGACAAGGGCACACCAAAACAAAGTTTTGTCTCAGACATTTACTGCTACTTCCACACAGATTCAGGAAGAATGAACAGACTTATTTAAGCTTTACACAAAAGACAGAAATAATGTCAGATGAGAAAATTTTAAAAGTATCTCCATCTTTAACTTCAGATTCTTTCTGATAATAAAACATCTCAGCTATGCAGAATTCTTATACTAAAAAGCAATTACCAAATGGCTTATAGGAACCCAATATGGCATAGTATAGGCTATAATTCTCTCAGAAACTTAACCTATCAACTGACATACCAAAACAAGATCAGCTCTTTAGCACTGTTCAATCATTATCAGACTTGCATCAAAAGTCATTAAGGAGTAGTACAGGTAAAGACCGAAGAAAAAGAAAACAACAAAAATACCAAACTAAATAGTTCTCTCCACCCTCAGCCACCCCCTGAAGAATGCTAAAACAGAAAAGTGCACTTTATTTCAAGTTGCTACTAAAATCTTTAATACATAATCAGACAATGTTTAGTAGTTCAGGCATATACCATCAGTTTTACTTTGTATCTGCCATATCCCCTGTTCGTTTCACATGTGAGTAAATTAAGTTTAAAACATAAAAACATGATTTTGAAACACTTACTGCCCTGAGAAGAAAAAAATTACAGACACAATATAACCTCTCTCTGCTTTGGGAATACTGACTGTTGTATATTAAAGTCCATCTGTTAAGTAATGACTGATCCAAGATGCATCCCTGCTGCAGCAGACTCACAAGCAGTTTCACATTCATATATGTCTCCCAGTGCTGAGAGAACTGTTAAACACTCTTGTGTTTATTTTAAAATATAAACATTGTTTTCAGCAATACAAACTAATTAGTAGGTCTATCCTATATGCAAGCAATGGATGTCCTCCACACAGATACCAAAATATACTCTTAACCTCTCCACCAAAGACAAGACAACATTAGTCCAGTTGCTGGTACACTAACAGCCAGTATTAAAAGGAGCTGAAATATCAGTAAGAATGAAAGAAGAAAGAAAGCCAGAAAAGGATTAAATATCTTTGTATCTGTCATGATCTATACAAAGCCAGTTAATAGAATAACTGCATGTCATTCACTTATTTTGAGTACTACTTTTAAAGAAATGGGTAATAAACCAAGGAAGTTATGATGACTTGTATCACACTTGTACAAAGAAGAAAAATAAAATTTACAAGTCACATTTCAAGCTGTCAAACAGCTTGTAGAGAGGAATGGGAAATATACCAGATTACTGTTTTGACATATTCACAAAACTATCAGTTTTAACCCTGTGTGTTCAGATACGCCATAAATATTAAAACGATCTGACCAAATTACGTCCTTCCCTGCATGCTGCAGCTTTTCCATTCAGTCTGTGCTAGGTCAAATGTAAATAACTGTCAAACAGAAGAATACATCTTTTTAAAGTGTTTGAAACAAAATATATTCTTTACATGACTTTGTATAAAATGATTGGAGGTTAGAAGCATAAAACTCATTTGAAACAAAGGCAGTTTCAATTAATTGCCATTCAGTTTTCAGCAGTCATTTTTCTATCCTATTCTGTGTGCAAAATTTGAGGGTATTTCATTGACTGAACTGCTTCAAAAGCTTTGCTGCAGCAAATCTTGCATTCAGGAACAGCACCAAATTGCACATAATTGAAAGTGATTCATTTTTAGATGCACTCGCTTGGCTTCTGTAGGTTCCTCAGGCTTTGGTGTAGGTAGCGCAAAAACATTAAGTCATACAGTCCTGCAGTAACTCTTTCACTCCATGAAGTGAGCAGCTGACTAAGGAGCTACATTTTAGCATTTTCTCCTTGTTTCAGCTATTTACCCCTGTACAATAGTATTTTGCAACGCACAGACCTTGGACAAAAGTAGCAACAACACTTACTTTGCAGACAAGAACATGTTTTGGAAACCATGGCAGGTTATTAAGATGTGGGCAAGCCAATACAATACTGCAATACAACTAACTCTTTATTACAAATATTAAAGCATATTAAATCCTTGCAAAAATCTCCCTCCTCCCCCTTCCTCCACATAAAATGCTCAACTAGCTCTGATCTAACAGGGTTAAACCCTTCACATGTTTCAGCCACCAAGAAAAGATACCAGCTCAGGCTGGGTTTTTTAACGTTTTTCAATTAAAAATAGATACTACATTCATGCCACTCTTCTTCCCAAGAGGAAGCTACTAGGTTAAAGGGCAGCGTCCATAATACGAAATTGCGAATTACTTAATCTCCTTATTTTTCACACTGAAAATTGCACACACTACATTCTGCAGGAGGCGGCCGGGACGAGGCACGGGGAAGGGGAAGAGTGGCCTGTCTGTACTAGGCAGGGTCCTGCGTGGAGTTTAGGGAGCGCTGAGGGGGCTTCTGTCGCACGCACGACGAGGAGATGAGCAGGTCACGGCATTAACGAGGAGAGAGAGGCACAAGAGGAGTTTGGGAAGGAAGGATGGTTGGAGAAGGGCCGTACGTGTAGGAGGGACACGGGGGCTGGGAGGATGCAGGTCCCTGTCGGGTGGCACGGGGGCGGAGGGGCGCGGGGGCAGCCCCGGGAGGAGATGGGCTGCGCGGGCCGGTGCCCGCCGGGGCGTCACCGGGGCGGGGTGCTCAGCCGCTTACCAGGTTCAGCACTGTCTCCACGATGTCCCGGTTGCTGACCTCCCCAACCTGGATGAGTCCGATGAGGACAGCGAATTTCATCCGGATATTGCGGATCGGCACCGACGGGTTAATCATCCCCGCGGGGAGCACCACGGACCCGGAGCCCGACGCCCTCAGCTCCCCCATCACCGCGACGCTGCTGCCGCTGCCGCCTCCGCCGCCACC
>VZTE01002529.1:184150-218152 GCA_013397775.1 Eulacestoma nigropectus
GCGCCCCGCCGCCCCAGGGCGCCGCCTGCGGGAGGGGCGGATGGCGGCGCCGCACCGCCGGGGCTGCAGGTGACGGGGAGGTGCCGCCTCCTCGCCGCCCCCAGGGCCCCGCGGGTCGGGGCCCTGCGCTGCCCCCGGCCGGCTGGGCAGAGTCGTGCGGACCCCTTCGGGCCGCTCCCGCATCTTCCAGCCTCTGTGCTGTCTGCCGTGCCTTTTCCGCCCTGGCCCCACGCTGTGTGTGAGGAAAGGGACCGCGCACTGGAACAAATTGCCCGGGGAGGTTGTGGAGTCTCCTTCACTGGAGATGTTCAAGTGTCTCTATACAGTCCTGTGCAATGTGGTGTAGGATGGCCCTGCTTGAGCAGTGAGGTTGGACTTTCCCTTCCAACCTGACAAATTCTGTGATTCTGTGAAAGTGTTTGGGTAGGGACTTTTTGGGTGGGTTTCCTTAGCAACTCCAGTCTTAGAGTGGTGAGGTTGGAATAGGAGTGTCAGGGGGTGTGCCTTACTCCTGAGCTGGGGTCCCCTTTGGCATGGGGAGGGACAGGAGAAACCCTGGAGTCAGCCAGTCTGAGAACTCGCATGCTGCTTGTTCAAGGAAAGGGATATATTACCAGAGTTCTTGTTAATACTTGCGCTCTTCTTGCTTAGTGATGGTCTTACATACAGCAGTGTCCAGTCAACAACAGTTTTACCAAGCCCCTTGGTTGCAGTGATGCTCATGGCAATGAGCGTTTTTGTCAAGTCTGTCCAGAGAAACGTCCAGTACTAGAGAAACTAGAGTATGTCTGATGCTTTGATGGTACTCAAATTACTTTAATAGTTGTTGTATGTGTTGAATAAAGTTGTATATATTTGCTCTAGGTGTGCTGGGGTTAATCCATACCTGTTAGAAAAGACGTTCTTGGCTTCATAGTGACTCTCATCACAGAGTTTAATTTTACAACAAAACTTGACCCCTGGTCATAGAATACCATTCATCCTGACTCTCTGTAGCCCCAAACTTGGAGTTTTGGCTGAATAGCTGGTCCTCCTTATATCCAGCTTTAGGTAATAAACTGCATAAACACGATGAATCAGCAGAACTGGATCAGTAAATCCACCTAGATTACAGATGCTGCTGTAAGCTCCACCAAAAGAGAGAGAATACCTCAGTTCTGTACTAAGATGCATTTGCTCTATGTACTTGGAGATACAGTATGATATATTTACTTTTTGGCAAAGTCCATAAGCGCTTGTCAGTATGTATAGCCCAAATACATAGACATGACTAAAACAGTGGTTAGCTGTGAAACACAGAACCAACATTATTTCAGAAAGCTTCAAGCAATGGGAAGAAAACGCAAAAGGTCATTTATGGGAGATGAGAAAGCTCAAAGTTTTCTTGGAAGAAATTCCTTTACAATTTGCACCAGCCACAAGCAGTCATGTATGATTCATAATAAAGGTGTACTTTAATTTCTTATAGTCACGGAGGTGCCAAAGGTTCCATCCTCACCAGCCCCATAGCAGAACTAGCAAAGCTGAATACACACTCACTTAACTGCTTTCAGGAATACATGACCTCTTTTGCAACACTGGAACCTAAGCCTAGAATTCTGTAACAGTCACTAAAAATTGTAACACCTTTGGGAGCTAACCCACAACAGTCAGGTCTCTTCATTATTCTTACATCTACATCTATATGGTGAGATATGTTGCTACAAATAGTATTGTTGGTTGAAAGCTTCATGTTGGCTGGTGGGTTGATTGCTTTCTTGTTCTGATTAATCTCTTGGTTAGTGCCTGTCCTTGCCAAATGGGTAGGAAGCTAAATTATAATTGCTTTTCTACTGGTAGATATATTAAATTGGATCTCTATTGACTTACTGACTTTCACAAATCCCGAAATAACTTTGAAGCTTTGAGATCCATTGTTAAATTTGCTTAAAATTTGTCAGTGACTTGTTCATCCTTGTGGTGGAACAGATGAACTAATAGCACATAACCACATAAATGTTCTTTCTCTAGAAAAGCAAGATAACAAAATATTGTTTAATACATTTTATTTTCCATTCCACGCTTCATGCTACTATTCATGGTAGACTCCATCATTTGCCCACGTACCCAACTGCTGCAGTAATTCCTGACTACAGCTGTTCCATATACAACTATCAGTGCATTCCTCTACATTGAATTCCTGATAAAATTGCAATCCTGAGTTTCTTTAGAAGCTGTATTAGTCAAATCCTTTATTATATAATATCCAGTTTGAACTAGTTAGCATTTCCACTGCTGAAATCATGTAATGTGCTATATGTAGTATTAGGGGGAAAAAGCATTAAAAGAATGTTAATTCCCAACAATATGTTTAATAGGAGAGACTTCCTTTAGTTCTTAAACTCATATTTGGTTTTACAAATAAATTTTTACAAAATCATGTTCTCTTTATTTTTATAAGCTGGCGCGTTGTTGAGAAGTAGCTGTCTTCTCTAATCAACAGTGTTTGTTTTTGACAAGCAGACTTTCATTGAGGTGAGCCATTCATCAACTCATGTGAACATTATTGTAGCACTGTCACGCTGAAAGAAAAACAAATTTGAAACATTAATCTCAGCCCTTTAGTAATTGCAGCTCTAGTGTTCGTTTGCTTTCATTCTAACACCTCATCCAACTGAAAATTAAACTAAGAGTACATGCACAATAAATGCTATAGAATATGATCCATATCTTTCCTTTAAAAATATTGTTTGGCTCATCTTCTTGATATTGACGTATTCATTCCAAAGACTGAATTTCTCAGTCACAATTTCATTCATGAGATGATTAGTTGGATCTCAGTCCATCAGTGTGCTCTGCATTAGAAAATCGTAGTATTTGCATAATTGTAGCCATTTTTAGGTCAGCGTGCAAGATCAGTCGTTGACACAGGCCCAGACTAGGTGTGGCAGGAGTGAAAGGATGCTATGCACTCCTTCATCCTTCACAAAAACAGGACTGATGACAGGATCCGATCCTGTCTATTTCTGTACCTTTTACAACATTTGCTCCCCACTGAAATAAGAGAAAGCAATCCCTTTGCTTCCAGAGCATACTTTTCCCTCAGGTGTAATAGTTGATGAGAGGAAATTTTTTTTCCTGTGATATTCTTCAAATTTTCTCAGATTCCATTCTCCATAAATGCCAGAAGGTGGTCTCAAATATAATGTCAAAAAACAAAGAAAAAGACCTTTATACATGTTCCTATGTTTGCCACAAGCAGATGGGGAAGAAAATAAAACTGACAAAGTTTGAAGTTTTAGCTCAATTTTTATTTCACTTCTAAAATAAATTCTAGCAATACTACTTCATTTTTGGGGTGAAAAGATTATGTAATCATTCAACTGTGAAAGCTTGAAAGAACATGCTTTAGAAGACAGACTCTTGGCTACAAAACATGGAACTATTTCAGTAAATAGGGACTGCTCTGTACAGGCATATATTTACACTGACTCTTATAAGTGGGTTTTTTTAATAATGAAGTTATGTAGATCAGAACTGAACCATGATTGAAAGAAGAAGAGAATTTTTATTTGTCTGCCACTGTGGCATCAAAATACTTCTTGCTTTACCATGTCCATATGAGGACTCCTGTTGTGTTTAATTAGATTATTCTCATGAGTAAGGATAATGTGATTTGTTCCTATGCCAGGATCAGGAAGTGCTATTAGCCCCTTTCTCTTGAAAACCAGGATTTCTTGTAAGTTCAAAAAAAACCCCTGGCAAATGTAAACAGAAAGGTCATCACAGCATGTAAATTTTCCCTGCTCTGCATATGGGTTGCACCAAATAGAATCATGGAATGATTTGAGTTGGAAGGCACCTTAAAGACCATTTACTTCCAAGCCCCTTCCATGGACAGGGATACCACCCACTACACCAGGTTGCCCAGGATCCCACCCAACCTGGCCTTGAACCTTGATCCAGGGATGGGGCATCTACAATTTCTCTGGGCAACCCCGTTTCAGTTTCTCACCAGCCTCACAGTGAATTTCTTTCCTAACAGCTAATCTAAACCCAGCCTCTTTCAGGTTAAAGCTATTCCCCATTGTCCTATAATTAGATGCCCTTTTGAATTGTCCCTCTCTGGCCTTCCTGTAAAGGCCCCCTTAAGATTCTGGAAGGTGCTGTGAGGTGTCCCTGGAGCTTTCTCTTCTCCAGGCTGAATGACCCCAAGTCTCTCAGCCTGTTGTCATGGGAGAGGTGCTCCAGTCATTTGATCATCATCATGGCCATCCTCTGGTCTTGCTCCAGCAGGTCCATATCCTTCTAGTGTTTGGGGGACGAGAGGTGGACACAGTACTGCAGATGTAATCTCACCTGAGTAGAGTGGAGGCAGAGAGTCCTCTCCCTTGACCTGCTGGCCACGCTGCTTTGGACACAGCTCAGGATATGTTTGGCTTTCTGGGCTGAGTGCACATTGCTGGCTCATGTGCAACCTCTCATCCACCAGCACCCCCAGGCCCTTCTCCTCAGGGCTGTTCCCAATCCATTCTCTCCTCAGCCTGTATTTGTGCTTGAGATTGCCCTGAGTCAGGTGCAAGACCTCTCACTTGGCCTTGTTGAACTTCACATGGTAGGCACAGGCCCACCTCTCAAGCCTGTCAAGGTCCCTCTGGATGGCTTCCCTTCCCTCCAGTATGTCAATCGCATCACACAGCTCAGAGGTGTTTCATTCACCGTTTTTAACTTCCACCTGACAGGTGCATTAAAGCAGAAGCAAAAAGAAACTGGTTAAATTTTTTGCTACTCTAACTGTAAATAACTTCTACATGCTTTTTCTATAATTTCTTTATTGAAAGAGAGCAATATTAAAAAAATACCTTATAGGTATTTCTTGAGGTGAGTTGTTATACCCTGTGCAATTCAGGAACACTGTAACAGACCTTCCCTGTGAGATTCTCTACATTTCAATCACAGTGAAGCAGATGAAGACAGTATGACTTCAAGAAGTTATTTTGGTTTTGTTGCAATAGGTTATCCAAATGATTTGGTTGAAATTTTAAAAAATATAGTTATTATCTATAAGAAATTTGTACTAATCTATATTAATATCTCTGATTTTTTACACTCAGAGTACTAAAACTAAAATAGACATTATGTTTGTTCTTATGGTTATAAATTCTACTGAGAAGAATTCATTAAACATAAGCTTTTAGAGTAAAAAGAGGTAATAGTCTGAAAAGTAGTTGAACAGTAACCAGATCTACATAAAACAGAACCTTTACTTTTAAATGGAGATATATGTATTCAATTTTTCTTTTTTTTTCTTAATTGCTTTTATTAGGGTATAATTATAGTAAAAGTTGCATAGGTGTAAATAGCGGGATTTGTATGTTTTATTACAGAAAACATACAGCACAGTTTGTTGCAGTAATGCATAGCTTCGGTTCTTGGCTTTGGAAGAGTTTATTCTGTGATTGTTTCACAAATCATGCTTTAAAACAATGTGTTTGAGCTGCTTATTCCATTTGGACATTTCATTCTCATCTTTCTTATATTTTGCAAGAGTAACCATGACAGCCTTTTTAGTACTGAAATTAATGCAATAATTTTTACTATTGACATTATTATTAATTAAATTATTATGAAGGTCAGTTATTAATATTTACCTCTTTGTTGGTTCTCCATAACTGATTTTTCGTTTCATTGATATTGATATCTTGACTCCTTGATCTGTAGATGCCTCAGTCTATGTTGTTGGCTCTTTCATAATGGGAATGTGGTAACATGAGGGCCCATAAAGATTTATTTTCTAGACAACAGTTAGGATCTTAAGAAAAGTCCTGCTGGTCTTCTTTCCTCCTCTTATATTCTCTACTCTTTGTCAAGCACTCTTTTTTTCATGCAGCATGTCACACTGCCAGCTAAGTTTAAGAATTGTCATTCAATGGTTATCACTGTGGTCAAATCCCAGAGAAGTCAGTCCATGCTGCCATTGTTAGTCCAAGGCACTTTTTAAAACTAGATTTCTATGAGCTTTTTTTAGCATAAAATATTAAAAAAAAAAATTCCAAACTCTAATTAGGGTTAAAAGCATGTAAATTATTGTAACTTCTGCCATGCTTCTTTTAGTGTGTTTCTAGACAATAACTGATGATGGAAATTAACATTTGGTGGAAACACTGCCATAACGCAATGAACTAATTGTTGCTATGAAACATATATTTGTTGAAGAAAAAGACCTAATTCATCAACAAATTATGTTTATTTTATGTGCTCTGCATGCTTTCACTTTAGCTACTTGAAACCAAATAAATGCTTAGACAGAAAGGATGTTGGTCAAGTACTTTGTCTATATGCTGCAGTATGAACAACAATAGGAGACAAAAAGGATCACAAGCTCTTGTATTGTATTAGAAACATTTTTCCAAACACATACCATAAAATTATACCTTTAAGGACTTAACATTTATAATACGCCAAGGAGGAGAGATCAACGGGAGGTTTAAAATTGATAGGCTAGTTTATCTCAACAAAGTATATGCAATTGATGGCCTAATTTTATTATCAGGGAGCACTCAACCGTTATTGATATATCATTGATATTATCAACAGGAACCTACAGTAACTATAAGTGTTATTTGACATTATTTCACACTCTACTCAGCACTTGTCAGGATGCAGCTGGAGTCCCATTCTAGGCACCACAATTCAAGAAAAATATGAACAGACTGAAGAGGGTCCAAACCAGGGCTGCAAAGGTGATCACAGGCTGGAGAACACACCCTACAAGAAAAGGCTGAAGGAGTTGCATATTTTCTCTGTGGAGAAGAGAATACTAAGGGGGGACCTCATCACAATATTCCAGTACTTAAAGAGCATCTACAAAGAAGACAGAGACTCCTTCACAAGAAGTCACATGGAGAAGACAAGTGGCAGTGGGTACAAGTTGTACTGGGAAAGTTGACATAAAAAATAAATTTTTTTCATTGAGAACACTCATTAGATGGAACAACCCCCCGAGGCATGTGGTGGAATCCCCATCACTAGAGGTTTTCAATATGGAATTGGTCAGGGTGCTAGATAATCTCATCTAGGCTCTCTTTCCCACAAAAGGCAGGACCAGATCTCTGTGGACATCCCATTCAACCTGGGCTATTCTATGGTTTAATGATTCTATGATTATCTTCCCATTTCATGTATTTAGCTATTATATCTGTAACTCTGGAAATAGTTTGCTAAACAAACCCAACAAAACACCTAGTAAACATGTTTGTTATATTCCTGCAAAGCAACTGATTTCCGAGAAGTTTTCTGAATGAAAATCCATGCAGGGTTTATCCAAAGGAATTTATCTAGTTTTTCGTTTGCTTTCACTAAAATGAAAAGAATGTGTTATTCAGGATAGTTCTTTTGTTTTCTGACATTACTGCCAAGGAAAAAGAAAAAAAAAACAAAAACCACCACCACCAAAAAAAAGCCATCTATAACCTAGAAAAGAAAGAGCTATGAAACACTTCTTCCTCAATTTCCAAGCATTATTTATTTTTCCTTGCTTAGGATTGCCTTTCTGGATATTTTATTGATAATGGCTTAGTGATTTCCATCTGTGACTGTAAAAGAAGGGATGTGATACCTGGAAGAAGGATGCATTTGTGTATGTTTACAGTTTCACCAAGAAAGTAAGTCAAAATTATTACCCTGTCATCAGAATCCCAATAGGGCTTAAAGTCATGATCTTGCGTTAATTGTTCAGCGTCTTTCCTGAGGCAGTGCTTAAAGCTGGACTGGCTGAGGCCTTGCAGTACTGTGTAGAGGGGAAAGATTATTTCTCATGTCTTCTAGATTACAACTTTTAAAGAAAAAAATGCCAGTATTGTTTGCTTTTATTGCTGCAACATGACATTGTTGACTCTTACTCAGCTTGTGATCCTCTGTTGCCCCTGAATCATGTTCTGCAAAAGTACAAACAAGCTGGATGCGCCACAGCCTGTATTTGTGCAATTTAGTATGTCTACTAAAAGTAATGCCTCACATTGTGTCTGTTCAATAACATCCTGTTTTTCTCAGACCATTCCTACAGTTTGTCAGGATCATTTTGAATTCTAATCTTGTCCTCCGATGTACACAGTTGCTTCCAGCCTAGTATTGTTTGCAGATTTAATAAGCACACACCGCATTCCATCATCCAGATCATTAATGACATTATTATATAGTATCAAACCTTGCTCACCCCTGCAGAAGCACACATGGCACCATTTTCTGTGTGGACAGTGAGACATTGATATCTATTCTTCATCATAGTAAACAGTATTTACAGGCTTATTATAACCTTATAATAAAAAATTATATACAGACCATGATTCCAAGTCTTGCTTTCAAAATACATTCTAAGACATTCGTAGAATTTGAGTTGAAAATGAGGTGCATGACAATAGATTTAGGCTGTCAGGGTCCTTGGAAGTTGACCTGATCTAAATCTCCCTTCTCTGACCTCTCCAGTCCTCAATACTGTGAGTAATTTAGGTTGCTGAAGAACCAGTCAAGTTTTGTATATATTCAGAGTTGAAGTTTCTCTGGGAATTTTCTTCCAGTGTTGAGCCATACTCATGGTGACTTTTTTCTCCTTGTACTTATCAGGAATTTGCTCTCCTGCAATTTTTGTTCATTGCCTCTCCTATTTTCACGGTGTATATCCAAGCAGCCTGGCTCCATCTACTCTGTTTCCACCTACTGCGTAGTTTAAGACAGCAATTAGCTGTCACTCAGCCTTCTTTTATTACAAATGAACAAGCCCAGCACTCTCAACCTCTATTTGTGTCATGTGCTCTTGTTTCCTAACTATCTTGATGGCCTCTGATGGACTCTACCAGTTTGTCAATGTGTTTGTTATACTGCGGACACCCAAACTTGACATAACTCTCCAAATGTAATCTTGCAAGTGCCAGGGAGAGGAGAATAAGCACTTCAACTAATCTGCTGGTGATGTTCTTACTAATGCAACCATATTTGTGTTTTAAGCTTGCGTTGCTGCAGAACTGCACTGCTTATTCACACTCATCATCCTAAACCTAGGTTCCTTTCTACAAATCTGCATTCTAGATAGTCAGCCTTTGCCATTACAATATTATATCCCAGATGCAGGATTTTGCATTTGCCTTTGCTGAATTTCATGACATGCTGCCAGGCTCCTGAGCACATTTTCCCCTTCTAGTAATTGGCTGAGCTAAGGAGTGTAGCTCTTTCAGTCCGAGGTCAGCTCCCTCATTGTAAGAGCTGTTGCAAAGCAAGAGAGAAATGAGGGCATGCCCCTCCATTCCCTTGGGAACTGCTTTTTAGCAGAGAGTGTATTGCTGTACCCTGCCTGTGCTACATTGCTGTTGTGTAGCATCTACATCCGTGCCTGATCTTGTACCGTCTTAATCCTGACCCTGGCCCAGAATCTCTGGTTTGACTTTGGGCCTATCTGACGTGGCATTGGACCTGCCTTGTGAGTGCAGACTTTTGAGCTACACCTGTTCGCTCAGACCTGATCCTGATTCAGATTTAATGACTCAGCCTTCTGGATCCTTGTTAGTGAGGTCTGCCCCTTCCTGCCGTGCTGTCAGTTAGTTTTCCCTTGCTGGGCAGCCAGCTCCTGTTGCTTCCTGCTCTACCTGTCAGTAAGTGTCCCTCTTGAGGTCACTCCAAATGGAAGCTCAGGCCTCCACCTTATCGACTGTTCCTGTTGGTGACATCATTCACAAAACTGAAAGTGAACTCCATCCTGTCATTCTAGTCTTTAATAATTAAAGACAGCAGTAGTATCACTGTGAAGACCCTGAGAAAATCCTCCCTCCTAGAGGTCTGGGTCCCTGGGATCAGGGTCAACTTAGGAATAGCACAGTAGAGAGCTGTTCCCCTTCCTTTGGTGTCCTTGGACAGAGTGGTCCCAGACAGCTCTGAAACAAGGCCTCAGAAAAGGCTGACTCCCTTCTCTTGAGAGCTGCTCAGAGCTGCAGCTCAACTGTTTGGCTCCCACCTGAGCTACAGCTCCCACTGCATTGCAGCCATACCCGTGCCTGATCATGAGCTCTAATGGTCAAAACTTGGACCCTGATCTGTGCAGTTTTCCTGGCTTGACCTGTTCCTCTTCACTACAGACTTGCCTTGTGATGACTGCACAATGTCTGGTGCTGGATACCACAGCCAGACTCAACGTGCCTCATTTAGGTGCTGGTGGACTGGGTTCTTACTTTCCAGGCTCCTGCCCTCCTGCCTGTGTTGTAGTACTCTACTCCTGGCTCCCGCTTACTTGTGGAACAGTGGACTTTCTCTGCTTCCTTACAATCAGCCCAGGTATCTGCCCATCCTTGAGGATTGCCACAACTGCCAGGTGGACTTTGAAGTGCTGACCACAGCCAGGTCTGCATGCACTTTGTAGTCCACCCATCCAGTACCTCTGTTTCCTGTCTACGAAGCTACTATGGGAGATGGTGTCAAAAGCTTTTCTAATACTAAGTTAAACAGCATTCAGTATTCTCCCCTTACCCCTAGAAGGCAATCAGACTAGTCAGACATGTCTTGTTTTGAAAAACCACACTGACTGTTCCTAAACATGTTGATCTCCTTCACATGCCAGAAATTATTTCCAGGAGGACTCGTTCTGCAGTTTTCCTGGGGACTGGTGTGAGGCTGACCAGCCTGTTGTTCATACAATCTTCTTTCTCAACCTTCCTGAAGATTATTGTGATATTTACATTTTTCCAATAATCAGGAATCTTTCCTGATCATCAAGACTAAAGATGATATAAAGCAGCCCTGCGGTGAGAGTGGCCAGCTCCCTCAGCCATATTGAATGCATGTGTATGCCCAGTTTGTTTAAATGATCATCATTTCACTCTTCCTCTAGAATGAGTAGCACTTGACTGCCACAAACTCTGCAACTGGGCCCAGGGATCTGGGAGGGACCAGGGACTGGGAGGACACATTGATAATGAAGTCTGAGACAAAGAAAGTACTGAGTACTTAAGTATTTTCTATATACTTTGTTACTTTACCCTCAAGTTATTTAGCAGTGAGTCCACATATTACTTGCTCTTGCTTTTGTTTTACCTTTTAAAGCTCTTGTCCCCCTTCAGGTCCTTTGCCAATTTGAATCCCAACTGATCTTTTGCTTTCTCAGTTTCTTCCCTGCAGCAGTGTCTCTGTAATCCTCTTGTATAGTTGTCCTCACTCCAGATACCTTGTCTTTACTTCCACCTTCTGTACACTTATTATTTTGTGTTTGAGATCAATCAGGAGTTCCCCGTTAACTCAGACTGACCTTCTACTGTATCTGCTTAAGTTCTAGAACACCATAATGGATCCATTCTTGCATTTTAAGGAAGATGTCTTTGAAGATCAGTCAGCTTTCCTGGTCTCTTTTTGTTCTTCAGGGCAGCCTCTGATGAAATCCTGCCAGGCAAATCCCTGAACAGGTCAAAATCTTCTCTGACATCAAAGGTCTCTCTGCTGATTCTGGCCTTCATTGATTCTCTCAGAATCTTGAATTCCCATCGCCACCTGGTCACTGCAGCCCAAGTTACCATTGATATTTATGTCACTGATCAGTTTTTCCTTGCTTGTTAGTAGATTTAGCAGATTACCTTTGCAGCTAATCTCATGTATCCCCTGTGTTGAAAGACTGTCCTCTTGGATTCCAGAAAACTCCTGGACTGCTTGCACACCAGTGTGCTACCCTTGCAGCAGATCTTGGAGTGATTAAAGCCTGCCCTCGCCTCCCCCCCACCAAAAACCTGTCCCTGCAATCATGAGGCTTCTTTCTCAAGTCCTATTCTTGTTGAGGCAGTATATAATAGATGCTTATTAAACTTCTCTATAGTCCTGTTGTGTAGCCTGATGTTCACCGGTGGCAAGTGCCCTTCAGTTCCACATGCACAGTGATAGAAAGAGCTTTCTTTCTGTTGGTAGAAGTCACATGTTTCCAGCCACCACCCACTCAAATGTAGCTTCTGGATGACTTCTGACAAATCTTCGTCATGAACTTGTAGACTTCCTCCCATTCAGTCTCTCCAACATTATGCAATCTTGGTAGCTTCACCTGGCAGCTCAGTGATTTGAGCAGAGCACACCTCATACAGCTGAGGACACCATCACTTCCAGTAGAGTCTTGGAGAGAAGCAGCAGGCACTCTCTGCAGCCTGAGACCTGGATGATTAAGACCCTTCCAGGACCTTCGTCTCTGTCAAGACTTCTGCACCAGGAGCAGTTAGTCTGGCTCCTGCTGGGGACCGCGTGTTGTGGAATGCCAACATCATCATTGTGCTAACTCTTGCAGACCTGTGCTGTCTCAGAAAAGGACAGCAAGCTCCTTTGTTTTTTTTCCTCTGAGGTGAACTGCTTCACTGACTACGGAGTTCCTTTTTCCATATAATTTGTGGCGTTCCTGGTCAGTGGCACTCCCTAGGAGTTGGTTAAATAAGAAGCTCAGCACAACCCTGTTTCCCTCCCCCACGCACTAGATTACCTACCTCTCAGGCAAATTTAATATTGTTTTTTGACTGCTGGCCATGATACCTTCACTGTATGAATGATAACTCATTCTTTGGAAATTACTCCTACATATATGTAAAGGGAAAAAAACCCACAACTTCAGGGTGTTTTACATTTGTCCATAAAACAGGTGTTTTATAGGAAGAAATTCTGAAAACTTCTTCAGCAGATACATCCTCAACTGAAGTTATGGAATGGATTTGGCTGATATTATCAATCTTTAGTCCATCTTCACAGGACAGCACTGAAGAAGACAAGGAGAGAAAGGGGGTGGGAGGTTGTTAATGAAGACTGACCTTCAGTGAAGCTATTTGCAGACTTTTGTAGTGTGACAAATTTGTCTTCGCTTTCACATTTACATATAACTTTTGCAATAAAATTATATAATACATTTTTCAGAAATATTTTTATAAATGCACAAGTTTTTTGTATGGGAAAGTCCATAAATAACCTTTATTTACCAAGATACCTGGTGAATTAGGGAAAGTCTTCAGTAAAACCATTCCTTCCAAAATGTCCCTCATAAGAGCTGTAAAAGTTATTGCAAGATTTTCTAATGTATCACTGGAAATTAGTAGGTGATCAAGCAATTACATTGTCATAACATTTAGGCACAAGGGAGCAGCTATAATTGCATAGGAAAACTCAACTTTGGCATTTCTGGGCTGTAAGTTTGTCCATTCTACAACGTTTTTGTTTTCAGCAAGTAAATAGAAATTAGCTTTTAAGAATGCATTAATACAACGTTTTACATAGAGCTTCATCAACTTCCATTTCTTTTCATTTTTTTTTTCTTACATTGAACTAACTTGAATCTCTTCCTGTTTATAGTAATATGATGTAGTATAGCATCAGGCTATTTTCTCTACAGTTTATACAGACCTAGTGAGTAATAACTAAATTACAATGTTTGAACAGTGCTTATGTTATATTTGATCAGAGCTGTCAGTCTTACTGTGCCATGTACACATTCCATCCCAAAGGTTTGCATGTTTAAAAAAAAGGCTCATCAAGACTCACAGCTTTGACTCATTTCCTTGGATACCCATTGTGGGGTTTTTTTCACCTCTGCACAGTTCAATTACTTGCAGTTTCCAACGTAAGGCAGACACATCAATGCTATATTTAATTTCTTTGTAGATAACTTTCAAGTTGCTTGGGTTTGATGTAGATGTGAGGGAAGCAGGATAGTCTTGACTTTAGCTTTTATCTTCAGTGTTGGGTATAGATAAAGTTTACATAGATAATTTCTTCTTTCATGGAGTTTTTCTCCACCATTTAACAGAAGAGCCCAGCAGATCTTACTACAGTATCATATTTGCGCTTTCATTTCTTTTTTAATCTTGAAAGAGTCTTCATATTTTCCCTATTCATGACAGTTTTCTTTGCACCCAACACTATCTGTGAGAGCTGTTATCCCGATAAGTGGGCTGGGCTGGCTAACCTATACCTTTATATTTGAAGCAGATGCAAGCAAAATTGTAAGTAAAATATCTTCCTCATGCCTCCTTTTTTCCTAATTTTTGTTTGGGTTTGGTTTGGGTTGGGTTTTTGTGTTTTGTTTTGGTTTTTTTTAAGATGCTTTAGAAGTTTAGATACTCTCTTTCCTGCTTACTACAGAGTAATGTCCTTGCTCATATTCTGGGTAGGTTCATTTGGAGTTATTCTTAACCTCTTGAAGTCTCATTAAACTCAGCCTAAGGCTTTCTTTTCAGACAGAGTTCATTTTATGAATGGTTTGTGCTATTGACTGGACTTTCATTCTTTTATTTGAAAACAAAAAGAGAGACATTACCTTATAAATTTCTGGCTAAATGTTTCTTAAGAAAAACTGATAAAATCCTATTTTGACTTGCTAGTGATCCAAGACACTCTGATAAATATTTCTGTTTGTTCTACCTTCTGGTCTCAGATAGGTGCCCTCCCACAATACAATTTTGTTTCAGCATCCATTTGCATTCTCAGCATAAATACTGTGTGGAGGGAGAGATATTTCTATCTAATTTTCTTTTTTACCCTGTGTTTTCATAGAAATGGTCTGATTGACTGGCCGGACTTTGTGTTATTCTCTGTCTGATATTAAGCCTAGTGATTACAGCAGTGTGGTTGGCTTATCTGTGGGCTCTGTCTCTCTGTAGAGAAAAGATGTCTCCTAACAAACTCTGCCTTGGAAGATATAAATGAGGTACTTCTTTTTCTCTGTTTTTCTTTGAGGCAGCTACCCCCATATGTATTTTCCTCCAGCAGTGGCAAGTGTTCTCATATCCTGGGTGAAGAACAGCCTAGAGCTGACTGATGAAACAGTGACTAGGAGGGTGTGATTGAATAAGAACTTAAGTCAGGACTGCGCAGTAAGCATCTCCATGAAGTTCACCATGAAGTTCTCTTCAGCACCTTTGGGGCTCTGCCTTCCTTGGGAGCTTTCTAATCTTTCAACCTGAAAGTCAGTTTCTTTTGGTTTATGACTTTCCATCGATTTTTGCATTTCTTTCTCCTTAAAGGTCCAACTGTCCCACTACATTATCATTCCAGTATGGTGGCTGGGGCAGTATCCTTGCAACTGGCAACCAAGGGTTCAAAACCACTCAGATTAAGAGATTACACATACTGTTAAGTAGATTACTAGGAGAAAACTGCGTCGTGCCAACATAACTGTCTGCATAGGACATAAAAAGCAGTTTCTACTGTATCCTCTTTGATCTCTGATGTAAAATGAGCTCAGTCTTACCTGTTAGTGACGGACACAGTCGTCAGTGTACCGCCTCATATATTAAACTCAGTTAGGTGTTTCAATGGTGATGTCTTGTGTACTGTAGAGTTCTATAACCTTCAATATGAAGTTTAGATGTGCAGCAGCTGAAGCTGAAATGTCGACCTCAGAACCAGAGAATGGTCCCTGCTTCATTTATTTAAGGGTGTCCAAAATACAGCTGCCATATACTATGTTGTAGAGAGTACAAATAACCTTTGTTCCTTAAGAAGAAAGAAGCACATTTGAAAATATTACTCAGTCTCACAATATAGGAACTTGACAAATATAAAAGTCCCAGCTACTTGTTATCCTAGATAATTCAAATATTGCAGCTTTTAAAAATTTTTTTGCTTTGGAAATAATTTTCGTGATGTGATTTTACAACATGAAATCAGTATTTCTGTCTTCTCTTTTAATCCTTTGGGCTGGTCCTCTGCTTTCTAAATGTCCCATCCTTACACTGTAGAATATGAATAATTTTTACCAGCACTAGTGTGGATGCTCTACACCAAGAGGTAGAGCACTATCTTTTGCTCTGTAATAGGTCAAGGTCTATTTATCAAGGTTACTTGAGGGAGAAAATTTCTATTTGTGTTTTCATGCTACATGCTAAGTTCCTGGTTTAGCAGATTCTCAATACCTGTTCTGTTTTTCATTTTTGCTTGAAGATTTCTTTTTTTATGACTTATTTACTAGAAAGTAAAATAATTCCTTAGCTCATACTGGCTTCTTCTAGACGGGTTTCTTTGAAAGCGTTCAATTCAGGTTCTCCACTGAACTTATTTATCCTCAAATAGTTGTATCCCATTCTACATTTCTTTTCCTAGACCTCCTTCTGAAGCCAATGCACAGATTTGCATTCTGGGTGTATTTAAACTGATTTTCTTATTCCTGGAGACATCTGGAATAGGCCAACAATTGCATTTCCACTGAAATGTTTTCAACATTTCCAGAAAAGTGGGTACCTTCAAAGAGTTTGACTGGGTGTCAAATGGTGAATGGACATAATTCATTTTAATGATGAAGAATATCTAGAATGTGTGCCAATTTCTGTGGACCGAACTCACATGATGTCTGCTGTTGAGTTCAATCTGTAGTTTGATGCCACATAGTGCTATTGTGTAATACTCTACTTAGATACAAAAGATTTGATAAGTAGCTCTTTCTGTTGATATTGCAGTAGGCTTTTTATTTATCTCCACAAATGAGGCACTTCTGTGCAACTCACCAAGTTTCTACAATATAAAAAAAAGAAAGAATACTATTCATATTATTGTAGCTAAGCTTCTCGAGCGTTTGTTGTGCCTCGACAAATTTGGATTCCTGACAATGAGGTGTCTTTATTACGAGCAAAATGGGAAGGTCATAAAATTGTCATGCCTTTTACTGGTGTATTAGGAAAGAATTACATTTCTCATACTTGGGATACACATACACGAGAAAATCGAATCTTTGTAAATCCTGCATCCCACTGCAAGGTGAACAATAACTTGCCTTTCCAAGCTTTACTAGGCATATCTAAATAGATAGTATTCTCTATATAGCTGTCAGAAATAAATTTAAGGAGAGATTTTCAAGTATTGCCTACGTTTGATACAATTATTTGTGATACTGCTTTACGTGAGGTACTTGTCTAGGCGCAACACAACTGAGGAAAGAACTTAAAGAAAAACATAAAAATCTATCATATGTAGTAATTTTCATCAGAATATGAAGAGGTCTTCATTGCCATTGAAGTACTAAAAATTCATCCTGGAATAAAAATAACTGTATTCATTTTCCACTTCTGTTTGGCTTGTATATTTTTATTCCTGTGAAATTTTTTTTCAGATTTACGTCTCTAGTTTATCACATAATCCAAATGTTAATGTGATTTGCACAAATGTGTCTCATTTTATGGCTTTTATACACATTGCAGCAAAGAAGTTTCACATACTTTACTGATGTCTGTTGTATTTATAAAAAGAATAATTTTATAAATATGATTCTGAACCACTCAAACTGTTCATATGGCTACATTATATTTTACTATTTACCCTTTTTTTTCCCTTTTGTTTTCAGTGTTCATAGTGTCTGATTATAATTTTTGTTCTTTGACCAGGTTTTAGGATAGCCAGGAAAATACGATTATTTTCTCTTATTTTAATAAATTAGATGCAATAGAAGCCAGATTTAACCTACAGTTTCTTAGTACTTCGAAATAGCTAATGCCGGTTTTTCAACGCTTATTTTTAGTCAAACTGTAAAACAAGTGGTGCACTGGTTCAATAAGAGAAGTAGTCCTATGGGAAAAGAGGATTTCTTATCGTATTTCTGATGCCTGCTACGGGAATACCACCCTTAATGTATCCAGAAGAAAACAGAAGAGGAAAGACTTGCTTATGTGACTGAGAATTTCTGCTATATTATCACTATTCTTTACTTATATTAAAATTGAAGGTATAGAGGAAAATTAAAATATATGAACCCATGTTTTTAGATTTTATGTTGGAAATTGTGCAATAAAGCGTCCGTACAGCCTCATCCTAATGGAAACTGAGTGACTGTGCTGTGCAACTTGTAACCTAAATATTCTTATTTATTGCTAGTAGTTATGCTGCAACTCTTTGTAATATAAAAGCCTACACTTGTGTGAGGTTAATACAAATGTTGGAAGGTTTTCTTCTTCTGTAACCCATCTTTAAAAAACAAATAAAATCTGATAAAAAGGTCAAAAGACCATCCTTCTGCTCTTACCCCTCCCCAACCTTTACCTCTCTTCCATTAAAAGCTACATTCTTAATTCATTAAAGCTTTCATTTCAGTGGGTCACCACTGAAATCACGGTCATAACATGTATTGCTGTGGATAAGAAGCTGCTCCAAGAGATTTTCTACAGTAATCTGATAATACGAATGTAATTCGGTATTAAAGTATCTTGAGGTGTTTGCAGTGTAAATATTAAACATTGATCATCTGCTGATTTAATTTATGAGCATACACGTATTCCAAGACAGTGCCTTGAACTTAGGCAGCACACTGACACAAAAAAGAAAAGTGGAATTGAAAAGTCATTAACATTTCTGTGAGTGACACTAGAGTGGAAATTCTAAGGCCAGATCATTTATGACAGGAAGAAAATTCCATCATCAACAGCTGCAGCACAAGGAGCAAAATTTCATCTCTTCACTTTGCAAACTCCAGAAATATATCTTGCTTCCTTTTCTATGTTGATACTATCGTGATAATTTTTAACAAAGTGGAAAATCTGTGGGTGACACTGGCTGATTTCTTTTCATCTGGTACTATACTAAATAAGTAATGAATGCATTTATTTAGTGAATCATTAAGCTACTTCAGCACATCTAGCATAGTGTAAATGTTTCAGTGACAAAACTGGCAAGTTAGGAATTGCTTATAAAGAAAACTCAACATACTTGAAATATTTATTCATGAACTAAGACTTTTTAAAAAAGTACTTGTTATTTATTCCACCAAGAATAAATATTAATTTCATCCAAACAAAGTCTCCATATTAGCTTTAGAAAGAAATTTGCAGAAATGAATGATGGATTTCCCACAAAGGGAAAATAGAAAAACAAGAAAATTATTTAAGCCAAAAATCTTATCCAAAAGATATGAGTCTTCAGGTATTATCCCATAACTATGTATTTGGAGCATACTTGGGAATGCTTATATCTTTTGTTTTAACTTCCTAAATCTGTATTTGAAAATCACTTACCATTAACTATAATAAGCTTCTCACAAGTTTATTATCTATATATAAGATGTAAAAAAAATCAGAAAACATTAGCGATGTGTCTTTTTTTCTTGATAGAGCTTCTCATATTTTACACAAGAACTTCCAGGGTTACCTTGTGTGCACAAAATAGATAGGATCTGTCAGTCAGACCTTAGGTATCTAAGCCTTATTGAGTCTGACACACATTTATTTGGTGGGCAATGCTGTCTGGAATAGGTCCTAGCTTTACTGTGTGCTTTACCTTCCATACTGTACACTTGGACATCTGTTTGTGGGCGACTTATGACTGTTCTTAAGCTGAAAGTGCTGTTGAAATCAACATTCATCAAATGACAAATTGTCTCAAAGGCAGTTACCATCATTATGTTTCTGGAGTCAGCAAGAACACCCAGAAGACTATTTGTTGGTTCTAGGTTAGAGTTATGGCTTGTTTATTGCAGGGGTCTGTATCATGGGTTGTAAAACTGTCCAAGGGTGCTGGTGTTCAGCTGAGTAGGCCTCTCAGCTTAGTCTGAGTGAGGGGTGTATATTTCTGGCTGTTCTTAGCTGCATTTTCCTTCCTTTTTATTCTACATTCCTCATCATGTGATGAGATTGTTCAAATTGTCTTGAATACATTTTTACACGGTTAAATTTTATATGCCTGAATAAAATTAGATCACTCTCATAAAAGTTTCTGAGAACACTTGCCTAAGAACCCCATCTCTATTACATGGTTAGATGTCTTCTTATGATGATGTATGAGTGATACAAGGAGTTGCCTCCCTTCAATTTCCAGTTATTCTGTGCACAGCTGGGAGATGTTAATTGCTGGGGCCTTAGTTTGTGCTTGTGCCTTTGTGCCTAGGGTCAGAGTTAAGGAGGAGAGGAAATAACAGTAGTGGAAAAGAATAGATCCATAGACATCTTGACCCATCAGAATCTGTGAGACAAAACAGGACATCTTCAAGGATGCAGAGGATGGTAGCTTTATCATCTTTGAATGGCCACAGAGATTGGGGCAGGGGGGCTCCTGATGACTGAAGAAAAGCAAATGTACTGTACTCAAAAGTAGAAAGAAGCGAAATACAGAGAACTTCAGTCTATGCCTTAAGAAAATCATTAAACAAATCTGCTTGAAAACCACTTCTGGGTGCACAGAGAAAAATGAAGTAATTCATAACAGTCAGCATGGATTTGCTGTGGGCAAATCCCTGAACAACTTCCTCTGAATTCACTGTTGACTCTGCTTTAAACAGAAGGCTGGACTTAAGACCTCCCAGGATCACTGCCAGCCTGAATGATTCTTTGTTTCCATGACAGGGACTGGATTTCAGCTGAGGAGGGTGATAAATGGGAATAGTAACTTTCAGCTGAGGAATTACAATTCTTTACTCTGTCTGATCCTATCTGCATGAACAAAATGAGGAAGTATTTTAAAAATTCAGGAGACTTACACATATAATAATTTTACCTTAGTTTGATATTTACAAAACTTTAAGTAATGTCAGTTTAGTGAGTGGTTTCAAATAAATACTTTGTTATATTCATACCTGAGGAAGAGAATCCAGTGCAGAATTACTTTATGTTGACTAACTTCTGTGTACTTTTGTTTGACTGTTTTAAAGCTACTTAAAGGAAATTTGCAGAATTTCCACTTAGAAACTGAGTTACCTACAGAATAACCTTTACTAAGTGTAGGGCAAAGGTCAAAAGTTTTGAAAGATGTTACAATTACAATACAATGTGGTAGCTTTTGTTGACAAAATTATGCGGTAATTTCTGTGCTGACAGTGTGCAATTTTATTTTCTTCCCCTGTGAATTCATTTTCATAAGAAAAACAATAACTCAAATCAGTAAATACATCTGAAGAGCTATTTATGCATTAAGAAGTTTTATAATCTCCACATTCGAGTTTGGACCTTGTTCACAGTTTACTGAACTGGTGAAAATTAAATTTTAAGAAAAGCAGAAGTTATCGTAAGAGCTTGCCTATGCCTATATGTCCAAATGCTGTCTAGTTAAGCAATTAAATCTGTATTTGGGTAACTGTGAGTGAAAATCATCAAAGCCATCTGACTTACCTTCATATATCTGGAAACTGAACCTCTGAGACCTGGCTATTCACCATCTTTTCTGTTCATAATCAAGTGAGAGAAATAAGCTTTTGTTGAACGTGAAATATGCAAATTTAGAATCACAGAATGTCTGAGTTTGGAAGGGACCTCTGGAAATAATATGGTCCAACTCCTCTGCTCAAACCAGGCCACTTAGAACTGATTTCCCAGGATCATGTCCAAATGGCTTTTGAACATCTCCAAGGAGGGAGAGTCCACAACCTTGCTGGACAACCTGTGCCAGTGGTCCATCACTCTCACAGTGAAAAAGTGTTTCCTCACATTCAGAGGAAATTTCCTGTGTTTATTTTTGCCCATTGCCTCTGATCCTGTCACTGGGCAGCACCAAGTAGGGTTTGGTTCCATTTTTTTTTACTCGATCCCTTCATGCATTTATATACATTAATAAAATTCCCCCCGACCCTTTTATTCTCCTGGTTGAACAGTCATAGCTGTCTCAGCCTTTTTTTATTTCACTTAATTCAGTCCCTTAGTTATCCTTGTGGTCCTTTGCTGGAGTTTCTCCAGTATGTTCAAATCTCTGTCATACTGAGGAGCCGACAACCAGACACAGCACTCCAGGTGTGGCCTCACCAGTGCTGAGGAGCAGGAAAGGATCACTTCCCTCAACCTGATGGCAACATTACTTCTAATGCAGCCCAGGATACCATTCATATTTGCCACAAATGCACATTGCTAATTCATGTCCAGCTTGGTGTCTGCCTGGATCCCTGGGACCTTTAATGCAATGCTACTTTTCAGCCAGCTTGTACTGGTGCCTAAGATTGTGCCTCCTGGGATTCCTGCAGGGCTTTGCACTTCTCATTGATGAGCAACATGAGGTCCCTGTCAGCCCACTTCTCCAGCCTTTTGGTGTGTCTCTGGATGGCAGTACAAGCCTCTGGTGCGTCAGCGACTTCTCCCAGCTCCGTGTAGTGCAGTCTCTCTGAGGGTACACTGTGCCGCATCATCCACGTCATTAATTGTCAAGGATGCTTAGATGCTTCAGGATGAGTTGATCTGTTCACTGAAGATGCCTATTTCCGTTCATTAGCTATGGAGAACATCTGCTCTTACCAGCTCTGACTTAGGTATCTAAATTAGTTAGCTTGGTTGCTAAAACTAGAACAGATTACTCTGACCTGAAGCAGACAATCTGGATTTTAGAGAAGTAAAGCATTCTAACCTCTCCATGGCTGTGCACAGCTCTGAATAGTCAGGTTAAGAGGACTATGTCTGATATCATGACATTGTTTCCTACAGCACCCCCATTATATGCTTCTTAGTACCATTTGAAATTACTCACAATGAAACCTGCACTACCCTTTTTAATGACCTATTCATCATGTATTTGCTCTCACTGTTTGATTTATTTGTTCTCACTGTTCAGTCATGTTCATTTTATACAGCTTTCCTGTTTCACCAAGCCAGAACCTTGTGGAACAACTTCAGCTACTTCAGCTATACCCTATATCTACACTTTTCTGTATTTTCTGAGTGTGATTACCTTTTCACTTCTTCACTACTTCCAGAAAAAATCACATTTCAAAAAAATTATATCACCTTCTTTTTTGTGTGTGATTTCCGTATTCAGTGGCAAGAATTATTACTTATGCCAAGTTAAGGTTCCCTGGTCTTACACCCTTCCAGAGTGTAGCAAAATCAAAACTAGGTAACCAGAGAAATACAGTTGAGAAACAAGCAAATGCAAATTTAAGTTTTTCTTCCAATGAATGCAAAAAAACCCCAAACCTACAGTGTTTGACCTTTTTCGTTTTTGCAGGTAATACAGAGAATTGAGAGAATAGTTAAAGGAGGACCTCTAATACTCTGATTTCACTTCTCCATTGCATGCTTTGCTAACTGTTCTCACTAATACCTTTTGAGCCAGAAAACTGCCATGTGCCTCCGCCACTACAAGTTTAAGATTCCATCAAGGATTCTCTCCACCTAATGTTAGACTTAACTGAATTATCTAGGCCAGAAGCCAAGTGTTTGCACATCCCTTTATAATCTACGCAGAGTGAAATGCCTACTGAAGTTCTGGGTCACCCTTTGCGAATACCTCTCTTTGTTGAATACAGAGGCATTTTAGTACCTGTACACCACCATGCACTTCGAATTTCAGCTAAAAATCCAGATATAGATGAGATGAATCAGGTCTTACTTCTGAAAAGAGATAGACTGGATCACAGAAGTGCAGGAAGGAAAACCATGTTAGTATTTTTGGCATTAGTTTCCCAGGAGGAAAAGAGAGAGGTTAATTTCTTTTATTTTTTTTTTTAAGAAATAAGATTATCTGAAGTTGTTGTACACATTATATACATTTTTGTACTATTGTGGATAGTTAATCCCTCTGTAACATACTTTTTAGGCTCCACCTATACAATCTTTCTATGGTCCCTTATAATGGAATGGAAATAAAAGTCAAAGTATAAATTATACGGAAGATGGACTTTCTGAGAGGTTACAGAGGGAAATTACAGGTCCTAATTCTCAAAATGCTAAGTTGAATGTTATATTGGTTAAACTACCTTTAAATGCATGACAGATGATCTCCTAGTCATCATTCGTTCTACCATCTTCAGTATTTTGTCCTACATAAGGGTTGAGTGCACCTAATTCTCGTGAAGTTGCAACATTTTCACCCATGACAGTTCATGTGTATTTTTTTCAGTGATTGATCTTGGTTAATCTGCTACTTAGTTTCAAGAAGAAATGGAGTGAATCAGGTGGGATGCTTGGGAGGGAGATTATGCATTTCATGAAGAGCAACTGAGCACCCTCAGGAAGAAAAGGCTGGAGACTGCTGAGTGTTGCAAGGAGGAGCAGGAAAGAAAGAGCTATGGGAAGGAGATGCACACTAAGTTCAGCAAGAAAGAGTGATGTGAAGAACAGAACAATATTTGGACCTCTTGCCTTGCAGCTCCAGTAACATGGTATTAAAGGTGACTGCTTGAATCCAGGAGTTCCTGTGATAATTATTTGTCTGCAGTCTTTCTTATTTGCCTTGCCATGCCTATGAAGCTCCACCTTTTTAATAAATATGTTTCTTCTAAGACCAAAAGAATTTATCTAGCAAGATAATAATTTAAATAACATTTTCCTTTTCACTTTTCTGAATCATAGTTGAGACATAGTTGAAGATAAACACAAGTATGTAAAATTTATTCACCTGTCATTTGGGAATTACAGTTTATTGTAATACATCAAAAAAAATTAAGCTTGCCCACTCTTTATTTGCACTATACTACTGCCAAAGAGGATGTGGGTGCCTAGAATGACAGATTAGACAGGAATAGTCTTTGCTTACTTGTTCCTGATAATCAAGAAAAACTTGTTTCTGTGAAAGCAGAATGCTAAAATTGAAAAACAATTGTAAAAAAAAAAATCTTCTTTCATTTTCTTACCATATACTTTATTGGCGCACATCACAAATTCTGTCAAATGTTCAAACCTGATGAACTGAAGCATGCCATGTATGGGGTTGCCTTTTTTGGTGAGTCACCAGCAAGGTATATCCTTGAACAGCCCAGCATTCCCTGAGAACTTCAGAAAGACAAATCTTCCTCTACCATTATCCACTGAAGGGCCAGAAATGCTGAGAAACGCTGGCAAACAATGTCCATTATGTCCATTACAGGATAGGGGTCATCTGTACATGGCAAGGTAGCCCTTGGGAGAGCTCAGAAGTGTTGTTTATCTGGCAAGAGAAGGACTGTCTAAGGGGTCATCTCCATGCCAAGAACTGTGAAACCTGAAGGAGGCTGATAGCAGGGTCTTCCTGTTTAGGAGTGTGGCAGCAGGGGTATCACCACAACAAACAGGAGTAGTAAAAAACCCAATTCAAAATTAAAAAAAATAAAATTAACCCTGCAATATTTATTATTCTGTGAGATTTCACCTGTGCTTAAAACAGCATTAATAATTCAGGGATATTTTTGTTTTACTCCTGAGCAGGGTTTACACAGCATCAAGGCATTTCCTACTTCTCACCCCACTCTGCCAACAAGTGGGCTGGGGGTGCAAGAGGAGGTGGGAGAGGACACAGCTGGGACAGCTGACCCCAGCTGACCAAAGGGATAACCCAGACCATGTGGTGTCATCTTTAACACGAAAACTGGGAGAAGAAGCAGGAGGGGGGACATCTAAACTTATGATGTTTATCTACCCAAATCACTGTTAGGTTTGATAGGGCCTGCTCTCCTGGAGACGGCTGAACACCTGCCTGCCCATGGGATGTGGTGGCTGAATTCCCTGTTTTGCTTAGTTTGTGACGCTTTTGCTTTTCCTATTAAACTGTTTTTATCTCCACCTATAAGATTTCTCACTTTAACCCTTCCAATTCTCTCCCCCACCCCACTCTGAGGAAAGGATTCAGTAGCTGTGGGGTCCTTATCTGCTGGCTGGTGCTAAAACATGAAAAATGCTTAAGAAAGTCAGATGTTTTCGATTACAGCAGAACTCCCAAACCATAACAACTTTCTTACTTTAACACATCATGTTGCAAAATGTACACACACAGAAGACAGTACAAGGCAGTGCTTGGATCTGGATGCAACAAGAGTTCAAGGTATTTAGAACTGGATTTCAGTTTTACCTATTTAGGTGCAGCTCAATTCATATCCTTGATCTTCATGCACTGTTATTCTATAGTTGATTTAAAGTATATTAAATTTTATTGATTAGTTCAATGAATTATAA
Organism: Eulacestoma nigropectus; assembly: GCA_013397775.1. NCBI lineage: Eukaryota > Metazoa > Chordata > Aves > Passeriformes > Eulacestoma > Eulacestoma nigropectus. The sequence goes on from VZTE01002529.1 coordinate 209,941, forward strand.
AAAAGAGGATAAATAATGCTACTGCTTCATTTTGTGTTTAATTGGTATTGAATTAGAAAGACTCAGAAATGTTTTCATTTGGTACACTTAATGTGTTTGTGTTTTAAATGTTACCAGTGACACCAATTAGAGATACATCCTGTCACAATAGGCACTGCGCAAATATTACTTCCTAGAATAAACGGTTTTTATTTGCAAGAGAAAATTCTAGTATTCTTTATAGTTGCAGTTTTGAACATAAAAAGCAGATCTCAGGCACTTTGGGAGTTTTGTGTCACATGAGAACTGAATTTGGCTTTCAAGACCTGGAAATGTAAAATAAACCTGGAACTGTCTGTGCTTCATTTGAAGCAAAAAAAAAAAAACCAACCCAAAAAACCTTTCTGAAATGTAAAACACCTTTTTAGCTATAAAACACTGATCTATTTTTTTTGTAGATGAACAAGTACAGAGGTCTTACCCACTCCCTTTAGATTTTCTTGCATGTAAAACTGGTGTTTGAGTGGTTTACTGGCTATCAAGACAATACAGGCAAGTAATTGTCAATTTATACCATGTTACCTTTAATTCCTAACATCCTGCAGATATTGATACCACCATCCATATATGTGTTCATTTTCCTGGTGAAATTTTAGAGTACTGAAGGTAATATCCCTGCCTTAATTTTATCCTTGCGGTTTTCTATGTACAAAATTATTTTTGTTTATATCCCTCATGAATTCTCATGCATTATATGTAGAAACGGCCTGTGAAATTTCTTAGCATTTATTCACATTCTCAGAGTCTAAAGCAGAGATTGACCTGTGTAGGAGATTATATAGAATAGACTAGACTAGACTAGACTAGACTAGAATAGAATATTCCAGTTGGAAGGGACCTGCAATGATCATCCAGTCCAACTGCCTGACAACTCCAGGGCTGACCACAAATTAAAACATGTTGCTAAGGGTCCAAATGCCTCTTATTTACTGACAGGCTTGGGGCACCAACCACCTCACTAAAAAATCTGTTCCAGTGTCTGCCCTCTCAGTAAACTAATGGTTTCTAATTTCAAATCTAACCCTGTGTGAAACAGCCTTGAACCATTCCCATGTGCCCTGGCACTAAATACCAGAAAGAAGAGATCATAAACTCCATCTCTACTTCCCCTCCTCAGGAAGCCGTAGAGACCAACAAGGTTGCCCCTCAGGCTCCTTTTTCCTAACTAGACAAGCCCAGAGTACTTTGCTGCTCCCCATAAGACAGTCCTTCCAGCCCTTTCACCAGCTTTGATGCCCACCCCTGGACACCTTCGAGGACCTTCACATCCTTTCCAATTCATGGGGCTCAGAACTGCACTCAGTGCTTAAGGTGAGGCTGCACCAATGCTGAATTCATCATGACAATCACCTCTATTGCCTGGCTGGTGATGCTGTGTTTAACACTCCCCAAGGTGCGATTTGCTCTCCTGGCTACCAAGGCACTCAGCTGACTTGTAATGAGCCTGCTGCCAACGAGCACCCCCAGATCCCTGTCTGCAGGGCTGCTCTGCAGCCACTCCTCTCCCAGTTTAATCTTGTGACTAATGTTACTCCATCTCACTGGCAGAATCTGGCATTTGGACTTGTTAAATTTCATGCCGCTGGTGGTCACTAACTGCTCCACTCTCTAAATCCCTCTGCAAGGCCTCTTGTTGCTTGAGAGACTCAGCAGTGCCTCCAAACTCTGTCACCACCAGCAAACTTGTTAATGGTGCATTCAACTCCAGTGTCCAATAAACTATTGAACATAACGTCCCCCTGAGGAATGCTGTTGGTGATCAGGCAGAGGTAGCCCCATTCACTAGAGCCCTTTGGGTCCTGCTCCGCAGCAAGTTCTTCACTCAGTGCACCGTGTCCAGAAGGATGCTGTAAGGAACAGTATCAAAAGCCTTGCTAAAATCCAGAAAAAAATGTGTTCAAAATTCCCTTCATCCACTATGTGAGTGACCTTATCTGAGGACATAAAATGAATTAGACAGAATTTTTGCTTTGTGAGCACATGTTCACCATGCCTGATGATAGTGTTCTGTAAACATCTTTCAGTAGCACCCAGTATGATCTCCTGCATAGTTTTTCCTGCTTAGACTAACAGGTCTGTAGTTCCCTGGGTCTTCCCTCATGCGCTTCTTGGAACTTGGAATGATACTGGCCACTTTCCAGAGACTTGGAATTTCAGTGAACATTAAAAATTTCTTTACATTTATCCTTTAGATGCCTCAAATACGAACTTGGAAGAAAATACTTAAGGGTAAGTAAGTTTCTCTAGAATACCCATTACAGTATTCATTCCTTCCTGGTGGGAATGTCAGTAAAGATAGCAAATGCTGTGGGCTACATCAGAAACTGACTACAATCTACTAAGAAATTAACTGAAACTACAAAACTACAGAGCCTTTTTCAGGTATACAGCAGCCATTTTTTCCAAACTTTGAATAACTACCCATTTGCTCTTTTAGAAGACAATGAGTAATGAGGTAAAAAAGCATTAGTTACCAGAAAAAAAAAAAAATGTATAATGCCAGAAAAATGTCTGTGGTGTTCTCTCATTTCTTTACAAACATTGTCAGTGAATTAGACAATTCATTTTACATTATTTTATGTTAAATTCTATGCATAACTTCTCTACAAATCCCTATGTAACTCTTGTGCTCCTTGAATAGCTAGTCAGAGCAGTCTAAGCAGAAGAAAATCTGACCTAAGTCAGTACTTTTTGTACAAAGCAATGTGCTGGTGAATATAGCCATTGTACATTCCAGCATCTTCTTACCTCTATTTTATAAACAGGTGTATTTAGAGAAGCTTCATTATTTCCTAATTATACTTACTTCCCCCACTTTTTTCCTCATTAAAAACTGAGTAGTCAGCATCTCAGCAATATCATCATCACTAATTTTCTTCCTCTTCATTTTTTAATTAGACTCTTCTGCTCTAGTTCTTTTTTTCTCTGCATACAGAAGTAATTCTTCTTATTTTTATTTCTTTTGCCTAACGATATTTTTTGTTAATAGTTATTTGTTCAGCATATATTTCATGGTCAGGAATGATAAGGCTTAGGTTTTTTTGATTTTGTGCGTACAGAAATCAAGAGTCAAGTTAAAAGACAAAAGCAGAACAATTTAAGTCCAAGCTTTCAGCAAAGCAAGCCTGCTTTAATCCTGAATGCTCTCAGTAACTTGCCCTCCATGAACCTCTTTGTTTTTTAAGAGGAATTCAGGAAACAAAGTGAATCTAGAAATACTGAAGATGAAAAACCCCCTATTCAGATTATTCTGACAGGTTTACTAAATGTTGTATCATGGCTATGAGGGAGGCAAAGCACTTCTGTGCCTCTGTTACAGCAACCAGAAAGATAACTGTCAGCAGATTTGCTTTGGCTTGCATACAGCCCTGGTGGCAGGGTGCCCAAAGCACCCTAGGTGTATTTTCTAGATCCAAATGAATTAAGTCTGCGGTTGTCCGTCTGAAATGAGTTTACATGCACAAATACAAAGAATGTCCCAAAGCTACATTATATTCATGCTAGTTGTTGTACGTAAGTAATAAAATTAGTGTCATATAATTTTTTTATGGTACAGTTTGCACAATACTGTAACCTTCAGAAGCCTCAGTCAAGATGAGGAACTCAGAATAGCAGATACTCTACGAAATACAAATCATCATACAATTCCTATTCCTTAAAAATCATATGTATTCAGGTAAGCACAGAGCCCCAAATATTTGTCACATAAGACTTCTACAAAATGCTTTAGATGAAATTGTAATCCTTGTGTCCCTTGATCATTTTATTCATTTTAATTTGAGCAATTTTTGCAATTTTTGGCAATTTTTTCCTGTTCTTCCTCCTGGTTTCCCTTGCATTTTGCTAAATAGCTTTTCTGCTGATCTGAAGGTTATTCCTACTCTAGTTCTCTTTCTGCTCACATGCTTTTGGCATATTTCTTTGTTCTTCTTCAGTGTCTCATGCTGCTGTCTAGCCATTTCCACAGACTAAGGTGCATGGAAAGTGATTAATTCCATTTTCCTACAAATGATGCTTTGCATATCTCTCTGTATCTCTGAAACAGTCTCCAAACTCCTCCCTCTGATGACAGAGTGCAGTTATGCAGGACTCCTCCAAACAATTCATGCCCTTTAAAGTGAAGTGTTTCTCTGTAGTACTGTGCTGCTCCCTTCAAAGATCCTTTCTTATGTGCTGGCCATCCCAGCAGATCATGTATTTACTCCCATTCATTGTCATTACACTGAACCCTCTTAGTGATGTAATGTTCCCTCATTGGTTTGTGCTTTTCCCATGTCTCCCAAATGCCTTCTAAAGAGGAAATGGGTATGTTTTTAAAGGTCATGCAAAGTTCAATTTTGGTATTATCCATAGCAAGCCTGCCTTCCTGTCCAAAATATCCAATGAGCAGTGTTTTCACTTTCACTCTTATTCTTTTGGACACTGGCTCTTTACTACCTCTCTTTATTACTGTATTCAGGACTGAAGCTAAATGTGTTTCACTTGGGCTCCTCCTTCTGATGACATATAGCTCCTTTTGTTTAACCCATACTCATTTCTTGCATCAACAGCTAATCTTAAAAGCCTTCTAGGGAAATAAGAAAGACTGCAACAGGCAATAGCATTTTTCAAGCTTAGACTTCTTTTCTAGTCTTCCGAATCACATGCATTTCACGTCTCTAGCAGCCCTGCTGGAATGTTAGACATTCATCAGGGCTGCTGACAACACTCAATAGTCCTTCCTTTCCTTTAGCATCCTCTTTTCATCCAGGGGTGTGTTTTTTCCTGCTTTCTCTTTCACTGATCATACAGTGAGCGACCATCGGGAAGCGACACACAGATGAACAGCAATGACAGAGAAAGGCAGAGAACACAAGTGCCTCCAGTACCAGGGCTTTGCCTTCCAATCCTACTATATAGGCAACCTAGCTCTTAAAAACAAATGCACTGCCCAATATCACATACTCACATGTACTCATGTGAGCACCCTACAGCAGCTGCAGGTGTCCTGTTGCAATTCTTGCCACTCTGGTATTGCTCCAGCCTGCCTGATGCACTGAGGCCTTCCATAAACCAGAAACTGTTCTTCTGTCCTATGCTACTGTCTACTGCAACTAAATCAGTTTCTCTCACCTTCCTTCCCCAATTATCCTCTCAGTCTCCTGCATGATCCAGGCTCATCCTTCTGTATTCCTCCCCTTATTTTAAAATAAAAGTTTAAATTGTGTGGCTATAGTAGCATTTATTTTTCTGGAATGTGCAGGTTTAGTGTGCTTAAATCTCCACACATCATTTGCCAGGTTAAGAGAGCAGGTAATTCATAATCTTCATTTTTGAGGAAGAACAGAGATGAAACTGCAGAACTCAGCAATTCTACACAATCTCCATCTTCACTCATATTTTCTAATTTTGTTTCCTTCCCCAGTGCCACCTATATTTCACCCCACAGATTCTGGTAATGCCTCCTGTGAAAAGACATACTACAAAGACAGTAGTGTCCTCTGCCTCTATTACTTATGTGGAAGATGAGTCACTGTACAAACATTATAAGATTAGCATCCTGTCCTCTCACAGCCTACACTGTGAAAGTCAATATGGTGGCCATTATCCAGATTGTGTGAGAGATGCCAGGAAAAAAACAATCATTCTCCTGCCAGAGCTCTGTGTTGCAGCTTTATTACACTGATCCTTTCTCCTGAATGTCATAAATATGACATGTTGCTTAAATAATTTTTCTAAAGAAAGTTCAGCATGAATAATATGGTGTTACTGTTCTGTACTGCTGCACCTGTATTCTTAAGCTTGGGGATTTTTTATTTGAACAAGTATAAATAAGTAATGAATCATCAGTAAATACTCATTCATAATTCAAATTCAACTGGACAACACTGAGAAACTGAGCATTGCATGTTTGTACACACTTTCCTGATTTTTACCAAAGTGAATCTTCATTGACACTACTTCTCATGTCAGCAAATCTGAAAAAACAACCCTTTCCTAAGAATAAGCACCACTTAGATGTTTGTTGGTTTGGGGTTTTCTTAGATTTAGAATCACACTTTATTGTTTATGATAAGAATGTACTTCCTGATAAATTGGTGATGTATGTTGCTGCTAAAATCAGTCTGAACTTCAGGAGGCTTTGATTAATGAACTATTGGAAAACCTTTCTCTGCTAACTTTTTATTTTTTGTAGCAATTTTAAAACCTGCTTATATAGAGGGAGGAAAGAGGATGATATTTTAAGGAATGTCACAGACTTTTATATGATCATCCTTTTCTGAACACTAAGTCATTTTTTCACTATTTTTTTCTTCATGATGGTACAGATGTTTGATGCTCCCTCATCTCTAAGTACATTCAAAAAGCTACACTTTTTGATTTCTTTTTTATTTAGAAATGAGAAAGAGCAATTCAAAATCCAAGAAACCTAGATTCTTGTTTCTTATGCCTCTGAGACTACATTTATTTTTATACAAATAATTCTTATTGGGTAAGAGTGAAATTATTTGCAAGAGATAATGCCTTTAGAAGCTAAAGTGTGTCAGCAACTTACGGAGCTGGATTTTTAAGACTTTGTCCAAACAGAACACTTTCACATCTAATATTTTATCTCAGAGAAAAATCACTTTTTATGTACACAAATAATTTACACTTCCTTTTTATAAGCTGAACACCTTCAGTCTGCAAGTAAAGAGGATTTTCCTAACTCTAAATAATTTTAGTCATATATCTTGCTCCTACTGTAATTTTTTGACAGCTTTTCTTGGTGTAAATACAAGAACTACATGCAATATTCTACTTTGGTAATGTTGTATAATGAGGGAAAAAATATAATCTCTCAACTCTTCTCAAATACTCCCCTGCTTTTACATTGATGAGTAATGCTGGAATATCATTCTGTTCTGCTTGTCCACTGTGACTCTCCCCTTTCTCAGCTGCTGCTTTTTGGTGTATAGTCCTCATTCTATAGCTTTGTCAAACATGTTTTTCCTTAGAAGGGTACTCTTTATTAGGTAATATGAGACTGGCTTTCCACCACTATTTACCAAACATAATTGTAAATATTCATTTGAAAATTATATCTATGATATTATATGATTTATTCTCATTCATTTCTGAAAGCACGGAATTGCATCTTACATTTAGTAATGTCTGCATAGGCTGAAGCCAATTCTGAGTTGTGGGACCTCAGTTTGATAGTTTAAGGAGTGAGTCAACAATGTTGGCTTAAGACATTTTTACATCCTGCACGCCTGTATTTCCCAACCCTGTGCAAGAACATGCTGATCTTTATGTTGTGTCCATTATATCAGTTAATTAATATGGGATTAAGATTGCTCAACCCATTTTTTAAACTCAGGACCTTGACTAAAGCAGGCAGCAAGAACTTCTTAAGCTGACCTTCCTGCCAAAGCTTTGTTTATTGTGGAATCGCAAATTCCTTTAACATATGGATTATTGATATTTCATACTTAAATAAACCCCAGAAACCTAACATGTTATGCATATTTAAATTATTTTCCAGCAAATGTGGTACCACCACATAAACTGCATGCATGGATAGTTAATGTCAACCCTTTTAGTTTCAAAGAAGTCCCAGCGAAATCCTTTATGCCTAAAAGGCTTATTCTGTATTGTGAGACATATTAAAAATTAGCTTGTGTAAATTGGACTGCCAATGCATTTTCAACCATGCGAATATGAAAAGGATTTTTATCTTAAGCATAATATCTTTCGTGGGTGCTAGAAAATATTTTCTCTCTTCCCTAAGCGCAGGAAAATGCATCTTTAAAGGGTTAATAAGTAAAAAGGAAGACTAAATAACAAAATTATGCATTACTATAGTATTTCATGTTCCCTATAATGTGTTAATGGTCTCCTAGTAACAAAGATAAAGAAAATGATAAAGGTATTTGAAATGGGATAGAATGCTGTCTACTGTAATTAGCAACTATTCAGCTTCTTAGAAAACTGAGACTATGAATGCCTACTTCATTTGTCTGTACTTCATTACTGAAGTATTACACATAATTTAGAGTTGTCTTTTATTATATTTCCTTCTTAAATATGATATATTCAAATCATCTGTGAAGTTAAACTGCAACAGATAGCCTTGATAAATGGTAGGGAAGTAGCATCTCTTCCTAAAACTATAATAAAATTTTCGGTAGAAGTTATTTTTAAATATTTT
>VZTE01002529.1:218221-247206 GCA_013397775.1 Eulacestoma nigropectus
TAGAAGTTATTTTTAAATATTTTATATATATATACATTATATATATATATAAATATTATAATACACATAAGGTATTATATCAAGTTTAAAGTGTTTTAACTGACTTAGAAGGTCTCAAATGCAACATGTAAGTGAATACTTAAGAGTTTTCTTTCATTTGAAGGCGAACTAGGGGCTTGCAAGAAACAGAATCTCGTGATGGGCTTTTATATATATATGACTTTGGTAAAGTTAGACTTTATTGAGAGTAGAAATTCTGCTCTGTTTCCTCTGGCAGAATTGTGTTAATATTAACATTTTATGTTTCATAGCATCATAGTACTTAAATCTGAGAAAGAAAGATTTCCAGAAGTGAAACAAGGGCATGAGGATACTTCTGCTTCTGGAGTTTAGAGAGTAATGCCCTTTCCTCCCAGTGACTAAAGGTCTTAGAGGCTGTGGTATCACTCCCTGAACACAGTTTACTAAAAAATGCACCTGCATTTTCATCAATTTTTCCTTTGTGTCCGTAGTAAACCAAGTACAAGGATTTCTTCATACTCCAAATTCTCCCTAGTATGTCCTGCTGTTTACACAGGCTTCTAGTTAAAATGTCACAGATCATTAAATTATACTTATCATTAACACTCTAGGGCCTATATTGTGCACAGCTTTGACAATAGAGGCCACACTAAAGGAAATTCCCAGAATTCAAGGCAGTATGTATTGTTCTTTACTCCTTTGCATATGCTTCTAATTTATTTCTTCTGCTACTCTTTACAAAGATATTGTGGCATATTCGTTTATATTACCAATATATCTGTAAGGACATGGTAGAAACTTGTTATTTGGAAGTCCCAGAAATTCTCAACATTGGCACTGTATCAAAGACTAGTCAGTTTGAAAATACATTTTTGTTCATGATAAAATAGAGGATCAGGGAGATGATACAGACACACTAACATATGACTGATGAGGATAACTGAAACAGCAAAAAGCATTGTCAGCCAATGCTTTGCTTTCATGCTTTGTCTAGACTCAAAGTCCCATGCAGTAGACTCAAACAGACTAATACTGACTGTATCTGAATGATAAAACCCCATGACATTATAATTACATTTTTGTGATATCCATGAGAGGCATTTGCCAAGGATGTGCCATATAAGGAAAGCTTGGAATCAGGCTATTTTTAGCCAGCTGTTCCATATCTGGCTATGTGACTGTATAAATAAAGGCAGATTATATTACAATGATAAACCTTGTGTAAATAGAAAAAAAAGTGAACCATACTTTTTAACACACCAAGTTTTCAGAGAAATGTGAGACTGAAGGGAGAGTAATTATCTGTGGAGGAGTTTCATTCAGTTGATGAAACCAAATGGCTTTTGCTTTGTGTTTATTTGCTATTTTGTTGCTCAGAAAGGTAAAATTTCCATATAACATACTTTGATTACTCTAATGCAGAGGTTTTGTGTATGGGTTTTTTTCTGAATAAATGCGGTGCTTTTTGTTTATATATGCAGCATAGTCTGCTGCATATATAAACAAAAGCTCTCATGAACTGAGTTTTCTACCTCAAAAGTTCTCTATTTATTTTTCAGTGGTATAGCAAAATGCTATCCTCCTGTGGTGGACTGTTTGACAAAGGAGGAGGTATTCCATTTTCTTGTGTTCACGCCATTTTAATTCTAAGACTGCAGAAGAATGAATGCTTTCATTTTGTCCTCTGTCTTGTTTTGAATCTCCAAAAGAGCATGTATACAACAGTAGGCCAAGAATGGTCTCAAGCATCAAATGTACCAGAAGGTCATGGTGGTTCTAGGGATTTTAGAAAAGTGAGCAAGCAGTTCCAGTTTATACACAGCATCTGTAAACTTCTATAAGACTGTTATATCACAATTTAGAATGTGTAGGACAAGGCTAGACTGGAACATTTGGCCAGGCACCTTCTCCTTTGAATAGCACAAGGAAGAGAATAACAGATGTGAAAAAGAGAGACAATTAACTCATCCTAAGAAAAATGCCAATGCAGGTAGGAGTTAAATACCTTTTTAAAGTAAGACAGAGGGAGCTAAGGTGACAAGTTTAACTGGCCAAAAAAAAGAGAGAATAATCTGTTTATGATTATTTGCACAACAGTTCTGACCTCCACTGAAGAAAGATCTACAGGTGTGAAGCGTTTATATCCTTCCTGATGGATCAGAGAAAATAATTTGTTGTTCCGAAACATTCAAGTTCATGGTGCAACTTAACAAGGGCTTATTTTCATACTGAAACAGAAAAGTTTCTGAGTTGACCAGAGAATGCAAGCTGCTAGACAGACCTCTTACCAGTATATGAAGTTTAAGGGAGAAATATCCAAAGAAATAAATTTGAATTTTTTTTTTTTTCTTGGTGGGGGTCATGTTTTCATGAGAATACGATGCCATTGGATGGGACTTACTTCATTTAATGATGAGAGTAATTCGTTGCTTAAAGTGCTGCAGCATGGTACAGAAAAAAACCCCAACATATACTATAAATTCTAAAAGAATTTTGCTTTTATTATTTCATGCATTTCTCTTCTTTGTTTTTAAGAAAGTTATTCATGCAAAAGTAAATAGCTTAGCCTAAATATCAGAGGATGAAGGACGACAGTTGAATTTAAACCAGTGAAACTCAAGGGAAGCTGAATGAGATCTGGCTGAGAAGCGGAAACAAATCAGAAGTCATCTACAGAGTTAGGAAAGATATTCATTTTATTTGAAGCGTGTAATAATTTTAAAGGAAATCTTCAAGACACTGAGCAGTCTATTTATGTGAATACTACTGAAATAAGTAGTGCTACAGAAAACAGGCATTCTGTGGTATTTGAAAAATTGATGTTTTCTAGTATGTTTTATACAGACTGAACAAGAATGAGGATTAGAACTTAATCAAGTTGTAGTATATAGCAAATAAATTCATATTACAACACTGAACTGGTATCTGCACAGGGCTTTGGAAATTGAAGCATCCTAAGGTATAATTGATAGATATTGGGTTTTATTCCGAATTTTTTAGTTAGGGTTAACAGATACTTGTTTCCACACCATTCCACCTCCATTCTTTTAAAGGCAAATCATAGTTACAGGGCCAGAGAGCTTTTACTAGTAATAAATGAGAAGACAGTTGTGGTGGTTTTGGCTGGAACAGGGTTAATTTTCTTCACAGTGGATAGTATGGAGCTGTGTTTTGGATTTGTGCCAAATACAGTGTTGATAATACAGAGATAGTTTTGTTATTGCTGAGTAGGGCTTGCACAGAGCCAAGGCCTTTTGTGCTTTTTGTCCCTGACACGCTGGTGAGAAGGCTGGGGGTGCTTGGGAGGCTGGGAGGAGACAGAGCCAGGACAGGTGACCCAAACTGATCAAAGGGATGTTCCAGACCCTGGAGGGAAAAGGAGGAAGGGGGGGATGTTTGCAGCAATGGCTTTTGTCTTTCCAAGTCACCATTATGCATGATGGGGCCCTGGTCTCCTGGAGATGACTGAACATCTGCCTGCCCAGGGGGAGTAGTGAATTAATTCCTTGTTTTGCTTTGCTTGAGTTCAGAGCTTTTGCTTTCCCAATTAAACTGTCTGTATCTCAACCCACGAGTTCTCCAGAGAATCTCCTGATTCTCTCCCCCATCCCAATGGTGGGGTATTGAGGGAGTGGCTGTGTGGAGTGGCTTGTGGAGTGGCTGTGTGGGGCTTGGCTGTTGGCTGGGGTTAAACCATGACAACAGTGAGACTTCAATAACCTGCCCGTACATTGCTTTCATTTTTCAGAATGCTCTGGTGCCAAAATTTTCTTCTTCTATAAGAAACCTCTTATGTGAGAATGTGACTGGATATAGTGCATATCTCTTGAGTGTGTTAGTCCTCTAAAGTACTGAACAGCATGAATTAATTAAATGTTTTTGATTGGCTATGAATCATCATCTCCTAAGGGTAAGTTTGATATACTTGGGATTAAACTTTTCCTAGTGATCATCTGAAGAGCAATAAGGAATAACTTGAAAAGATTGTCTTTGTGTACTTGGTGTACAAAGTCTTGGAGCAACCTATTTGAAGAACCACACTCAGAAGTCTGTTTCAAGTTTTGCGTGCAATCTAATGCATTAAAGTATTTGGAAAGAACTTTACTGATATTCACACAATTCACACTCCATGGATTGTGACAACTTAGAGTTGAGTCATTCAGTGGGTAGAAAAGCATTCTAACAGAGGATGGTACAAAACATTTTTCATAATCTGAAATGCTGGAAAAGTTGTTCTTTTCATAATTCAGTAGCTCATCCTGTTTTAAAAATATCTCAGGTAAGGCAGATGAGCCTTGAAAGATTTCAAATTATTTTGTTGCAACAAAAATTAGAAAGAGTGGAGTAGAGGTTTCACTTTGACATCCACTGTGTGTATTTTTCAATAATCAAATTGATGACCCTTTTTGCATTTAAGATAACAATGAGAGCTATGTGTACAAATATCCATTTTGGACAAATATGTCCAAATAAGGGTTTGGAAAAGATAGGTGTTACAGGAGCATCTATCACAGTTTTCTTCTGAAGTCTCCAGATATTAAAAGTTTGTTGTGCCTAAAGTGGAGAAGGTTTGGCAAAGCAATCCTACAGGTATTCTCACTTGGGAAAGTCCATTTTAAGCGTTTTCAAATCTGTGCATTCAAGTAATTCCTTTCTCAAACAAGGGTCCTAATTCCCACCTTTTTCCAGAAAGGGAAAGCAAGATGCCACACTCCTTATGGTAGGAGTCAGTTTCTGATTTTTTTTCCCTTTCCAGTCAGCTTTCATAATTGCTCCTTAAACCAACTAGGCTTCACAGTTGTGATGCCTGTTCTCAGTGGGTGGCCCTTTTCTTTCTTTTGAGTCCTGGTGGGGAGCCTATACAATCACAGCAGGCAGTACATACAATTCTACTTCAGAAGTGGTAGCAATATGGTGAAACTGTATATAAACTTTCACCCAGTATTTTTAATTTATGCATTAAAATGAATTTCATTCTTTACAAGAAATTCTAAAACTTTATATGACATTACAATTGCTCCTTACTTTATACCTGTTAAAGAGGAGCGCAGATTGTAAAATCATGAAAACAAGGTCTGAATGAGATTTCAGGGGTCTCTTTCAGACATGTTGCAGCTATACTAAATCATAAGTTATAAAAATTTCTCAGGCTTACAACTTACAGAGTAACACTTCTGAATGGTTGTTATTTTTATTTTTTCTCTAAGAATTTATGTCCAAATTTGTAATCAAATCAAATTATATGAAATTAAACTTACCTACATTCAAAATTATCTACATTCTCTATTCCTTTCATAAGTTTATTCACCATTATTAATGGATTAATACAAAAAATATTCTCTTCTTACTATATAATATTGACAGTACTGTTTCTTGGCCAAATGACCTCTACATAATGAGACTTGAAATAATATAGTACATGGATCCTACTTGCTTCCTTCAGCCAACTTCTTATCACTGAAATGGCTAAAATGGAATGGATTAGTGGAGAAGCTTCAAAACAGCTTGAGGTGATGTGGAAACAGGAAACACGAAGTAATTTATTATGACATCAATTGTACATTGCATGTCCGCCCACAAAAAAATGTATCACCAATGTCAATGTATAGACCAGTACGGAGGAATTTGCACACACCTTGTACTTGTTTGTATAAAAGCTGTTCCTCCACTCATTTCTGGCTGTAGCTCTGAGTTGTTTTGACAACAGAAAGGGGAGTTGCTAATGTCAACAGCTTTCTTGTCACTGACAGCTCTTTGAACTGGTAGAATGTCAATGACCCTTCTATACATAGTCACCTCTGTCAGTCAATTGGAAACCTGGCCTATAAAAGACCCATAAAAATTTTTCTTGGGAAACATGCATTGGATTTCCAAGATTTAAGAAACACCGACTGTAAATAACATTAGCTGTGGTATGTCAAGAGTTATGAATCCATAAAATTTTAGGAACAAATTGTATTTGTAAGTGAATATGATCTCCCAAAGTGATAGCTTCCATATTTTAAGAAATTATTCTACCTTATAGAATGCCCTTAATTTCCAAGAAATAGTTATATCAATATTGTATTCTTTCCTGTATAATATCAGGTCAAATGCTGGTTTCAGCACAATAAAAACAAGTGACTGCACTAGAATCTGAGCTGGATATATCTTTATTACTAATGCCTTTAAGCCATCTTCAAAACTAGGTGCTGTAAAATGGATAGGCCTTCACTACTGATGCAGTCTAGACAGGCAATCTGTGCTTCTCCCAAGATTAGTTCTTTCCCTTGTTTGACCTATTTGATAGCTCCATGGTTTTCCCTTCTGTGTTAAGAGGGTCTCTGAGATGTGGAAGAATATGCATGTGGCATGAAGTATCAAAAAATGCATCTTGTGTTTTGCCCTGAAGATGACCAGGTCATCCTTGCGTGGTCATCACAGTGGTGGGATCTGTCATTGGCAAAGGCACAAGCAGGAGATGCACTCATACGAATAGCAGCTCTTTTTTCCCATGAGGGTAATAGTAGCAAAAAAAAGTCTCTGAGTTAGGATAACATCAGGCCTATGAGTTTGACCTTGTTTGTATGTCCACTGGCTCAGATACCCAGGGATGCTCTTGCCAGCCTGTTTCTTAGGAGACAGTTTTCTGTACTGCACACCAGTAGCCACCGCTGCTTGAGACCTGATGGCTGCATTCCCCAGTAGATTGTGCTACAGCTGTAACAGCTGAACCGAGAGGATGCAAAGCTTCGGACCTCGTACTGCTCACATACTTTTCACATCAGTACCTATGCTCTGCAGAAATACTTTAAATATTTACAACTCTGTATAACAGCATCCTCTTATTACTTCACCATTCTACAATCTTCTAAATATCAACTTTCTTCACTCTTTTTAAAATTTTTCTCCTACTCCTGTCCCCCAGATACTGAGGGTAAATTGGATTTGTAGGGAAAGGAGAAAATTTGTCCAAAAAGTCAATACTGAATCTTAAATAAATCATATCAAGTTATGACCCAGGCTAAATTTCTGATGTGGGCTCTAAATCTGTAACTTGAGTTCAAAGCAGCTCTGCAGCCAGCATGTAAACTTACATTTCCCTGTTGTTAACATATGAAAGACATCAGTCATATTAATTTGGCCTAGCACAAGCTGAGTGCTATGTTTAAAATAACCTAACTCACTCAATGTTTAAAACAGGAGCATTATATTTTGTTTGTCTCTCTTTGCTGTGAGGCAAGAGGTGAACTTTTTCCATGTTTTTATTCATCCCATTTATTCATAAGGTATTTCATGCCTGAGAAAAATACTCTCAGTTAAGCTATTAAACACTCAGAGTACACAGATATTTGCAATATAAGAAAATAACATCTCGAAAACCCTGTAATTTAAAATGTACAGTATTTTTTTACAAAGCTGTTCATTGGTTCCATTGGGTCCATTTAAATTTTTCTTAAATCCTATTTTCTCAATTCATACCCCTGAAGAAAGACTTTTGCAGTGGAGAGTAGAAAGTTTGATGAATTTGGTACATCTATTGACAGTATTCTTGATTATAAATTGTGTCTTTGAGCAATAACAAAGACTCATATATATTATTTGCCTATGTTTGCAGTTTGCATTTATATGAATAATTAACTTTTTAAAAACAGCTGTTTCCTAGGCACACATTTCCAGCATTAATCCAAATTTATGCCTTGTAGATGATGGCAAGTTTTTCTGGAGGTCCTATGGGCATCTCATAGCATTGATGGGGAAAAGATCAGATTCTTATGAATTCCTTTGTGTACTAAATCCTCTAAGTCGTCTAGGACCTTCTAAAGGGTAGAAAGCTTGTTGAGCATGGATTCCCCTTCAACAACAGAGACCACTGATTTCTTACAGATTAATAATTTCTGATGTTAATTAGTATGGATTCATGAGTGTAATATCTAAATCAGCTTTTTCTGGCTATAAGTGTATCACCACTTGTCAAAAGCTACAGCACCAGGGAATATGAATTACTTTGCTGTGCCTTGACTCAGTGAAAGGTAATGGAGGAGAAGATAGCTCACAAGTGCTACGCGAGAGACTGGCTGTACATCTCCCTGGTAGATGAAATGGCAAGATCCATAGGACTGCACTGTGCTCTCAGTCTGGGGTGAGCAATGTCTGCCTAATTTTCTGCTGGAGGACACCATCTACATGAAATTCTGGTAGATCTGGTGTTGATTATGTAGCAGATGGTCGGCCCAATATTTGAACGAAAACTTAGAGGGTGTTATGCAGACTGACCATCCACATTGTTGCACATGGGCTGGGAAACACTTCAAGGTTAGTCCTTTGTAAGGAGGTAACCTCAAAATGCCTGGCTTCAGTGTTGTGGTGAATGTGGCTGTTATGGAAAAAGCTGAGCTCCCTTATCAGCTCTGATGTCCTTGACAGACTGTCACTCCTAGAAAGCACACAGAAGAAAGCACTGCTGTATCTGAAGCGTGGTCTTGAATGACTGGGTTAGTTCATGCACACACATGTTGGAGGCACGTTTCAGGTAGCAACTGGTGCAGGTAAAAACATAAGGCAATCCATACATAGGTACTGGCCTGGCACAGCATTGTCTGCCTTGAAACACCCCTGGCTTCAGCCTTCAGGTGGCGGGACAGGCACATCTGCTGCCTTTCTGCATTTTTCCCATGCTATCCCTGACCAGCTCCAAGGGCATGTGCTGTTGGGACAGATCTGCCTAGGACAGACTGTAGACTATATAGTATTCAGTGTTGATTTGCTATTTGCATCACTGTCTCTTTTTAGAATTTAATAAACTACTAGAACTGTTGTTTCTTTCTACATGTTTCTTGATATCTTTCATTCTTAATTTTCAATAAGACAGTTATTTTTTCTTTACAGAGGAAACATGATATAATGATGTTGGCCCAGCTAGGGGGGAAGCACTGAGTGTTTTATTTTAAGACAAAAGGCACCCAGGTTATAATATTGTTCCAGCTTATTTTCTTTTAAACCAGGTGTCCAATTGCTTATTCTTTGTCTGCTGTTGGTAGCCATAACATTCCTAAGACAAGCACTTATTGGGAGTGTCAGTAAACTGCAATTTATTGAACAAACCACAATTCTATTGGTGACTTGCATGACATATCTGTCAGAGACAAAGGTATGAATAAAATTTACTGGTTTTCAAATCATCTGAACACCTCCGTTTTAGGGGAACTGGCCCATGATGCAAGCAAAAATGATGTATCAAAATAGATGATTTTTATTAATTTTATTAGAAAGACAAGCTAATCTAGAATTAAATATATACATCATTGATTATTACCGTCAAAGATTAATTAATAATGGACTAATGCAAGGATTAAATCAAGGTAATAACTGAAATTGAATCAATAAATCAATTGCATCAAATTATCAAGTCACCAAACGATTACAACTACTTAAATTTAATGATGAAGTCAGCAGCAGAAAGAAGCGTTTGTGTTTTTTTCTTTACTTCTGCCTTAGTAGCTGAAGGAGAAGTTTTCTTTCACTTGAGTCTTAACTAGTGCTCCATCTTTAAAATGAGCACTGATAAAATTTTGTGATGGAAAATTAACTAGGACAGGCAGTGATCTAGGTTTTACCAGTTTTACAGAAGTATAGAGACTAAAGTGACTATTTTACCACTCGCCACTACTAGTTAGAACTCACAGCTGCTAAGACAGTCATTTTACTCCTTCTGCTCAATTTCCTCCAAACATAAAAATAGAAAATTTAAGAAACTTAAAATTCATTGGATTCTTCAGAACACTGCTGCTTGGTTTCTCTGAGAAGATAGCCAGGAATGACAGATTTCACAACTTGAGCTTTTAGTGTTGTATAAATATTCTTTTTCTGTCCATACATTTGCACTAGCATGCAAAAGCCCTGACCACATACAAAGAGAGCAAAATAATATGTCTCCCAAAATAAAGCAGGCAACTACTTGATTTTCCTTGTCTCTCTGCTTTATGTGAATACACATTACAAATATGATTATTTATTACAACGAATCTTTCATGCAATGATGGACTAAATATAGCAAACTACTGTATCTTTCAGCCCTTCTTCCTTTGGACATCTTGTTAAGGTAAGAAAAGATAACCACTCTACTATGTGGTCTTAACTGTTATAGAGAACATGTTCCACATCATCAAGGTATTTTCTATGTGACTTTGGGATTAAGTAGAATATTTATGAATTTTAGATATGGTCTGGCCCAAGCCCCAAAGGGAGCAATCTTTGGCTTTATGACAATTTGTTAAGTTCCACTCAAGAATTACCAGTAATCTACAAAATCCATTATCAAAACATTGTGATAACATGTATGGGAACTGTAACAGAAAAACTAGAACCAATATTCAATCTGCTCTATGAACTATGGTTCCATTCTCCTAGGAATTACTGGTAATTGTGAACATCTAGTTAAACACGATTCAACTGCTTAGTTACTTTCTTGCATCAGGCAATATCATCATGGATGTTATTATGTGGCTTCATTCAAGGCAAAAATGTATGGGTTGCTCCAATCACGTTTAATCTAAGCACGTACAGCTAAGTTTGTATCTCCATATGGTGGTCTTCCATTTTCTGTAGAGCAAACTTTCCGCGCTGTGCTCGCATATGGACTTCTCTGACTGACATACCATAAAACTGCCCATGTGCCAGTCCTAAGGCGAGCTATGTAACAGCATTTTCTATTGTAAGGATGTAAATCAGCAGCAGATATGAAATGCCTACAAGTAAAACATAACAATACAATGATAAAACTTCGTAGTAAAACATAAAAATACAATGATAAAACTTTGTATTAGCACACGGATTTCCTCAGTTCGCTACTGTCAGCTCAGGCCTCCAGGGCTTAATAGCTGCATAAACCTTGTAAACAGGAAAGAGCCATTAATTTGAATGAATTCAGGCATGAACTTAGGGGGTAGAATTGCATCTCCACAGGGTACTCATTCTTTTCTTGTTGTCTCTGAATCACCATGATGTGCGCAGAATAAGATCAGCCTCTCACAATGCCCACCTCTACCAGCTAAAGCCTGCACAGTGCTCAGTCTGTAGTGGTGCGAGACAGAACGTGCAGCTGGGGATGGGCTGGGGATGCTGTGCAACTGCTCCATTTCTGTTTCCAGAAGCTTGTGTCCTCTCCTGCCTGTATGCCCTGGGCATGGCCCACTGCCCAAGACCATTTAATTGCATGGGCTAGGATATGAATTGCCAACTGCCACATTTGGCACATGAAAACAGCAATTTCGAACTTACTGCAAAAGAACTGAAACGGTATGTGGTTGCATTCAGAGATAATGCAGAAAGCTTGGGTTATAATGTAGCTGATATTCTCTGCATACTGTGCAAATACAGAACCAGATTTTCAAACATTTAATACTGACTGCTACAGAAAAACATTCTAGACGTGCCCTTCAGAACAAGGGGAAAATGATGAAGAAAAAAGTACCATATAAATATGTATTTTAATTCTCACAGGAAACCATTCTCCTCATTACATAATTAGTAACCACAGTTTTCCAGGAATTCTTGCAGAAATTTCTTCTGAGGGCTGCAAACAATTGTGATTTACTGGGTTAAGTTGCAACTTGTCTGTGGTTTCTCTTGGAGCAGTGGCCTCTCTACTTGTGCTGTGAATGATTTTGGATAGGCCTAGGAAACCGCCAAGGAATGAAAGTAATGAGTCAACCCAAGAACACAGTGGCTTATTCTTATACTTATGCACAGACACACACAGTTGGCCAAATACTGATACCAAGACACTTAAAAAAAACGAAAATGATGATTTTTTTCATCACATTAGTGTGAGGAAGTGGCAATTAGACAAGAAAAATGAAACGCTTAACATTTTTCAAAACAGTTACATAAGTCTAAAATTACCAAACTCTGCACTACTGTCTGGAGTTGCTGATCTTTAATGGAGTACATTCAATTTTATTGAAATATCTCTTTTCTGAGAAATTACTTCATCAGCTTTCAAATTTCTGTGGTTTACTCATAGAAAACAGTTGACAATAAATATTGTCAGGTTGGATTCTTACACTAGGCTGACTTATTCTAATGAGATTTCAAACATATTTCGCAAAACAGAAAGAGCATAACTAAATGAACATCATACATAAAATTTATGATATGGTTGCATCTTAACTACAGTGTGGATCCTCCTGCCTTAGTGACACAGAACAAGACACATTTTGAAGGGCACAGCAGCTTCTTCTTTTCCCATTCCATGGATTTCCCTCCCAGACTGCCAATATTTCATTTATTTTCCTCTAAATGGATGAAGCTGCTGAGTGTTTTATCTCTTTGCCTCAACATGCTGTACTGACTTTTTATGCTGTCATTCTCAACACTAAATGAAATGCATTATATTTGCCAAATTTCTAATTGTGGCTTTTCTTTCATTGGGAATTGATATACGTTTATACTATTTTATTGGTGCTTAAGGAATATAGTCTGTTTGACTAAAAGTTCAAAAGCAAGCCACAAAACAGACTATAATTCAGTGAGGAAAAAAACCTCTTGACTACTCAATTTTGAATTCGGGTAGGCATTGTGGAATTTAGGTTTTTTTTCTTCATATCAACAAAGCTTTAATGGTTTGTTTCCACTTGGGGTGTAATGGTTCACTTCCGACTTGTATTTCTCTTTGATAGCCAATTTTTTTATCCTATGTGTATTTATTTTGTATTTGTTTTGTTTTTATAAAGTGCTTCCATTGAGGACATACTTTATAAATAACACTTTTAATGCCTACAATTACTTCGATCACATCTCAAAGAAATTGTTTTAAAGCAAAATAAACTCAAAATAAAATGGAAAAACTAAATTCAAATTTCTAAATCATGCCACAGAAAAGAGAAAGTGATTACATTCCAGATGAAGCAGAAAGATGCCCAAGCGAAAAGGAATACTGTAAATGACTTTAATCACTAAAAGGCTCAGTGAGGAAGTTGTTTGTGGTTTTGGTACCACATATCCTAAATACATATCCTGTTTTTCGCTGGCCTGGGGTTCTGCTTTGCACATGTGGGTATGCATACTGGAAAAATCCTGCTGCTATTCTACAAGAAAGGATAACTATGCCTTCACTGCCACAGGGAAGACTCAAGCCCTAATTAATTAATACTAATTAAGTTGTTATTAATCATAGTATTGGCTATAGTGTAGTTTTTACTAGTGGTAACTTAATTATATTAGGAAGAGGAGGCGCATATATATACACACACACATATCTGGCAATCTTTAAGGAAGCCTTTCAGTGAGGATGTCAGGTTTAACAAATTATCTGGGACCTTTAGAAAAAGAAACCATGACTTTTCCTTGGAGCACTTTGATGTGCCAAGAGACAAGGGCAGTTGGAGTTGAAGGTAATCAGAACTTGAACTGAATTTAAGCTATTTACAAGAACAATTTGGACACTTGATTGTGGGTTTTGAAGAAAATAGAGGAGAAATACAGTGGAGTCATTGCTGAGGTAGAATTCCTGCCCACATCTCCAGCATACAGAGAAACAGTGCAGTCAGGCTTTCAGAGGATTTGGGTGCTATGACACAGTCCAGTACTAATATTAAATGGCAGGGATTTTTGAGCTGTGTCATGGCTCTTTGTGTCCATGTTTCTTTTAAATTGCTATTTCTGTCAAAAACACGTAATTTTTGCTATTTTGAAGTTGTTGCATTAGTTCACTTCTGAACAGCAGTGTGGGTCTGGGGGATAAACCCTTGGAAGACAGATCAGATAGGTAGGTAGGTAGGTAGATAGATAGATAGATAGATAGATAGATAGATAGATAGATAGATAGATAAAATGCAAGTCCTTAAAATGCCACAAAGTGATTCTCTGTTGCATGTATAGATACATGTCTATCTATAAAATTAATGTTGCTTTTGTCAAAGAATCTCAGCTAATTCCAGCAAAATTCTCAAAATTGTTTATCAAAGCAAAGCACCTTCCTACCCCTAACACACTGAGACCATTCATCAAATGCTGATTCCCTACAAAATATTTTCTTGCTTCATATTTTAATTCACACTAAAGTGATTGATGCAGTTGTAAATTCTGTAAATTACTAAAAATTACTGAAATTAGAAAAAAACTATTAAAATACTGAAAAATAAACCCTGTGTTCTCAGGCTGCTGCTCCTGCTAGAAAAATCATGTCACCAAAAATTAGCAATTCGAGGTATGTATCTTGGCACATCCCTACTTGCTCATCTACAATGTAATGAAGTTGTTTACTATGAAGAGGAAGAGGAAAACATTGTATCTAGGAAGATCAGTAGCGCAAGTATGAGAAGCCTGACGACTAACTTCTCTCTTTAGCTAATCATGATAAGAAGAATTCCATTGACACTGTAAAAAAAGACAGAGATTAAAACAAATCAAATGTGCCCATATAAGCAAAATAAAAAATGTCCATAGCGTGCAAGTACTGGGTACCTCAGAGAGCCATATGTCTGCCAGTTCTTTGGGGATTAAAAAAACAAGAGGAAAATGAAACAACAGAAGACATTCTTACTGGATGCATGTTTTATTATCAGCAGTGTAGCTGAGGAATTCCTATTTCTCTGATAAAATGAGCAACAGTAAATGATTTTGTTACAGATTTCCAGGGTTGCATTGCTAAATCAATTGTGAGAAGTCAACCCTGACAGAAGCATGTTCAGCCTCATAATAGAGCTGAAGGACTTGGTTTATATGAAGGCAAAAGTGCAACTGGCTGATGCCGAAAATGCCAACATTTTTATATTGAATCTGCAGCAGTTTTGATGCATTTTTGTTTCCTATCTGAATCACTATCAGTGGGAATGATATTTCTTAGAAATGGTTCTCATAGACATGGATCTGATAGCAAAGTAGGACATCTTTGCCAGGGAACCTTGTATACGGATCACCTTGTACAAAAGTGCAACAGTGGCACTGTTATCCTTTAGAGGTGTTAATCAGTCATGCTTTGGGAAGAGCATGAGGGGCACCAGTTGTCACTCGATCCTAAGGCACATATAAAATGAATGCAAGCATTTGGATAACCTTTTTTGCGCAAATGAGCAGTCTTAACTTCAGTTTCCTGTAGAGTTTCTGGCTGTAAGAATCTAAGTAGCTAAATCATCTGCAATTGTATGGGAAAGAGGTTGTACCTACACCTTGCATCCAATGTTCAAGAGCCAATGTATCAATGAAAAGCTGTGATCTGGGTAAACAACATACGAAAAAACACCTCCAAAACTGCCCCCCAAACATTCCCAGAGCTTTGCTTGTGATTCAAGATGCAAACAGCCATGGGATGGTCAGCCCGTTCTGCGTACTAATAAAATGTGGTGCACTCTTCCCGTTACATAGAAGTTCTTGTAACGAGGTTGGAGAGTACATTCAAAAAATATGTGTTTCCACAATAAAAAAAGGGAATAAATCATCCTTATTTTAAGCATCTAAAAATTAGAAAATCTGCACAACTTAGGCTCCTTTTATTATTAGTGGGGAGGAAAAAAAGCTGTCCTGTAATCAGAATTCAAAAAAGGGCACACTAATCCCTATTTGGTAGTGTGTATTTTTGTCTCTTGATCATAAAGTATCATTAGTTCAAGATTAGTTCAGGCTTGACAGCTCACTTTCTGACATCTTGACAATACAGCTCCCACTCTACAGGTCCTCTCCCAGATGCATTGTAGTATATCGTTGGTGGAAGGAAAACAATTTTATACTTTAATTACACTGCTAGCCATCTCTTGTACAGGCAGCTAATTTTACTCTTTGTGATGCTTTTCCTTCCTTAATTTTATTTTGATATTATTTTATAGAAATTTTGAATTCTGAACAGTTTCTTAGAATTTTCCATTACCACTATTAATGATAACTTGAGTGTGTCATCTTGAAAGTGTCTATTTGGTTTGTGTGCTAGAGAAATTCTGCTAGTCAATTACCAAATCCATCAAAGATAGTAATATTTCCAATATTTAACTTGTTATTTTGTATTTCTCTAGGAAACTATGGGCATATATCTAGTTCTTAGTCATCTATGCATCTGTAGAAATAATACGGCATCAATCAGACTTGAAAATTGAGTTAAAGTTGGCAATTTTATTTTTCTGCATGGTCATTAAGTATTTAATATTTCCTTTTTGTCCTTCAGGGAAAAATTTAAGGATAATTACTTACCCTCTAAATGGTCTCACTTCTGCCAAGTGACCCAAGTAAGCCTTTCCTGTGATAGGTTATACTTGGTTCCATGAAGCTTTTACCTGCTCTGTTTGGAGATGGCAATCAAGATTGTTCAGAGGTTTTGGCCTCTTTGCCTGCCTGATAAGGACCTTTTGCGATAAATTTCAAAATAGCCCATTTGCATTCAAGGTCTTATGCTTGTGCCAAAAAGCTGAGAGTGAAGAGTGGTATGCTATTTTAACAAAACATTTAAACTGAAGTAGGAGTATAATAATTTTCTTAAATTTATTTAGGTGCAAGGAAAAACAAGGAATTGAAAATGAATGAGAAAAACCTTTAGCATTATGGAGTGTTTCACATCTATGAGGATATATATGCTATTTACATTTCATTATGTATTTTATCTAGTTTACAGGTGTGGACTGTCCTTCAAAATATTCTTACTATATGCATTTTATAATTCATTTATAGGCCTAGTTTTGAATAGGATTAATATATTTTTGCTAAACACTAGTATTCTGAAACAATGAATAATGAAAAAAAATCAGTAGCATTTCAACACTTTTAAAGGTAATATAATTTTTATTATTATTATCTGTTTTCATTAGCTTTTCTGTGACTGGAGAAGGAAATTGTTCTATGTTCACATGAAAGCTCACATAAAAAAATCTTTTGTCAAGGTAAACTTAATTACAAATCAGAAAATGTTTTGGGACAGTTTCTTCAGGTGAAAAAGATACGTAATCCAATAACCGGAATGAAAAACTACAGGAAAAAATAAACCTACAATATTAAAACTCAAAGTCTTAGAATTATAGTCACAGTCTCCAAATATCCATGAGAGAAGCTTCTTCCCATAGAAATCGAAAGAACTATAAATAATAATGGCAATCCCTTTGGTTTATGGAAACTTTTACGGAATATTTCAACAAATGTGGTGAGCCTAGAGTCAGCCACCTTTTCAAAACATGATCTGGAGAAGGGGAAACCGGTGCCCAAGAACCACTCTTCACACCATCTGCCAAGATAAAAATAGTATTGACAAAATTGTCTCATTAGAAAACCTGTCAGAGGAAGGCCTTCTTTTGAATTAGGTATGTATGCAATTAAAAAAGCAGGAGGGAAGCTACTCTTCTTCACACCTTTCCTTCTAGCCTTGGTTCAATGCTCTGCCAGCACAAAGAGCTCCAGGAAGAGTCTTCTCTCTGTCCTGTGAACCTGACTGCTAGGTTAGGGACAAGAGTACAGGACAGAGCAATATAGGCACGGGGAATTCGGGGTCCATGACATTAGAAAGCAATTCAGCAGAGGTTCACATAGTCCAGGGGTCCCAGGCGTATCAGATTCACAGATAACTTGTCCTATTGTGTTGCAACCTAACCAGGCAGGGCTGCTGCCTCACCAGTTTCCATCTATTTGTTCTATGGACAGAACAGAGACCTCTTCCCAGACAATCACCAGACAACAAGGACAGAATAACTACTGCAGACGCAAATGAAAAAGAAAATGAATAAGTAAAGGATTCATGTGGGGCTTTTTTCCAGAGCACTCACTTTGAAAATTCCTCACTAAATATGTTATTTAAAAGGTATTTTTGTACCAAAATAGAATGCATTATCCAGTGAGTCTCCATGGTAACTTTTTTTCTTATTAAATGGAAGAGCAAAAAAGCCTAATTAACTTATATGACCTTGTATTTGTTAAAGTATTCTGCTATACCTTTAGTGACTCTGCCTGCTGTATATTGAAAGACACTATTTTCCTTTGGCTGTTTTTCTTTTTTAAAGAGTTACAGGTTTTTCCTGTTAAATGTAGATCATTGTGCAAACAGCAAATGGTATATCAAGAGAGAAAATGATGCCTCTCTGCCTCTTGATGCTTTTCTTAACTTTCAGATGTAGTGCTGCTTTACCTTGGTGCTGCAGGAATAGTCATTATGCTCCTCATTCTTTTCATAAGAACCTAAATGATAGGCTTCCAACAATCATATCTGGTGCTAGTCAAGTGCAGTCCTTTAGACAATTAGTTTAACCCCTTTACCCAGGGAAATAAACTAAAATAAATAGCTTTATCCAAGCCTTTCAAAAGCATTCTAGAGTAAAAATCATGAAAAGGAAAGGTAAGAAATAAAATAAAATAAAATAAAATAAAATAAAATAAAATAAAATAAAATAAAATAAAATAAAATAAAACAAGTAAAATAAGGACTTTTCCAAAGGAAAAAGGGCAAGAAAATCTATGGTCCTGGTTACAATTCACACTGTGGCCTCTTTACTTTTGTCATAGTCATAAGAAAAGTATTCATTGTACTTGTACATTAACGCAACACTGGGAAACAATACGGAGGCAGAATATCAAAACCAATATATTTTTAAAAAATCCAAATAGTCTTCAAAGATCTACTTCTATGAATTTTAGTGGATATAAAGAAAAGAAAATCATTTGAGAACGAACCTTGAGTTTAATTTTTTAAATTTTCCACACACAGACTGAATGCTTATATAGGCCTTTACACTGGCTGTCCTGGTGCAGTTAAAAGATTTTAAAGGAGGGCTTCAGCAGCAAAGTTGGACTTGGTGATCTCAAAGATGTTTTCCAACCTTATCAATCCTATGATTCTATGAAAGCTGCTATATGGCCCTTGGGAATGCTCAGCCCAGTCTTGATAAGGAAAAGTATCATTACCAGTGAGGCTGTGGGGAAGGAAGAGGAAGGCTTTCAAACTAAGGACACCCTAAAGGAGTTATGCAAAATAGAGACATATATGAGAATGTCTACCCTCACCACAGGCATCCAAGGAACTACTTGCTATTTACTGGAGGCCCATTCCTAAGCCAGCAATGGCCAACAACAGGCAGCAGAATGATGGTCATCCAGGGCATGATGCTAAACCTCACCTGCTGGGATGCAAACCTGGCATGTAGTTGCAGAAGAGCTCTTGTGGATCACCTGGAACACGGCTACCATGATTCCTCAGTCCTCAACACAATCTAAGTCACACCTCCCCTGTGCACCTGGGAGATATTACACCAGTGCTGCCACATAATTCTTGTTTTTCAGAAAGCAGTGTGTTCCGGTTCCTTGCCTTTCTTTAAATAACCTGCTGCAGCTGGTATTTAATCTGTGTGTTTTGTCTGAAGGGGCACTGAGGGATTCCTGGTGACTCACATAAATAAAGATATTTGAAATGTCAATGCTCTGAGACAGTGCTTGGCCTAATTGAAGCTGGCTCAAGTAAAAGAAGCAGACCTAGGAAGAAAATGTTTTGAGCCATTGATGCCAAGTAGTGCACAATGTTCTCAATACAAATGTAAACGTCTTCTTATCCATTACATCTGGGTATTTTTTTTAGGTATGCTGGCTCCAGAAGGCAGCTATTCTTTATATATACCTGCCTTGTATATTCATTTATGGTTCCAAATGGCACAGTGCCCTTAGACACAGACCGTTTTTTAGGGTTTGCCCTTTTTCATTGGCCTGTTTATCTATAGTCTTAGAGTTGATCTGCAATGAACAGAAAAAACTAGTTTTCACAGTCAATATGGGTTGGTTCTCCTGATACAATATCATTTGGGATTATGTAGAACATGCCCTAAGAAGAATATGTGTCTGGTTAAAGGTCAATTTTAGTATATGTAGGTCAAAGGAGAAGATGTCTGGATTACTTTGCACTGCGTTCTAGTCAGAGTCCAATGGATCACAAACAAATGTAATTTCTACTAACAAACATTAGACTGATGAGAAGGAGCTGAGAAATTTGCTATGGTTCAGTCACGGCTGTTATGACATTTTTATGGCAAGAGAGAAATGATGGGACATGGAGAATTATGTAGGGGAAATTTTATTTAAAGTCTGGAAAGGAGAGTTAATAAGAATAGAAAAGACCTTTAGAAGAGGCCACGCAAAGGCTGGCGAAGGTGTTAGAAGGCTATGGTGGTGTGTAAACGCGGGTGACATGAACAGGGGCTAAGCTTACAGAATTGACAGTGTCTGCTCCATGGTACAACGTGTAGTCCCTGGTGTAGGGTGGCTGGATTGTCACACGGCAAAGTGACAATAGGCCCCTCTACGTTACACTGACAGCTGCCACCCTGCAAAGTTGTGGACTTCTTGCTCATACAACAGAATAATACTTTTCTATCAATTTTTTAGTTTCAAGTGTCTCAAGTAGCTTGAAGGCTGCATTTCATAGCTGCTGATTTATGTAGTGATACTGAGGTTTTGTTGCACGGCCTGGAGTATGGCATGACAACAGGGACACAGTTGCGTGAAGGCTTTTGGAAGTGCACGAGAAAGAAGATTTTGGAGAGGTACTCACAGAATGATGGGGGAAATTTGGTCCATTCTCTCCATTGCTTCATTTTGATAGCCATCATCCATCAAGAACATGCCCAGGTTTTGCTTTAGAGAAAACTAGTCCCAGGAATAAACCAACATCTGTGCAAGCAGGGGACCAGTGCGCTGCAGAGCAGGATTGCTGTGGATGCTGAAGCAAAATGGAAGGCAGCTCCCTTATGGAGGAAGGAAAGCTGGATTGAAAAAGCATATGAACGGAAGACAAACTAGGTTATGACCTAAGATCTGGAATGGCCTTGCCAAAGCTAACCCTAGTCCTGCAGGATAACTGGTATTCCAAAATACTCCCCATATAATATGCAACATAGAGATAGCTGTCAAGGCCAGAAGGTACTATATGAGACTGAAATGTGTGAGGAAGATCAGGCTTAGCCTTCTTTATTGCCATGTCCTTTGGAAACAATCTAGCAGAAGGTAGCATAGATGAAGGATTGGAAAGCACTTCCCCGTGGGACTCAACAGTCTGCTCTCTATTGTCCATGCTGGGCACACAGCTCCCCCCAAACTCAACAGCAACAAAGAATCATAGCTGCTGGCCTCTAGATGTGTGTGAAGTGTCATAGCCTTGTGCAAGACAGCAGTAGCTCAGAGAAATGTATGGAGAATCACTGGCACACTGCTCAAGATATGTGACATGGTTGCTGGATTTTGTGAGCTGTGATTTTAGACAGAACCGTAGCTCTTTAGACAGAGCCTCAGCAGTGCAGGGTGCAGAACAAGGCGCTGAGCATCCCTTGCAGTGGACCTGGATAGGAAGCCACCCTCCCTATAAAAACATCCTTAGAAAATCCATAACTGCAGCTGCCACAGAACCTGGTTATCTGCAGCTCTGCAAGCCTTGCTTGACCTCCAGCTTTCTGACAGCACTGCAGTCTCAGAGTTCCCGCATTCCGAATGCTGTGCATGAGAACATCCAAGATGTCACATCAGTCATTGAAGAACTGAACATAGCATGAGCATTATAAATCTCTGATTGTCTGCAGTTCAGTGTAATTTCTGGTACTAGCACTGTAGCAGAGAAGATGCCTGATAGAGCAATACATAGAGAAAGGTTCACCAGCTGCAGTGGCAAGAACCATCCTGAATTTCAGTGGGCCAAAGAAGGAGCTGGAAAGTTAGCAAGGAACTGAAATAACTTCGCACTTATACGTCATCAGTTAAAAAGTCTAGTTTCCAGTAAGCTCCACCAATCTGAGAAACATGGTATTAGAGCATTCATTCCCCCCACTGTTGTCTACTGTTCCTGGAAAATCTGCACAACTCCTTTGCCTTTCTGCACTAATCCATTCTGTTTCCATTTAAAATGGTAAATACAGAACATGACTCATATCAGGCATGACTCTACGAAGGGTGATGTTACAATAATTGTTCCGGTAATAGCATTTAATATTGTTACAATTGTTTGGGTCGTTTTTTTTTTACAATAGAAGTAGTGTATATATTTTCTCTGCAAAATGGTTACTAATTCCACCAATTCATTTCTAATATGACTAAATGATGTCACATTTCAAAGCAATATAGCAAAAAAATAGATTAGTAAAACAATTGTAGTTTGGTGTCTAACAACCTCATCCTAGTAGATTTCGGTTTCTGCAATTCTTTGTTATCTCCTCCAAGCTGCTCCAGATACCTCAAGACTAGAAGGGAACTCTTGGATCATCAGCTTCCACAGGATCATCTCCTACTATTTATGTATCAATTAACCCTTTCTAGAACTGAGAAGCTGAAAAAATCTGGAAGGTGTTCTCTCTTCAGCTACCAACGAACCTGTTCAGCACTTCATTGTGCTGTTTGAAAATATTCTAATCTGCAGTTAAGGTATCCATGGTTCATTCATACCTATGCCAAAGTGGTTCTTTAGCATAAATAGATCTGAATCGCTCTTGTTCTTCTCTGCTTTAGATATTTATAGACAGCAATGACACCCCCACTCAGCTTTCCTCCTGCTTGTCTAAGCAAGCCACACACCTCTATCTCAGCTAATAAAATGTGTTTTGCATTCTCTAGAACAGTCTGGTTAATCTTTGCTGAGTTTAGCTTATCTGAGTTCATGAACACAAGTAACCAGAAGCATATGATCTAGCTGATAGGACCCCCAGAGAAGTATACTATTTTTTTTCCCCTTCTCTCTGTAGGAAGGGATACACTCTAGATTTAAAGTTTTGTTTTTCAACCTTCCATATTAGTGGACATATTTCTTGTGTGTCATTCTCCCCTGAAATCCACCTGCAGTTTCCAAGTATAAACTGCAAGTTTATAGATAATTTCTCAGAGCTGTCTCTGCCTACATGGCACTGCACCTTGTACTATTAATCTACCATTCACTGGTTCTTCTTCAGTCTTCATGGCCATTCAGTTTGGCTGCATTGTATTCTGATCTTGCTCTATATAACTAAATTCTGACTTCAGCTCACCAGCAAATTTTTATATAATGTGGGCTTTTGCATCATTATTTTTTCTTTTTGTCTTGAAAGTGTTCCTCAGAGCTAATAGTGTTCTTCAGCCTTAACATTTTGTTTTTATCAATGTTGATCAGATTCTCTGTTACTTTTTTACAATGGGTGTCATTTTGGCATGCGAGCACTCTTACTGATTTAACAAAAAAAATTAGTGGCGTAAGTTATCACTTACCAAGACAGGATCTGCATTTTACTTAAAATGTAAAAAATACAATGTACATCTAATTTACAGGCTAAGTAAGAAGTCATCATGTACCTGGAGGATTATTCTCTCTGTTATGCACTTCTGTTAATAAATCACTCTTTGATCAGAAACAATTGATTCTTCTCTATAAATATATATGTAGAAAAAAAAAATAAAGTCTCTGAGACTGTTTCCCCTTAAGTTGAATATTTCAAGTATTATTGAACAAGGCACACCAAAAAGACAGGATTTATGATGTGTGTAAATGTGTTAGAAGCTGATGTGAATTCATTTAACCTGAGGCCTCTAACGATAATGTAGTTGAAATAATTTTAATTATTACAATTCTTATTGGAGACAGTAAAATACTTTTTTCATTAAAATCTGTGGCTTGCTAAATGAACTAAGTCAGGCATCTTAAAAAAATGGCATTAGAAAGGAATATGCCGACCATTATAAGGAGATATAATGTAAAATTCTATTTACATCTTCTTTTCAGGATCAAATCCTCATATGCATCCCCTTATTACGTGTTTCAGGATTAGCAGAGTTTGTAGAGTATGCATGTAATGCTTTTGGGTACACTTGAAAGGAAGATTGTGGTACATACAATTTTCAGGGCAGGTACTCCCGTATTCTTTCACTTACCTGACTTTGCCATCGGAGCAATTATTTGTTCTGTCTGCTGTTTGAACTTGTGCTCTGCTGTACAATGCAGGTGCCCAAAAGCTTTTTATTTCCTTTGATCATGGTTTTGTTGCCTTTTACTGAACCTTTAGTGTGGGTTGGCCGTTCCTTGGGGGCCAGGAGTGGATGGGCAGCCCCAGAGGCATCCAGAGAGGCAGCAGGGCACTGCAATGCCAGTCACCTGTCCAGCGAGTGCCAGGCAGCTGTAGCAGTGGGCAGGTCTGGGGTCAAGTCCAGAGCTCTGCCTGTGGGTCAGAGTCCAGATCTGGTCCAGCAGGTATGTGCAAGGTGCAAGCATGGGTATGAACAGGGAGTGGCTCTGGCAGTACCTGGAGGCAAGCCTCATCTTAAACCAACTCCTTGGCAAGGAGGAGGATTCCTCACTGGGGTATCTTAGCAGACCTGTTCAGGAGGAGTTTCCACTGAGTCTTTTTAGCAGAGATTTTGCCAACAGCTCTCTCCAAGGCCAGGCACCCACACATTATCTAAATTGGCCCTAAGCCCAAGCAGTCAAAGCCCCTGCGGTGGGACAATGTGCTCAGACACCTCATATTCAGTATCACTGTATATATTGACTATCAGAGGGGAAATGATATTGCTGAGCATAAAAAAGTGCCCCTGGATGGCAAATAAACCAGAGGTACAGTTATTTTATTCACTGAAATTAGTTGCATGTGATTGCCGTCTGTCACTGAGGCTAAGTGGATTAATTGGTTCCTGACCAACTATTCTCTCTGAGAAGGGCTCAAAGGAAAAACAATGGAAATGTTTTCAGTTTAGCTACCAGCAAACTTTGATATTTAATTATTTCCTTTAACTTTTTGAGGCATTTCTTAGGTTTGTAATAATGTCAGCACCTTAATGTTAACTTAGGTCTTGTGGTTCTAGGATTTTCTCAAATGTCAGATAACAACAAAGGAGGGGAAGGCAGACTGGTGATAAATTGAAGAGAATTACTAAGAGTGCCACAGTTGGCCAGAAATAAAACAAACAGGAGGCCAAGATAAAACGAGAGAGACTCTCTTACCTTTCCTCAGATTTCTGCTATGAAAGGAAGCTATTTATTAAATGGTGTTGAGTCTTGAAGGGGGTTGGAAACACAAGCAAGGAAACTGCCCCTGGCCTTTTCATTCCTGCTGTTTTGAGAGTAAAAGAACTCAGTCTTTACTGTTCGTAAATAAACAGGACAGCAACAAAGGTACCTGGCTCCATCTATTCCTCCTTCTAACAGTATTAAGCTGCAGGACCCTGAATTTTGGGTAAATGCTGAAGTCAACAGAGGCAGCAAATTTTATGCCTCCTGCCTTGGTATCTGCTCACATTACTGATAACATTTTCCATGCACTGTATTGAAAGAAATGTAACTGTTCCAAGTCAAAGAACATTTGATGATCCAACTTGCTCTGCCTCACTGCTGCTTAAGTTTAGGCTGAGACTTGTACAAAAAATCCCAATTTTTTTAAAACACGGGTCCAGTCTTTATGTATTTCCCTTCCCAGGAAGACAGAATTTCTTGGTGAGGACTCCTACCAAAAGTGTTAAGTAAAAGCTCAAGTATACTTTTTTCACAAATTAAAACTCCTCCTAAAATTCAGGAGGAAAAATATAAGTGTGAAAGTATTTAAATGTCAGAACCACAAAGTCACATATTAATGTGTAATTAGAATTAGGAAAAAAAAGGCCAAGTGTTTTCCCCATTGCTAACCAGCTAAAGACTACAATATTTTTAAAAGCAATGGAATCTCTCTTCTACAAGCATAAAAAGGACCAACATATACTCATGAAAAAAAATTACAACAATTTTTATAAAAACTTCAGGAAGACCTTTAAATAAAAGACACTTTGGATGGTTCCTATCAGACAGATATTAATTTTCTATTGATATTCTTATTGATAAATAATTAACTAAATTAAATACTACATGGAATATACTTTCCTATGATAAATGTATTTTGACCATGCTATATCATTATTATCTTTTGCTCACCTCACTTTATCTATTTTGATAAACAGAGAGAGCTACTGAATATTAAGACGTCAGTAGTTACTATGAAAAATTTTCTGTATTTCCCTTGTCCACTGTCTGGGGGGGACTCAACATCTCTGGAGAACATTTCTGTTCACTAACCTTCCCTTCTTACCTTTTTTTCCCCCTAATTTGGTTGATTTATGGATTGCCTACCTGGGTGATAGTAAGCCAAATTTTGAGTAACTATCTAGACATGAGCTAGGCAAATAAAGTATCAGGAATTATGCTGCCAAATGAATGGCTTTGGAGAAATCTATCATACTGCAGATGTTCATATATATCTTGCTTACCATGTGTTTGTTAAGATCTGTTTCTTCACCTTCACTAATATTAATATGAAGTACATGCACTAAAAGGAAAATCCTTGTCTTATTCAAGGATTCAATTTGGTGTAATTGAAAAGTGCTTAGTCTTTAAATATAAAGTTCCTGTTTCTGCAACATTGTTATTTTTGTTTGGAGGAAGAAAAAGAACTTATGATGTGCTTGTTCTATAATTAGACTCTTTTTCTAGTATTTATTTCTGTGAGAGACTTTTGTTTTCCTTGACTTCTTGTTCTGTTCTCAGAAGTGTGTGATAATCTCACTTGGCTCTCCTACTGCTACTGTTTTCAAGCGGCTGCAGTTACAAGTAGCTAGCCTGCTGAGACATAGTTTATTTAATCCCTGATCTGTCTTAGGGACCAGACATTCCAACAGAATACAATTGGCCGTGGGCAAATGGATCCAGAAAAAATAAGGTTCTGTTCAAACCTTCAGCAGGTGAGAAAGAGTGCTGGGGGATTTTTATGTACAGCAAATAGAAATCACTGAAAGTGTGTCCAGACTTTGTGTAAACTTGGTGAATTTTAAAAAAATTCTTCTGATTGCTCTGTACTTTTGTTAATTATGTTCCTCATAAAATAGGAGAATAGACAAGCAAATCTTGAAATTTATATTCTTTGGGAATAGGCTAACATATAGGCATCATAAGATAACATGAAAAGGAAAAATAAGAAGAGGGAATAAGCATCTTGTACCTGAAGTTTCTGACTTTTCTGTTTAAGTTGTCTGCCCACAACTGTGAATATTTGAAACATTTTGCTTCCACTTTGAGATCACCCTTCTTGCTCACTTTGAGTGCCAGAGCCCCTCTTCCTCAGGATCCTTCTTATTAATTGCCTATTCTTTGACAATTGCCTCAGCTAAGGAGGATGATGGGGAGAGATGGAATAGGCTAGATTCCTACCTGGGCCAGATCATATTTCCAGCTAAAGTTAGGGCAGAAACATCTGTACATAGGTTCTTGCAATTAAAGCATGCATTTGTTAATAAGTCATTCTTTGCCATGTTTGATTCCAGTGAACATTTTGTCCCATTGCACTGTGGAGATCAGAATTGCCTCTTTCAACATTTCAAAACCTCTAAATGAAACTCCAATTATCATCAGATCAATTTAAAAGTAATGATGCTTTAAAGATTTTCATTCCTTTTTTTGTTGTTGCCTGATTGCTAAACTGTCAAGATAAATTTGAACATGTATTCAAACATTTCTCTGTATCTATGAAGCACAGAAGCCTTCAATTTTTTAAATGAAAGCCTGGATTCCAGAGTGTCCAGGTGATTTCAGAAGACTTGACCATAAGAAAAACTTTGCAAATACAGAGGCACAGAGAAGTCAGAATTCAATTCCATTCCTGAGACACTATCTGCCCTAGAGATGTCACAAACTGAATAAAAGGAAGCAAAAGAAGGTAGAAGGGTAGCTTTTCTTTCTAAATAAGAAACCAAAGTATACAGAAGGAAAAGCTGCCACCCATTAACACATTTAGGCCTAATTAAGTTCTTAAAACCCATTGTCTTCACTAGTACTCCTCAGGAACTTGTATTTATGCCCATTACGACTTTATTCTGAACTGGAATCTGTCTCTCAGATCCAGGTCGCCTAACTTTAGGCACCAGACTGAAGTTACCTTCTGTGGACTCTCTTCGTTGCTCAATAGAAAGTGATAGCAGATGTTACACGTCTGAAAAATCCTCGCAGTTGTGTATAATATATATGCCATCTTATGGTCTCACATGTATTTTGTGGTAGTTTGGAGATGTCATTCCAGTTGCTTAACCACAGGACTGTCCTCTTCTGCATGATTTCTAGACATGGCTGATTCACTGAGCTGAGGAAGCAGCACCTTTGTCTGGTGTGAGTTACGGGAGGCACACGGTGATGAAAGGAGAGGTTGGTAAAGGCAACCCAACGCATACAGGCTCAGGCAGCGCAACCACAGGACTAAATTCTTTAGAGTAGGAGGCCCTAGGTGGCAATTGAATGACTTCTTCCAATTTGAAATAGGTTCTTTGTTCTGACCAAATTTTGCAGATCAATATGAGGTGCTCGCATGGTACAGGAAGTACAACGAATTTTTGCACATCTAGGCATGCATTCAAGTAACATCAACTTTGTCCTACAGAGTGACGAAATCTTGTCAGTCCTTTATTGTTGTAGGTTCATTAAAGAAAGAGAAACCTGAAAAAGAACCAATTTAGAAATACACTGAGAATTTCTGTGTGTGTCTGAAACAGTTCACAGGTTCTCATCCTTTGAAATACACCGAGCCCCTATTTAGATCTCTCAAGTCTGAGTGCCTCATAGTGTCAGAATTTCCAGATACCCTCCAATGGTGCTCGATTATCATCTGAATACTGTTTTGATTCATAGTTTATTATTATGTGCATCATATGAACATATATATTTTTAATAAAAAGTTCTCCTTTTTTTGAATATCAGTATCTGTTCAAAAAGAAAACACTGCCTGCTGAAGTGTGTGCAAAAACTGTCTTTGAGACTATACATAATGCAGGAAAAAAAGTTTTAAAGTGGAATTATCTATAACCTGACATTAAATTTCAAAATAATACATTGAATAATTCATGTCTTTTCAGATTTCTTAAAATATGGATCTAAAAAGCACTTAAGACTGCATGAGATTTTCAAGTTTTAAAAGCTGTATAAGTTAACATTAGTACCAAAGGTTCTTAGACCATACCTCTGTCAGCTAGAAATATGTGCAAGGTCAAGACTTACACCACTGTGGGTTGTGCAAGCTTTG
>VZTE01002529.1:247218-421221 GCA_013397775.1 Eulacestoma nigropectus
TAAGCAAAGAAAGCAGAGGGGGAGGGGGTAAAGGTGGGGGGGGGGGGGGGAGAAATAAGGTAGAATTCAAAATATTGGACAGATGAGAGAGAAATATGATGGTTATAAAATATAGACACAAGAGAATCTTCTTGAGTAAAAAATTGAAGAAAATTGTAAAATATATTCTGAGGATTAGAGGTAATATGTGGCATACAAAGACTGGATGGGAACTGGAACAGACATCTCTGAAATATTGCTAAAAAGAAATATTCTTTGGAATTGTGCAGTGGAAGAAGATTTTAAATTCCCATATACAAACTGGTGAACAGAGACAATAAAAATGCATTACATGGTCAAGGTATTTCTAGAAATGTTGGCTCAAAGATTTATTCACATAAATACTACATGAGTAAGAAATGGTATTGGTTAAGACTAGGTTTCTAAAGCACACGAGAATATACAGACTGAGTTTAGAATACAATCTTGGACTGAATAATATATGCTGGCTTCACTCTATGTAAATTTACATAGGCATAAAATTAGCTTTTCATCTAAGATTCTCAGTCTCAAAGGAACAAGCTTTAAAGTCTTAAATGGTACAGTATAGGATTTCCAACATGCTGTTGATTTGGACTTTCCTTAAATTGAAGTTTCAAAAAGTCTTCAGAGTTCACATCTCAAGAAAAAAGCTGAGGGTTCTAGTTCTAAGAGTCTCAAGTGCTGCCTCCTAAGAAGCATGAAGAATAATCAGGAGCAGAAAAAGAGACAGAATGAGACAGCAAACATCTTATGGCTCAGAAAGGAGACAGTTCAGACTTGCCCCAGCTCAAACTAGGTTAGGGTTTACATTCAAAGTTAGAATAAACAGAGTTAATTTTTTTCAAGTTGTTTTAATGAAAAGAAGAGCACAGTGACAGTTCCTGAAAGCTTGATAGTGGCATCTGTACTTTCGTATTATTATCTTTATCATGGCAAATGCTTAGTGTATTCTTGTAAAGATGATATTGAGGGAGATGGACTTCCTGTTTGACCTGGTATATTTTTTGCTGTGTTTCTAAGAAGGAAAATGAGAGAGGAAATCCTATACAAGAACCATGTTATTGAGGTTTAAAAAGATTTAGTTGTTCCTTCCTGACATATTCCTTAGCTGTTCCAGTTAAATAAGAATCATGGTATAGACTAAGCAAGTGAAGGCAGTGGAAACAATGGACATGTGTATTAAAAAAAAAAAAATTACCTCAAGCAGAGTAGAAATCTCATGCATGAAACACAATATACTCCCATCAGAAAATCACCCTCCCTAAATCTGGGAAAACTGTGCAAAATCACAAATTTTGGTTTAAAATTTTAAAATTTACTGTTGGTGTTAAGCGGTGCTTTATGACTGGGAAATTACCTATTTCAAAACAGGAAAATGCGGAGCAACATCAGCTGCAGTAGACTGATTTCAGTAGCAAGCAAAGCTTTACAATAAATTTGAAGAGATACTAATAGCCCTGAAATAAATTCTGTAAGAACATAACATGTTACACATGCTAGGTAACACCAGAATAACACAATGTCTCTCTTAGAAAAGAAAAATTACTTTTTTAGACAAGGAACTCATGTATCTGACATTCACTAAAGTGCTACGGTGGCATTTGAGACAGTAATACCAGAGAAGAGAGAGAGAGGAAGGTTTAAAGAAGATAAGGATGAGGAGACTGGTTGTGTCAAAAGAGGAATCATGAATCTAGGGAATTATCCCCACCGGTGTTCCTAAAGGGTAATTTCTATTTTTTTCTGTCAATTTATTAATGATGCAGGTAGAAATCATAGAATTCTACCAGTTAAACACGAGAACATAACAGTTTGGTTATTAAAAATCAGATAATCACAGATTTTCCATTAGTACATTCAGTCCAAAAAGTCAAAAGAAGCTTGTAAATATAAATGTGGTGATGTTCTGCACAGCTGCTTATTAAAAACAAGGAAGAAGATTGATTTAAGTCAGAGAGAGGTGAATTTTCAAAGACCTACTACATAAACTGATTGTCTGCAATAAAAAACTGTTGTCCTCAGTGACTGAAGAGTTCCCTCCCAGCCTTGTATTCCAAGGCTAAAAGCTAAAATTCAATACAGGTCTTAGGAGTATCATGATAGTCATATGCTCATTGAAAGAATCTTTCAAATCAGTAGAAGCTTCAAAATGTTAAAAGCCACCAGAAATTCTTTGAAAAGTTGCAAATTGCCTTACTTTTAAGGCAATTTTTTGCAATTAATTGCAAGGAGCTGCTATCCCTTGGAGCGAAACCCCCCTGAGAGACCCTGGCTGCAGGCAGCTGCCCTGCCTCTCACTCTAATACACAGGACTGAACCTTAGCAAAGATAAATCACTGTCAAGTATCCTCGAAAGTTCAAGTGTTAACCATTGCATCGGTCGCTGCTCTACCGTTGTGGTGTGTTCCATGTGTCAACACCCAGCAAGCCAGACACCCAGGCGAATTATGTAGATCTGTCCCTTACCTTCCCTCGTCTATGGTTATGTTCCGGAAATTTCCTTATTCTTCGATTACCCCCTTGGCTCCCAGTTATCCTTCCCCGCCTACCCTGTACCTCATTGGTTCATTGTATGTTTGCCTGCCTATGTACAACCCCTTTGCCCCATATTGATTGGCTTTCTGCAGTTTACTCCTCCCATTTTGTAGGGGTATAAAACCCCATGTCAAGCCGCTGCTCTTTGCTCTTTGCTCCCCCCTTTCCTGGACTCCTGGACCCTTGCACCCCAATAAACCCGTCCTGTTCACCCTGCAAAGAGCCCGTCCTGATCTCTTCGTCTCCTCCTGCGCCTTTAACATCGGTGGGCTGGGCGAGCCTTTCAGACCTCCCCAGCCCTCTCGCTTCACGAACAGCTCCACCAGCTTCTCCTGTGCGGAGAGAAGGACCGGCCACTGACCACCGGAGCTAGCCGGAAAGGTGGTTGCCAAGGTGCGCTGTGTCACTCTACCAGAGTAGCCATTGGTATGGCTATATCTAAAATGAAGTTTATCTAAAATAATTGCAATTTATTTTTTGGTCTAGACTAGTCATTTAGCTTTTTTCGTGGCTAGTAAAAGATGTGTGCCTTAGAGACAGTTGTCAGAGACAGGTGGGATGAATTGCATTCTGTAAACTGCATTCTGTAAAGGCTTGTCCTGGCCTGTCTGCTGTTTAGACAATCTTGATGTCCAAGTTGCCAAACCTATAGGTCATTAATGCTGGATGGAATGGAAAACAAATTCTGGGGGTTATTTTAAAAGATTCACTGTAGGGGAATGAGACCAAGCTTTATATGCTTCCTTCAGAGTCAGGGCAACAGCTGCAGTAGGGGATGAGGGACTGCAGGTTCCTAACTTCAGCCCCAGATTGTTGCTCATTTCTAGTACATTAGTCTGTGGCTACTTGACCATCAGGACTGCATTCCACCCCACTTGATATAAGTGGAAAGTGGCAGCTGAAGTACAGCTCTCAGCCTTTCTTTTCAAAAAGCTTTTGCTCCAACATACTTAACTTGGTGTAAAAAATAAAAGTTTGTCAGGAGGCAGGGGGGCAGAAAGCTTTTTGAGAGAAGTTGTGAGCCAAGACTCACAAGCGGGCAAGGCAAATCCCCACCAGTGAGGCCATCCCACTGCCCACAGTGATGAGCAGGGCAGCTGAGGGGCAACCAAGGGCAGCCCCAGCTCAGGGCACTGGGCACCTCCCTGGGAATGAAGATGGACCACGGCTGGGCCAGGGTGTCAGCTCATGGGTTAGGGTTTGAATCCATGGGACCCCAGGCAGACAGCTGTGATGCAGTGCAGCTCTGGTAGGGACAAAGAACCAGAGTCTCCCAATAAAGCAGCTCTAAGAGCTCCAAGGTAGGGAAGCACGATTTGGTGAGGAAGTCTCAAAAAGCTGGCCTTGCTGGGCACTTGAATATGATCTTCAATTCCCTGATCAAAATGAGAAATAATCTAATTTGAAGTTCCTAATAATTACGAAATGCTTGGCAATTTGGTAAAAACTGCATATTGCCTTTCATTTTAGGTGGCAGAAGGTAACCCTTTTGTGCATCATGGGTAAAAGTGCACCAAATATAAGACATTGACCTAGTACATTTTGATTCTTCCCTGCTCTACAAGAAAGGGAGCTGTGTTTGTCCAGATACAAATGTGAAATACCATTCATGGTCTGATAATGGTGTTGAAGTTAGAGCTTTTACAAAATTAGGAATGGTTTTCATTATTGGCCTTGGAGATAGTATTCCTCTACTTTTCTAGTTTTCAAAAATAATTTGATTATTTAGCTTTAAACTTTAAAAAACTAAATTACTGTGGAACAGTAAAGCTACCTGAAAAACCTGATGGATGAAAACTCCTGAAAGTTGTTAATGAC
Organism: Eulacestoma nigropectus; assembly: GCA_013397775.1. Lineage (NCBI taxonomy): Eukaryota > Metazoa > Chordata > Aves > Passeriformes > Eulacestoma > Eulacestoma nigropectus. The sequence goes on from VZTE01002529.1 coordinate 251,593, forward strand.
TGAAATTAGACAGTGTGGATAGAAACTTACACAGCAGCAACCAGCGTTTTCAGTCTCACTTTTTCTAGAACTGCAATATTATTCTCCAGATGATTGACCAGTGCACTTACACAAATCATGGGCATACACCTGTATTAGCATATTCTTTTTCTACGTAATCTATTCACTGTTTTCCTGCTGTGTGCGATGTTTGTTCCCCATCAGAGGTGTCAGGAGACAGCTCCCTTTCCTGGAACACGCTAGCTGTTCTTTAGATTGAAATAAAGACAAAGTTCTGCATGGAAACAGTCCTAGTTTTGAGGAGATCCCAAATAGCTTGCTAAGCTGCTTTCCATAATACTGCTAAGTATTTGTCCAAGTATAATTATCCCCTCTACAAACACCTTCCTTTGTATTTTTTATAAAAAGAAACATGACAGGTTTTCTGTACCTGTCATAAAGGAGCAGAAGTAGCACATTCCCAACATTTTTCCTTAACAGATCTACTTGGAGATTACCGCACACTGTCTTAGAGCAGCCTAAGTGCACTGAACCCCATAACCCATGGTTTCCTGTGCATGATTTTTGTTAGGTAACAGTAGATTGGGTGCACAGCACTCAGTGCTGAAGAACTACTGTTGGGGTTCTGTGTGCTGAACTGGACATTGGAGTTTTTTAAGCTTGCATTAAGACATTGAGCTGTGGTTTAAATTTTCTTGCTCAGGACGGCCTCATGAGGGTCAAGGATTGAGCTATGAGCTTAAGATGGGGTGGTTGTTGGAAAAATATTCATGTGGCTGTAGTCTTCTTTGAAGATTTTCATTCATATCCTACAAAGCTTCTTCATCTTTTACCCTTTATGGTAGGTCTTTAATAGGCTAAGACTCCTCAGTCTTAGTCTTAGTCTTTTTTTTTTTAATGATAAAAAGAGATACCACAGTTGAGTTAGAAATTTGATAAAGAAACTGAGATTTCAGTTAAAACATATTTTCCAAATATTCCTATTTGTTATGTGATGTAAGCTTCAAAAGCAAGAGAATATTTTCATATCCTGTTTTCAGAAACAGGAAATTGAGAAGTTGATGAATGGAAATTCTTTAGGTGGACTCAAAGTTTTCCTTTCTTAATATAGCTATTCAATTAAAATGTTCCTCATTATATTTTCCTTCACTAAATGCTATTTTATATTTATGTGAGCTGCTACAAATTTTAAATTTGTTTTATTAATGGAAATATACATCCACTGTCACACTGGTCGGCACTATTTTTTATTTTACTCATGCAGTTCTTTGGACGTGGATTTCCTCTTGACAAAGAAATGAGGTTTGGAGCTAAAGACTTCTGGCAAGGCTTCTTCATTGATTTAAAATGCTGAATTGGATTTCTAGTTCTGGCTCACACTGAGGCTAAGTCAGTTTTGCAGTGGTTTGCAGGTACCTGGCATTGGGTAACAGGAATGAGAAAATGATGGTAATTCCAAAGAAGAACCTGGGTTTCTCAGTTTGACACCAGCTCTTAGAGCATCCAAAAAATGGAGTAACACATTTTTCCACATCGCTCCACAGCAGTCTCTTCTTGTCTCTTTCATTTACATTTTTTGACATTTTATTCTGACTTGGTTGTCGCAATGTCATAAATCGATTCTTGTTAACTTGTTGGGGGTTCCAGGCTCCAATGAGGGAATAAAATCATGGAGTTTTTATGTATTTGGTCAAAGACAGTTAAGTTAAAAAGAGTTTAAATATAATAAAGTGACTTAAGTTTGCAATTATTATAGAACCCAAGGGGTTATTTAGCAAGGTGAAGCTAATGAACGTGACATAAAAGCAATTCATAACCTGTAGCATTGTGGACCTGATAAAAAAAAAATCCAGATTCCTGACCAGAAATTGTTTCAAGCCTCACTGCTGTTCCTTTCAACATGCAGCGCTATACTGGAACTAATCCAATAAAAACTCTGAGAGTTCACCTTCATCCTCCTTCACCCTCAAGGATTTCTCTTTTGGCAGAATCTACTGTGTTCACACTCTGTTTTGCCACAGTTGTTCCCTTTGCTCAGATCCTTTCTAAACTGGAAAGTGTTTCTGCTTCAGAACTGCAAAAATATTTGTAGTTAAAATTCCACTCAGACATGCTGATTGAAAACACCTTTTTTCACTGATGTTTACCTTGCAGTACTCAACCTTCAGTTTTTTATTTACATTAGAGAATTACTCTGGGTTTATTCTACCTTCTAATTGTATGCACTCTGGGGAGACTTGCTTTGCAGAAGCCATGAGTCTTGGTAGCACATTCAACTCTCTTCATGTATCACAGACAAGTCCCTCTGCACCCTTGGCACAAGCTTACTTAAAGGTCTGAGAAACTTGCTCTCCTCCCCAGGATGATTCTATATCATTGAGCTTTCATGGTCTAAGGCTGTATTAGCTTTATTCCATTTTCTCCTGTCACATTACAGTTATTCCTGCTGAGAAAATCCCCATGGCAGGTTCTGGGGTCCAGAGCTGGGTCCTCCAGGGAGAAAGTTTATTCCACAATATCTCTAAAGACACTGCTCCAGGCTACTAACACTCACATTGTTGAAAAGAAAGGAAGGGAAATGCAGAGCCTTCCTGCTGAGACATCAGGATAAACACTGGAGAAGGCTTTTAGACAGATTCTTAGAAATTGTGAAAACTTCTGGAACAGAAGTACTATTTCCAGGATAGCTTTTTTCCTTCCTTCCTTCCTTCCTTCCTTCCTTCCTTCCTTCCTTCCCTTCAAGTAGAACAAGGTAAAAAAGGTGAAAAAGTTAAAAAAATGCACAGAAGTTAAACAAATGGTCTTGATGGGACCACAGGAAGCCAGCAGAGGCAGATGGACAATACTGTTCAGGCTGATGAATTGTGTATCCTTATGTAAAGGAGAGGACAGTAAAGGATGATGAAAAATCTCAGTAAATGAGTTCCCAGTTAAATAGGGCACTGGAAAATAAAATTTTGTGATGGAATTATAAAAAGCCCAGAAATACGAAGAGGAAAACTGCCTGTTTTAAACTAGCATATTGTGCTATAAATATGCAAAAAAACTTAATGGGAGGAAGATAATTAGAGATAGTAACAAAAAAGCAGAAACTATATGGGAAATATAGCACAGAATGTAGTGTATTTCATAATACATCTTATGGAAATAGTCTAATCAAATAAATAATTTCAGTGTTTCAGGAACCTTTGAAACCCTGTTGGATGTTTGAAATTTTCATTCTAGATAGGAAACATCCAGTAATATAGAACTAGGATGACAATGATTTTATGTGACCTGGTCAGAGCAACCATCAAACCAAAAGGCCAAGAAGAATATCAGGGGAGGTTTGCCCATGCTCTTGTTGAAAGCGTACATGTCACAGCGGGGGTAGATGCTGAGACTACATTTTTAGATGTGGCTGGCTGATCTGTAGAGCAACTAGTCAGGGCATGTAGGAAGGGATGCAGCTTGTGGCTTCCTCTTGTGCAGCACATATTTTTTTTCTCTTTATACAGTACTTAGATCCAGGATTTTTGTAATCCTGGTGAGCTCCCTGTCACCCAGTCTTCTACCCTACTATTTAATTTCCAAGAGGAGAGCACATAAGCATAACAGGATGTTGTTTCTTGTTTAAAAAGAAGATATTGGGGAGGCCCACAGGGTTAAATGTGTTTACATGGTGTGCAAAATGCATTAAATAGGCAGCATATAGGATATTCACAGAAAATTCATATTACATAAGATGTTAGAAAGACCCAGAAAGCACTCAAGACAGAAATAAGATGACATCTTAAAAGAGTTCTGATAACAAAAGATAACAGACTACACAATTTCCTTTGTCAAGAACTCACCAAGTACTGTTACAGAAATAAGCCACATGAATTAAAAGGAACATTCTAACATGGTTAAATACAGGAAGCCAGAGCAGTAATAAATGCTTTTCACAGTACATGGGAAAACTGAGCTACCATTCCCCATTGGAAATGGAGATCCCCACTGCAACTGTTCCGTATATTCACAGATGATCTGTAAACAAGAGAAAATAATTAGGTGACAGTTTGCTGATATTAGTAAGTTTTAAAAACACATGTCAAGAGGAGAATTGACTAACAAAGGTTGCAGAAAAGGCTACACTAGAAAAGTGAATCACAATGTAATAAAATGGTGAATAAAATCCAATAAAAAAAGAAAAAACTATACTCATATCTCAATGCTTAGCAACATTGAAAAAGAAATAGAATGTTATTAGGAAAATACTGGAGGGGAAGTAGAAAATAAAAACAAAGCAATCCTGCTGTGTTGGCTTATTGCGTTCAGTACTTTCCATTCCACTTGTAGTTCTTCTACGCTGCTCAGAGATGAATTGGTAGAAATGGAAAATATGCCAGTTACAAGTTGTGTCCCTTGGGGTCCGTATTGTGACCAGTATTATTTAACATCTTCATCAGGGACATGGATGGTGGGATTAAATGTACTCTCAGCAAGTTTTCAGATAACACCAAGCTGAGTGGTGTTGCTGGCATGTACTCTGGAGGACGGGATGCTATTCAGTGGGATGAAGTTCAACAGGACCAAGAGCAATATCATACACTTGGGTTGGGGCAATCCCAAATATGGAGATAGGCTGGGCAATGAGTGAGAGTGAAAGAAATTCCTTACTATGAGGGCGGTGAGGCACTGAAACAGGTTTCCCAAAGAAATTGTGGATACCTTGTCCCTGGAAGTGTTCAAAGCTGAGGCTTTGAGCAACCTGGTCTAGTGAAAGGTGTCCCTGCCCATGGCACGGGGGGGTTGAACTTGGTCATCTTTAAAGGTATCTTCTAATCCAAACGATTCCAAAATTCTATGACTCTATGATACATGTTAAGTGAGTAGCTAGCTATATTAAGAAAGAAAAGCAGTGAGTCAACCTAATGCATTTCCATTCATCAGCTGCTCAATTTCCTCTGTCTCTGAAAACAGGATATAAAAATATTCTCTTGCTTTTAAAGCTTATATCACATCACATCACTTGATGTCAGACCTAGAAAACAGGCCAAGGCCAGTGATGTTTACTAGTACAAATGTGGCCTAGATTGGATCTGGAGCGTATTGGGCTGTTTGACTTAACTTGCACAATATAGTCTTGGTACTACCAAAAGCTTACAAGATAAGATGCCAAATAACTTTTTTTTAAAATCGAATTTCCATTTTGGAGACATCATAAAAAATAACTGCTTTACATTTACATTATCCTGATATTTTTCTGGAGGTTTTTAGTGGAAAGGGATGGTAGGGGAGAGGAGAGAGGAGAAAGACATCCTAGGATTTCTGTGGAAAATTCGGAAAGAGCTCCATGAAAATTAATTCCTTCACATAGAGGCATTACTGTCACACAAAAGAAGAAATCACTTCAGCTGTGAGCATGTCCTTGTCCTGGAAAAGTTCCAGTCCTTGCAAGAAACTCAGGATTTACCTATAAGTCTTGGATATAATTAAATTCATAAGTCAATATGGGTTTATGTGCTGTCTTTAAGTCTTCAAGGTATATGCTCAAAATATTAAAGTAATTTTCTCAATTTTCTGCTAGTGCTAGTTTCTGTCACATTTTCCATCCAACACCCATTATCCTGTCCCAATTAGACTCTTTGCTTTATGTTTTAAAATTTTAGGAGTAATCCTGGCCGAGCCACTTTCTGAGAGGCAGGCAGGGTAAAGAGTATTTTTCTGGAGCCATTGTCTAAATTTAGTATGAATTCACATTTTCTGTTGCACCTTTTACAGCTACACCTTCAAAATTTTGAAGTAACTCCAAGTGCATGCATTTTCATCCATTTTTTAGAGTAGGTGTGAAATTGACATTATGTTCAATGTAATAAAATACCTTCAGTATTTTTGAAAATAAAATTCATGCAGTTACTACTCCGGTATTTATAAGTTCTTATATGGGTTTAGTTGTAAACTTGCAATAATCGAGCTCATATGCAGAAAATAGAATCACAACGACCGCTTGCACAAAGTAATAGAGAAGAAATTTGCATCAGAGATGTTCTTGAAGCCATTTTAGAGATATTTTTTATATACTACTTTGAATATTGTTTCCTATAGAAATTAAATAATTGAAACAAGATATAAGAACAATATCACATGTTCCGCCACAGAAAGTGCAAACACACAATGTGAAATATTTGCCAAAAGTGCAGACTACATATCTCACCTCAGAAGTTATTCTAGACTCTACAAAAAGTATCAATTACTAAGCCAAAAATCATAGTTATCTTGCAAGTGCTTAAAAGCTGCAAATATATTAATGATTTGGAAATTTATCCGTGCTATGTTGCCCATTGTCTCCTACATTTATGTAAACTTTTTTTCTAAGACCAAACTCATGTTCTATAGTAAATATTCTTGATAGTTGAGAAAACCATCTGATAGCGGGTGCATTAACTAAGCTCTTAGGTTTGTCCCTAGTACCTTCTGCTTTTCTTTCCTTGACACCCATACAAGAGGACAGTGATTTGCTGTAAGACAAGAGTAGCTAAATTCATCTTTCAGTTGTTGATCCAAAATCATTCCACTGCTGGTCTGCAAAGGCTATAGTAAATAAAATCACACAATCCCATTCAAACACCTAAACCCTTCATACCTGCTGGCAAGTCTTTGGTGGAGTGCTAGCTCTGTAACTGGCACTAGACACTGGCTTGCAGTGCTTTTGTTCTGTCTGCCATTTCGGATGAGTGAACATGTACAAATGTCAAAAGAAATAAAAACGGGGTCACTTTGAACAGTGCTGAGGTTGTCTCACACCCTTTACATTGCTTAAAGTACTTCTCATTATTTACCTTTCCCAGAAGAATATTTTTTCCATTTAATATTTGCATTTAGAGAGCACATGGCCCTTTGACACATTCCTCCAATCCTCAATATGTGGCCGAAGCTTGTATATTCCACAATTAATCTTGATGCCAGCAGAAAGCCCATCTGATCAGTAAAAGACAAAGCAAAACCCCATAGGCCTATTCATACCAGTGACCTATACCAGAGAACAGCAGTGACTCGTCTGTGCCACCCTGATGAGACAGGCTGGGGACTTAGCAGAGCAAGCTTGTAAATCCTGACTAAAGCCACCGAACTCTGGTGTTTGGTGAGAAACTTACACGACTCTGGTATCTCTTTGTCATCTTACATGCCACAACTCTTTTCATGAAAAATAAATCAGCTTTTATTGTTGTGGGGGAAGGCCTCCTGTCCAGGTAGAGTTTAGTGTCCATTTATCCTCCATCTCTGTCCAGGTTGCCTAATCTCCATTTTAGGATCTCCTGTCCCAGAAGTGTCCAACACTGCTGAACCTGGATGTCATCATGCAGTTCAGTTGCAAGAGAACTCTATTAAACTTTCATGCTCTGGATAGCCTAATAAACAGCTATTATTGAGAGATCCTGAGCATTTAATTTCATCTGAGACCGAGGTCATAGTTTTATATTCTTTTGGCTCTTGGTTTATGCCAATAACAGTTTTAGTTTGCACATCTACTATGGGACACAGTTACTGATTCAGTTTTCACTGAAGTAATTGGAAAACTTTTCATCAGCTTCAGTAGGAGTTAAATCAGATCAAAAATGAAAACCAGTAATAGACAAGGGCAACATTCCATTCTTAAACTGATATTCTTTAGTTAGATGTGCTATTTCTGTCCATCTTTCTTCTTGCCTGTAGACTGATACCTTTTGTTCTAAGATCTAGGCTCTGATATATAGTTTAATAAATTAGTTGTTTGAGGGAATTGGAAGATATTTTATGGAAAAATTTTGAGATGCTGTTTGATCTTTTATTTTTTCATATTGGTATGCTAATTCCTATAATGAAACATCATGACATCTTTATAGCTCATATAACTAGCACAACTCTAAAAATATTTCAAAAATTAAGAATACAGCTATATAAAATACATGTGCCATTACAATCTCTGCTATTAAAAGAAAATAGCTTTTAAAAAGTGAATAGTTATATGTTTTTCAAATTTAGCTACCTCATTTCTTTAAGATGTTTACTGTAGAATAATTACTTTGCTTCTTGTTCTTAAGATATTTTGCTGTGCTAAAATATTGGCTTAGTTGTGCTGCACAAGTCAACAAGCTGTTTATGTGTGTATGTCATCTGTGTTGTTATCAATTATCACAGTTTTATCATGATTGATGTGGTTGCAAAAAATACATGAACCCCTGGATCTTCGTTTTAATGAATTACCAGAATTTCTGTGAATTAACACTTCCTAATCTTGGTTCTAAAATAGAGTTTTCTGACTAGATCAATATTACATCCCCGTGGCAATTAATCATGTGCAGAAGGTATCCCTTAAAGGAGAAATATAATCCTTTTATATCCAGTGGAAAATACACTCTCTGGGACAGGATTTGGAGTCTGGCCAAGCTGCACATGCTGCAGGAGGAACTGTTTGCTGGTGTTGATAAGACACTTTTCTTAGAGATTCTTAATGCAGGGCGGAGTTTAGAATGCCTGGATATCTTAATGCAAATTTCTGATTATTCAAATGTCCATCTTAACCAATAATCACCTTGAAATAAGTACTTTTTCCTAAAACATAAAAATATAACTAAAATCTGGTGGATTTTTTTTTTGTTTGTTTTCTACTTTGAAATACATACATACATATTTTTTTAACCTTGACTTTAACCTGCAGTTTTAAAAATTTTATTTTTCTGCCAGCAACATACTGAGTTTGAAAAGGTCCGTAGGGTAATAGAAAATGTATAGTAGTGATAAGCAGTAATTTCACAGTTAACCGATCATGATGTTACAAGATGCAGCGCACCCTCCTAATCTTTCCTTATTCTTTCTCTTTCTCTCTCTCTCTTTTTTTTTTTTTTTTTTTAGCAGCCTAATTAGTATTGCTTGGTAGTTTTGGGCAAACTAATGAACCAAAGAAATAAAAGATGTGGCAGTGAAAGTACCTGGCCCAGATTTCCAGCTGTGGTCATGTACTTGGTGGACTCAGGGGGATAAGAGGATGTTTCCTTCTGAACTGAATTTAACACATCCCCAACACCTTACATGTCAGGTCTTGATATGCAGGGAGATCACTTTACATTCTCCCAGGGAAGTTTAAGGTAAAATATTTAATTTTATTATTGTAATTGCCTAGGACTATGCATCCTGACAGACACCACAGGAGAGCTCATGCGAGGTTACTTGTTGCGCTGCTGTAACCTTACCCTTTGCATTCATCTGTATCTATCTCAACTCTCAGAATGAGCTGAACTGAATCTTCATACATCTGCATTTTTTTCAAGTAAAAAAAAAAGTGTGATTTCATTTCTGGAAGCAAATTGATTAGTGCTAGGTAAAATTTCTGAATGTGATGGCATCTTTGATAGTAAGACTTGGAGAAGGATGCCTCAGAAAAAGCCCAGTAAAAATTGACTGTAAAAGATGGAAATGAGTATGAGTGCCACAAATTTATTTCTTAAGCTTTAGATTGCACCCCGATTCGAAAGGCTGGGGAAATATTATATGCTTTCTCTTATAATAAAGGAAAATATGGACAAGAAAGCATAGAGCAGGTCAAAATCTATTGACCTTCCTTTCTAGTCTATGTATAGCTGAACTTTCTACAAACTGCCCATCAGTTCCTTAACTTTTAAAATGAGCTTTGCACAGACCTTAATAGCTGATGTTCTCAGTTCTATGCAAAAGTGCATACCCAAACCTCTACCTGAGTAGTTTTATAGCATCAGGATTTCCTTGCTGGAGCTGATTCTTGATACTTTGATTCAAATCATCAGTATCTTTTCTTCTGGGTAGATTTTTGGTTAGTTTCACTGTTCTTAGTCTTAAAAGTATACCATTCCTTTTCTGTTTCTGCTTTAGGGACACAAATCATTTATAAAGATGTAATCCCACTGTGACAAGCAACTTGCATTTTACACAAAAAATACCTGATCTTAACTACACTCTCCCATTAATACTTCCTCTGTGCCTATAATACTCTGAATGAAACGGAACTAATTGATTATAGTAAAGTGGATGAGTTTTAAAGCTCAAGAAGAAGTAAGTCATAGATACCAGCACTGTCTCAAATGAGTTTTGCCTGGTCTGTTGTGGTCCTGGGATGGAAGGCCGCTTCTTTGGCTCAGGGCACAACCTGGGCCTGGATTTTCCCCTGATCAGCTCAGTGTGGTGCCTACTAAAATGTTCATACCCTCCACATATGAAATAAAGATAAGTTTTCTGTTTTCAGTCTCCAAAGGGATTTTTGAAACAATTTCGTTCTTTAGTAAATTATTGCAGACTGTTTAATTTCACTCCCATTAAGTAAGAAGCCATGAAGCAGATGGACTGTTCTGCAAATAATCCTCTGTATTGCATTCTGCAGGTTGCATTAGTTAGGAATTTAAATATTTTTGGGGAGTTACACTGTTCTCACTAATTGTATTTCTATTTGGACCAGTGCATGTAGGAGCAGGATCTACACAGAACTTCCAAGACAAGATACATTGTGAAGTTCTGACAGTCAGGTAACCCAGATGTTATTTCTGTTGCATTACACGCAAACAAGGTTTTAACTCAAATAGGCATGGGACTGACTTAAGATTTGAAATGGGATTCATTTGTCCTAAGACAGGCATCGGGAAGGCCTGACCTGTCTACAATATGTTCTCTTTCCAGTCAATGGGAAGAAGCAGAGGGCCACTAAGACAGGCTCATTTCCCAGTAGAGAATTTCTGGAGCAGATTGACTGATTGGCCTGATAGGGTTGTCTATCTGCCTCTGCTTGTTATGAAAGGTAACTATCTCAGACAACCAACCTGGACACGTGGTGAGCAACCATGGCAACTGAACGTAATGTCTCATGACATTTTAGATTCTGTAGGATAACCAAGGTGTCCATGTGGATATGACAGATATGGCACAGCATTTTTAAATATTGATCTTTCTAAGTTCCTTTCTTTAAAAAGTATACTTTCATATTTCAATGAGTTTTGAAGAGGGCCTTAACTGAGGTGAGAAGCCAGATTGACATGCATGTTTGGAGATCTGTTCAAACATAATAACCTAATACAGTGGATTTGAGTAAGCTGACATCATGACTGCAGAGTCACCACTCATGCCCTCTTGTCCTCAAGTTGCTATCTTCTGTGCAAGTACAGAAAACATTGCTAAATTCATCTTACTGGCATTTGCAGAAGAGGTAGATGGAGAATGTGTCAAGTCAGAGAAAGTGTCAGCATCTTTGATGCTGATGAACCAGTGAGAAGGAAAATAACATGTAGTAAGATTTCTTCTGAAGTTACAAACTTCTTAAAATCAAAAAAAGTTGAAGTTGGGAAGTTGGAGGGTGATAAAATACCGTTAAGTGACCAGAGGTAACATGGAGTACTTTTCAATCACATTTCTGAGAAATTTTTCTTTCCCTTTTTTAATCACTGTTAGTGATGGCACAGCTTCATGGTACTATTCCCAGAATTTGTGTGGAACAGAAAAACTGTATTTTCTGGGAAACTAATCCTGACTATCACAAACCAATCTAATAAAGTAAATGCTGCTATTCAAGGAGCAACTAAAAGCAGAGTGAGGTTTAGTAATCTGTAACTTGAGGCTTCATCACCTGTGTGTATCAGACTAAAATTAATGCAAAAGATCATCAGATAAGAATTAAATTTTACATTCATGCTGCACAGTTATTAATGCAAACACAAGGTACAAGACACTATTTAGCAAACAGGAACTGACAGTTAGGACCAAATCTAGAAGAGGACTGAGTTGCATAGAGATTACACAGTGCAATGCTTTGTGAAGGTGGGGCAGACAGGTCTGCGGTCTGTGCCTGTTTGCCTCATGGGGAGAATTTTGTACCTTGGTATGGGAAACCAAAATAAACTCTCACTGCCTGTTCTGACATGGAGTAAGGCCTGGTGTCAAGGAGCAGTACAGAGCATTTCTGACATTTAGGAAGTGCTCAGTAAGTTAAATTCTTCCAGGCGGCCTTGTACTTATTGCACATGGCCAGAAAATCTGTGACGCGTGAGCTATAAACACAATGCCTCTGAAAAAACATTGGATCTGATGTGTTACCATCCCACAATGCACACCAAAATTTTGTGCTGTTGCACAGGTCCAGTGTTCCCCGTTGAGCACTTGCACTGCTGTTGCTGGAGGGCTGTGCTGTTCCTGGAGAACAGGAGCAGTGCACTGCTGGACATCTGCCACAAACATCAGTTTCTTGAACCACTTACAGATGAGATTTCTGGGTTGAAAAAGAAGCTGTGTCTGAGAATACATTCATATCTATTTTAGTCTTTCTTCTAGAGTTAGTTAGAGATTACTGGACTGTTAAGAGTTCATTTCAGAAATTCAAGGCTCAGAAAGAAAAAGCAGAAGAAAACTCTTCATTCTCCAGCTAGGAATCAGGGCATTCACCCAGGCAGGAACTGTATGAGACAGGCACCAACTGTTTCAAGACATTGCAAATAGGTGTTTGGGGGTTTTTTTTCAGTCAAAAAAACTCACAGTTCCAAGGCAGATAACTGCTTTTTCAGCTGACTGTATTTGTTCTCTCTGTTTCTGATTATAGAAATACTGATTTATTTTCCCCCGGGCAATGTTGGAACTTGAACAGAAAGGGAAGAGAATTCCTGCACTCATTCTAAGCTATAAGTATCTTCTTAGGGGCAGTGGGGATGAGAGACCAAAGTTTAAACTCCTCAATCTGACAAGGGAACAGAAACAGGCTCCCACCTCCTGCCAATCAAGAGCTCAGATGCTGGAAGCAACAGGGCCAAGATGCTCAGGTGGCACTTGAACATACCTTAAAATAAGTGAGCAATGTTAGCTACATGATCAGTAGAGAGGATCTCTTGGAGGAAGTCGCAAGGGCAGACTCATTGGGAATCCCACACTGGTGGGGACCAGAGACCTGAAGTGCAGGTGGCTGGGCCAAGACAGTTGCAGGGTTGTCTTCCACTTCCTCTGATTACACTTCTTCCCAGCATGACCTTATGATCACAAGTCTCAGGCAGAACATTTTGCTTTCCCCTGTGTCCTGTCTCTGGCTTCCTTGACCATTCTTCTGTCCAATCACACACTTTCCTCCCAGTCTCATGTTCTTTCCTAGGGGTTAGTTAAATGAGTCTCCTTACTGAATTGATACTTCTTAAGCTTCCATCTCCGAGTCTTTGATACCAGGCTGGTGTCCGGATACTTGAAAGTTAGTCATTGGAGCACCAAATTAGCAAGTGGTCAGACAGCTTCATGGCATCTATTTATAGTTATCTGTTGGTAATGAGTGACGCGCCTGAGGTTTCAGAGGGGAATAATTTTGCAGAGTAATGCCTGCTGAGCAAGCTGTCAGAAAGCAAACAGAAAATATGTCCACAATGGGGAGGAGGTTTAAATATTCTAAAGTAAGATTACGTGGGATCAAAATTCTAGTTTAGATGCTTCAGCTTTTCCGTGATTATAGCCCACATTGAAGGACTTACCGATCTTATGGGATACACCCACTGTGGATCAAGTGGTGATAATGCAAATGTTTATGATTGCATGTAAGATGCTTCTGACACATAACATCTGGTTTATTTTCTTTATATGAGCATTCAGGTACTTTAAAACACTTAGGTTCATTTGATTAAAAATGAGTGAATCTAGAGACAGAACTTAATAGTCTTACTCTGTGAAAAAGCCTTTCAGATCTTTTATATCTTAGAGTTCAGTAAAGCACCTAAAAGAAAACAAGAAATCTACCCAATCTGTAATTGGTTTGTCTTTAAGATAGTGGTATGCTCTCCTCTGCTCCACATTTGAATTGGTTTCTTTCAAATGAATGCATTTCTCTCACAGATAAAATTTCCCTACCATTCCCTATACTCCCTTTAAACTCAGTGGAGAGACACAGATGCCCCGAAGGGTGATTCATTCATTCCTGAAATAATTTTCCAAGATTTTTGAAATTAAATCCCTGTGGAGTTGTCACTTCCTCTTCATGACTATGGAGAAAATCTGTACAATTAACACAGGCTACACATCTAGCTTTTGTGTGACCCAGCTTGGGTGAAACTAAACTTGCCCTATGCTTTATTCCCTTTTCCTGTTTTTAATACTTTTCTTTTTAATTTCACATCCAATGTTCTCCCTGGGTCTATTCTGCCTTCATCTTATTTATAATGTATTCACTATACTTTAAACCTATCTTAAATCAATAAGAACTGATGGCATTCAGCAAAGTTAGCCTGAAGTCAATGAAATTGACTCTGTGAGTCAATCTGAGCATAAGAAAGAGTGTTTGTCAGAGAAGGTTCCTTACGCATTTGCTCAGCTCAAACAAGCTAGCAAGTGCAAATCAGCATCTTTTCAGGATTGATTTTATGCCTCAAACTGGTAATATTCACGTCTCAATTTTCTCATGAAAATGACTTCTTGTACAAGAAGGTTGTCTCTCACCGCTTCTTAAATGTACAATAAAAATATGTAAACAAAAAGAACAAAATGAAAAATATTAAAAAAAAAAGTTGCAGAGTTCAGACCAAGTGTTTTTTTGTAACAGCCACTACACTTCTTATGTTAATCAGGTTTTTTCTGCTTCTTTGGCAGAAGGGAAGAAAAAGACACAAGGCAGAACAATTTCCTGTATTTAGTCTGTTTGTATCTATAGGAAAGGCTCTTTTCCCCTTGTCCTTCTTGGGTATTAGGAAGAGATGTGATGTGAGACATGATGTGAGACAGTTAAGTCTGCTCATCTTAGAAAAACCTTTTTGCTGTTGGTTATGTTTAGCACATCAGTGGGTTCCCTGCCATGGTCACTTCAGTCCAGACCACAATTACGTCTGTCATCCTCTCTACTCACAAAATGACCCCCAGTCACTGAAGTGGAGTATGTGCTATTGCAACTTAGGAGTTATCACTGCAGGTCATTGCTGGTGGGAGTTGAGAAAAACTTTTTTTTGTTAGTGATATAATTGTGGTCCATCCTTTACTAGTGTGTGATGTAAGGGAATGCCTGTGGATCTCAGCCTGACCATTAAACAGCCTGACAGAAAACCGACAGCAGGATCTGTGGGATGTCCTGGAGTGGCTGGCTAGCTAGGAGGTGCTATTACCTTACCTGTTAGTTTTACTGAGAAAAGGCTGTCATTTTTCATGCTCACCCTAAATACTATGTCAGTCCTCAAGGCCTGGGTGGTATCAGGCCTTGAACAAAGAACAGCTGTCTCGGATGTAGTCAGGAAATGCTCAGTAGTGCTCAACCTTTAAAGAGGCAATTAATACCATCCCATTACCATTAGAATGCCAGCTATTCAGTTACTAAAACTACTCTGGCCTGTTCCCTAACATGTCTAAAATAGGGAAATATATAACAAGAAGAAAGCCTCTTCAGCCTTTTCCGCAGCCAGAAAATGAAGGACCATGATGTCAGACAGTCACAAAACCCAGACATTTATGAGTAACCTTTTCTCATTGTAATAGAATTCAGACTGATCATGGATACAGGAGAAACTTGAGGCAGTTTTGAGGGGAATAATAGAATATTTGCAAACAAAAATGTGATGGGAAAAGCATTTCTCCAGTATTGGCTCCTAATTAAACACCAAATTAATACTCACATTTGCATTTCAAAACCTTTGAGAAGATCAGGCCTGACTATCTCAGGTGATGTTTTCCCATGAGCTCAATTCTTGAAGAGGAGAGAAAAGAATGGAAAGAGCTTATCAATAGAAGTTTGCAAAAGAACTTCGCAGATGATACAAAAAGGCCTTTTAAATTCTGTAATAAATAGGCATAAAAACTTCATAGATGGACAGTTATGCTTCAAAAATTGTTAAACCCCATGTTTTTGCAACATGCCTTTCAATACAAAGAGTTTTATCAAAAGGAGAATAAATCTCCTATTTGGTAGTCATTCATGTTACATTACATAGATGACAATGGAGTTTGGCCTTAATTGTCAAAACAATCAAGACAAACAGTGAAAAGCTTAAACAAAATTTGGGGTAGCCCTAGAAATCTGCAAACAGAATCAGAGGAAAAGAGAAAAAGAGACACTGCCATAACAGCTGTCATGGGGAAACAGTAATTGATGTTTTGTGTAATGGAACACAAACCTCATACTAAGTAATAAGTACTCAGTCATCATGCCACTAATTACTCAAACTTCATTATAAAGAACACCAGGGCCACAATTAAATATTGTATATTACCCCTCATTCTAATTATATAGCTCTTTTAGTTGCACTGTAAAAGCAAGACATTATTTAATTATTTTCATTTAATGCATTTTAAAACAACATTTAAAACCTCATTCAACACCATAGGGATTTCAACTAATCATTAAAATCCCTATTCATGTGTACAGTAGCAGTTCTGTAGCCACGTAAAGCTGGCATCCATTTCAACTTCATTTATAAAAATCAAACTTGGAAACCCACTGGCTTAAAAAGTCCTGACTCTGGCTGCCAGAGCTTTAATGGGGTTTCACAGATGTAAGCCAGCCTTAATTATATCCCTAAAGTGTAAAAATATATCACGTGCAAATCCTGTCCTCTTCTTTCAGGAGTTTTCAAAAAAAGTATGTTCCTCAGAAAATTCTACTGGGACACTGCAGATGCTACACTGGTCGCTAAGACTTCCTCTGGGGAAGGCAGAGACCATGGGTCTGAAAGGCCCCATTGCTACAGATACAGGTCTGAGAATATTTTATTAACTACTAAGCGCAAAGGACACTGATGAGACAGACAAGTGAGAGGCAGATGCAGCTGATATTGGTGTTGCTCAGTCTTCTGAAGCGCTCAGAAACACAGTGATGTTTGTGGTGCCTGAGAGCACACCAGGGGATTCCCAGGCTGTTCTTCCCAACAAGATGAGTGGGCTCATAAATGAGATTGCAGAGTCAGAGATAAGCCCTGTGGATTGAGGGATCCAAGTATCTAAGACTAGAGGACAAAAAATGTGACGGCTTATTTCAGCTTCCTTTTTCTTTCTGATGGAACTGGAGATTCAGGAAAAGCTGCTAGTATGACTGTGTCATATCTGAGTGAGAAAGATTCAGCAGAACTTTAATTTTGGACAGTTTTAGAAAATTTCACTGGAGCTGTAATATGACAGGAAATTTTTTTTTCAGCTACCCCAAACACTGTGGTCTACAGAAAATACAAGACTCTCTATCTTGACATTTAGCAATGGCAAGTATAGTCGAAAAGAAGAAGACTGTGTATTTAATCAAACAAAGGTTATTTAATGGTGTCATCTTTTTTAGACTACTTGCTTTCATTAGCTATGACCATATGGAGCTCACAGATGGCAAATAAAACAGTGACGTCCTGTTCAAATAAGAAGGAGGCAAGAACAGTAAATAAAATGCTGACAAAATCAAGATGAATGATGCATGTGATATATATGTCATAGAGTACCCAAAATGTCATGTAACAGTTGAGTCTGGAGTGGTTTTCAGTCTGAACATCAGGAGCTTTTAGACTGACATGAGAGAATAACCTTAGAGATTAATCTTAGGGAAAGGAGAATAACTATTTAGATCCTTGGAAATGTGAAAATGAAGGCTTCTCTCCTCTCATCAGCTCTATTTCCACTTTGGTTCTTCCATGCTGGGTTTCCTCTTTTCTTTCTTCCGTGAGGGTACTGTCAGGGTCACTTTGTCTGATTCTTTTTCTTTCATCTCTTGCAAGGAAGAGTATTTCATTGCATTCACTGTTGCATGCACTGTTGCATCACAGAAAGGAGACTTTCTGTGAGCAGCAGGACCCATTGTTTCAGTCTAAACCCAGAGGTACAGAAAAGGACTGGCTGTAAACTATCTGGGAGACCAATTTGAGGAAGCCAAAGTACAAATCTTGCTCTCTAAACTTGGATAATTATTTACCCCTGTCTCCAAAGTTTTACCAAGACCTGATTATTAAGTTATATTACCTGATGCATATGAAGCTAGGACAAAGCACTGCAGCACATTAGGATGCTCTGGTGGTGGGCTGAAATGCCACAGGCAGTGAACAGATTCAGCACACAACTTCCACCAGCTGAAAGGTATTTCTGCTGTTCAGCACCTCCACACTGAGATCACTGGTCTCCATTTCTTCTGAAGCAAAAGGCAAGCAGGGGAGTTGAAGTTATATAGCTTAAGAACGTAAGACTTACAGGCATGGGTGGTTCCGATTCACCACTTTGGACAGGAATAGGGTGTAAGTGACTCCACAGCACAGGTAACAATTCCCCTGGGTAGGCGGCAGCAAACAGCACTTTTTTTTGCAAGAATCTAACTCCTACTGCCTTGTACCTAAAATGTGTCTGAATATAAAAACCAGCTGACAATCAGAAGGCTCACTACACCAGCCTCTGACCTGAACAAGCAATATAAACAGCCCCTAAGTCAGGTGAACCACTGACTGATTGATGGTGATGATTTATTCAGAAGAAGAGTTTACACACAGGCCTTATACAATTAATATTGGACATTTTTGAGCATAAGTCGTATGAGGAGTGGCTGGAATTTTTTAGCCTGGAGAAGAGAAGGCTCAGGGGAGACCTCACCCCTCTCTACAATTACCGTTAAGAAGGTTGTAGTAAGATGGGGATTGACCTCTTCTGCCAGGCAACAAGCAATAGAACAGAAGAAATGGCCTGAAGTTGCCCCAGGTGGGGCTCGAGTTGTATATTACAAAAAATTTCTTTTCTGAAAGAGTAGATGTGGCACTTTGTGATATGGTATAGTGGGCATGGTGGTATTCAGCCACAGCTTTGACTTGATGATCTTGGAGGTGTTTTCCAACCTTAATGATTCTGTAATTCTAGTCTATGATTGAGGTGGTGCCTCATACCCCTGAGGAGATGACAGATAATTTGGAAAGCTAACAGAGATGAAGTTATCCTTGCTCAGAGAAGGTCAGTTGCATCTATTTTCCTCTTTTAAATCAGACATCTCCATCTTAGCCTAGCAGGAAGCAAATTAGGCAGACCTAGACACAAGAGTGTGTTGTTTATTCTTTAATACAGAATTTCAAAATATTGAAAAAAGAGAACGCAAGAGTGCTGTTCATCTCAATTGGCCAACTGCATGACAATAATACTTGGTCGCTGTTTGGCTGTTTCTTTCTGAGGTGAGAACGAAGGATTTAAAATGTTCACTTCAGGCAGGTAAGGATAATGAGACCTAACATTTTAATGGATGCACTCAGAAGGACAGACAAAAGACCAGGAAACAATTCTGCATTTCCAGGAACAAGAAAAAAATGTTACTGTTTTTGTGCTGATTTGTCTGTATTAAACTGCTGTAGGATTTTGGTTGTTTTTCTGTTTTACCTAGATAGAAGTCTTTTTAAAATGGGGATTGCATTCTGGTTTTCTCTTAGTGCAGCACTGGGCACTCTAAAAATGGTGGGCTGATATGTCCATAGGCACAACAATGCATGCAACTGGTATGATGCTTCCAATTTTAGCATTCATTGTGATAGGAATATTGGGTCGACAAAATTAGTAAAATAAGCATGAATATTGTAGGAATGCAAATGTGCTATATTTAACTAAAGTTTCTAGTAATTTCTGAGTATTTTGTCAAACAAGTGAAAGATTTACATTTTCTAAGCAATTAAGAGCAAACCGGACTTAGCCAAGGGGATCAAAACTGTGAGATGCCAGGAATGTCTCTTTTCACCATAGCCCACTAATTCTCTTGAAGCTGGCATTATGCAAGATTTCCTTGGCATTTTTTTAAGATATTCAGTGTTCAAATTAATTCTCCATTCAAAAGCATGAACTCGCACAATGGTGGGATACATTAACATTATGCCATTTGATACTCACTCAAAAACTGAGTATGGTCTGAATTACAAAAAGATCAGTTAGAGAAAAAACATACACAGAGAGATGTGGCATTAGCAATTACAGGCCAAATCCAGAAAAGGATTTAGGTAGACTTTACGTTCAAAGTCCAAAATCAGAGCCTCAAATTATCTTACTCATTAACTGCTTTACACCGAAAGTCTCTAAATGCCAGTAGTTCTTCACATCAATTCTGAAAATTGCCTAAGGTGTCCGTTCTTTATGTATGTACAGATCTACCTGGCCTTAACAGTTAGATTATTCATTCCCTCTTGGGATCTAGAAATTTGTTAGAGGCACATAGTATGGGTGCAGCAGTGGATGTACTGGCAGCATGTATAGTGTTCTGACAAAAATAAAATAATCATAAAATAATTTAGGTTGGAAAAGACCTTTAAGATCATCGCTCCCAACTGTTAGCACAGCACTGCCAAGTCTACCACTGAAGCATGTTCCTAAACACCACATCTACACATCTTTAAACACCTCACCAAGGTGTGTAAAGACTCCACCGCCTTCCTGGGCAGCCTGGTCCAATGCTTGACAACAATTTCAGCAAATAAATTTTTCCCAATATCCAATCTAACCCTCTCCTGGAACAACCTGAAGTCATTTCCTCTTTTCTTATCACTTGTTACCTGGGAGAAGCAAATTTCCTTTAATCTTATGAGTTTTCTAGTACTCTAGCTAGTTTGGTTCTTAAATGTTAAAGTTTGTCTTTTAACTGCTTTACAATTTAAACACTCCTTTGGAAAAAGAAAGGGCACCTTTAAATATTGCAAGACTTGCATACTTTTGAAGAGGATGGATCTACACACTAGAAATAAATCAACTAAGCAGAAAGACTCAGCTCTGGTAAACGGTATAAATTCAAGTAATTTTTAAAGTTAGATTCAGTCCTTAGTCTTACACTACTTACAATCACGTAACAATCGATGTATGGATGGATCTAGATTCTAAGTGCTCAACTCTTACCATGATTAATTTTCTAACTACTTTGAAATATTTAGGTATTATGTGTTTGCTAATTTTTTGAAATTATTATTTCAATTTCACTTCATCCACTTGACTATTTTGTAGACACATTACTGTAAAAAAAATAGTTTTAAAAGGCCACAGTGCTGCTTAATTGTAAAAGCAATCCCAGTTCATTGCCACATCTGTAAATATGTTGCAGATTCAGGCTCTGTAATACCAAAGGGTTATTAGTACTTGCTTTATTTTCTAATAATGTCTCTTTCAATGTAATTCTGTTGAGAAAAATTGCTTTACTGTCCCTTCCAAAACTCTTCCAATATTCCTCCAAATTAAATATTTTTCAAGCATTCTTACAGGCGTTAACAAGGTTTTTGGGGAATTTTAGTGTGATAGTCCTCTATTGATACTTCATTTCACCAATACTTATAGGAAAAGACCCCAAACCAAAACAGACCCAAAACCCCCAAACAACCAAACAAAACTTTATCAGCCCACACTATTTATTTATTTAAATGCACTCTCAAAAATAAATAAGAGCCAATCTTCTGATTATTCCGTGGATGCTTATGTGTACACCTTCTGTATATACACCTTATGTGTGATTCACAGCTAAGTACAGACTTAAATAAATGAATCTTTTGCAGAAATTACCAGAAATAACTCCTTTCTGCAAATTTCCTTCCTCAAAAATCTTTCACGCAATGTCTTGCCTCAGAGTCCTCCTTATCCTGTTTGAACCAGTAATTTACCTCAAGGAAAACAGAGTGGTCTGGGAAAACTTTCATATATGAAGGAACATCCTCTCTGCAGGCTTAATCAACAACCATTGAAGTTGGTGAAGAAAGATCCCTTTGATTTGAGTGGGAACTGGTTTCAAACCTTTAATTGGCTATATATCTTAATCAGAACAAAAAGCTGTTCTGCAAGGTCTCTTGATTGAGCAGATATTATTGCCCATAAATGGATAACCCTTGGCTCGTTTGCTCAAATACTGCTCCTTTTTTCATACATTAATCACACTACAATGAAATAGAAATCAATCCTGATCAAGAGAGTTCACTGATGTCTGAGTTTTAATGAGAGGCTTTTTGTGTCAAAAGGCCACTGCATCTTTTCTAACAAGGCATAAAACCCAGCTTCCAACAGTCCCCAGGAAAGACTTTTTTATTCTGGGATTAGTTTTAGAAAGATTTATGGCTTTTACTTTTCCATCAGTTCTATGTGACTGTAGCCAATGTACTAATGAGAATAAGGTTAATAAAGACAACAGGGTGAAATTCAACTTCTCAAAAATATTTGAAGTCACCAATCAGTGTGATGACTAGTTAGAAATAAGAGAACAAAAACAAAAGCTGTAATTGAGTAGAAACATCGAATAATAACAATAATAATATTAATACTCTGAATTGAATCCATTACTATAAACAGGAGCGTGGTTCTAAGAATTTATCTCAAGCTTCTTGAACAAAAATACGTGATTTTAGCTTTTGAATCCATTTTAGCTTGTATCATGATCTTTGGTTCATAGAATTTACAATATGCCTGGGGAAAAACAGAATCAGCTTATTCTGGAAGGGTAATCATAATTTATATTAACTTTGGAAATATTTTATGCAGGTGTGCTGCAGGATACTTTGTGTACCAGTGCTAACATGGTGGCTAAGTTTTTTCCCTGCAGGCAGAGGACAGGAGTTCCTGAGTCTGACATCCATCCATGGCTGGAGTGAACAGCTGTCGTTAGGGTATTGTCAGTGACAGCACCCCATTTTCCGTGTACGGTGTGTTAGTCTCTATAGTTTTTTTAATGAATGAGCCACCAGCACTCACAAGGTGTGCGAGCTGAGGAGAAGGATTTGGACAGTGAGTATCACACATCACACACTACCTAAGTGCCTCGCTCAGTGCAGTGAGAGACACACTAGGTTCCCGCCCTAATGTGCTTCCCTGTCTCTGAACTGAAAATGACATGCTAAGGGGATAAGAGCTTTCCTTTTCACAATCTATGACTCTAGTTATAGCAAGGGTTTCTGCTCCCCAGAAGTTAGCTAAAGAAAATGTCATTAAAGGTGTGTGTTTTTTTCTTTCAAATGGTGCATGGGATTCTTCACAAGAGAAAACCAACTGTAAATTCTTAAAACCAGAGAAGCTAAGAAAAGTCACCTGGGGGAAGTGTCCTCTGGCTTGAGGTAGAGCTTGCAGGTAGATAGACCAGGCAGCTGCAGTGAAAAAAGCCCGCTTGGGAAGACTTCCACAGAAATGCACCAAAAATCCGTGGAGCAGAAATCTCATCTCCAGAATCTGCTTGGTTGGCTTATATTAGCAGCCCTTATTGCCTCAAACCAAGCCCCTCACCAAATACCAACACCAAAAACCCCAAGAACACCTGGGAACTTCTGATGCCTTGTTTTCTGCCAGGCCTCCATTATCACACTCATCAGAACAAAGCATTCTAGTGCAGTTTCAGATATTCTTAGCTGACATGTGCTGGCAGCTGTACTAGACAGACCCAATCAGTATGTTATTTTGCTATTAACTATCTATAACAGTGCTTCTCCAACTTTGCTGTCAGTTTTGCTCTACACTTTAATGGAGGCATTTTACTCATTTCTCAGGTTAGATATATGTATACACCGTATGTATGAAATCCTTAGAGTGTTATCATGTACATAGGTCTGCTCTGTGGATTGAGAAACAAATTTAGCACCTGTAATCCTGTTGCCCAAAAGGATTTTTTGTTTAGTTCTGGTTATATCCCAACAGTTACACTCAGACTTTGCTCAGGTTAGGTACCAGAAGGTGTTGTGCCTTGCACAACCAGTTGCACTTGCAAAAAATCTGCAGATTATACTGTACTATGCTAAAGCCATGGTACTCATCTCCAGAGTTGCGGAAATGATGATGTGCATCCATCTGCAAACACATGTCTATGTAAACACAGTAAGCAGTTCCCAAGTGTGAAATGAGAAACAGATTTAATGCTGCAGGTATTAATGCTGTGCTGCATTTCCCATAAGGTTTATTGGGGCAGCGGGGGTAAAGGTGATGGGGAAGGTGCAGTTGTTCCTTTCAGCTGGAGGCCCCATGGCCTTTCCATGTTGGAGAGCCCCTGTTAAGACAAGCACATGTTTCTCACTTAAGGCCAGGCCCTGGCTTTGCCCCAGGCTGTTGCTTAGAAATGGAAAGTGTTATAGTATATGAGTTAATAGAGAAGAAAAAAGGCAAATTAATAATGAAGTAGACTGAACTTTACCAGCACTTCTGCTCTCAGAGGATTAAAGAGATGGTACTGAGACGGTTTGTTAAACAAATCTGTTCAGCTCCTGACCTTCACTGCTGAACAATTTTCTTCTTCCATAACCATCTCTCTCATTTGCAGAGAGAGAGAAATAAAAAATGTGTGCAGTAAGTTATAGAACAGGGTGCACTGTTTGGCTGAGACACATGCTCTTTGTGACACAGGTGACCCTGAAGCATATGATACAGGACAAATGTAGCTGCAGGGCAGCTTACTGCTAGTCCTGCCTTAGTCACTGTCAACACGAGAAATGTTGGAATGCCTTCCAAGGCACTCTTTGGATTGAAATAGCTTCACGTTTTACAGGAACTTTGAATTTTCCTTTTTTAATTTTAGACTTTGGTTGATACACCGAAGTGTAGTACTATATTAAAAGGATGTTTCTGCCTCTTTCCTTCCTTGCTCTTTCCTCCCTCCCCTCTCCACCAGCTATTCTCTTTACCTCTTCCATTCCCAGCTCTGGATTGTTGCAGTACTAGTATATACACTTTAAAAAAGCTAGGAGCTGGCTCCTAGCTCTGATCTTTTCCATTACTGGAATGTTTAAAGTCACTGTCAACTGCAAAAGAAGGGTAGGGGAGGAGGTTATCTTATGGCTCTTTTGTGCAGCCTAAGAGAATAAATTCAAAACCTGTAGATAGCAGCTCCTATACAGGATTACACAAATAATAAAAAAGCCTGGGAATCCTAAATGAATAGCCAAACAGGACAAAACGTGACTGTGAAGGAAAATATCTGATGAAACCCTAGCTCTGGTCATGTTTCCTTTCTCTAGGAATTACAATTTTTTTCTGAATTAACTTTAAAGCCAATTCACTATAAGCATTGAAAGTAAATACACAGATTTTTCAAGAGCCCCAAATAAGAATGCTTTGCAGATAAAATTTGCAATCATTTCCAGACCACAGTAAGTATAAAAAATATTTTATTTGACCTACAAAGGGATTTTTCCATCCCTGCACCTCCATTAACACAACTTGTTAGTCTATGTGTCTGTATTCCCAGCCACAGGAGCCAGAAATACCTGAATTCCCCTCTTGGGTTAACTATCTCCTCTTCTCCAAGCTCCTTCTGTTACAATGAATGCATGTGTATCCTAGCCAACGATAACTCATTAACACTTATAAAACCACCTACATATAGTTTTTGCTAAATTTAAAATATTGAATCTTTATAGCTTTTCCATATCCTGTTTCTATCACCCTTCAAAATGTCTTCATTGCTTGCTAGTGAATCATAGATGTCTCAGTCCTAACTGGTGCTTTATGCTTAAATTCACACCTAGCCCTGTCTACAGATAGGAAGTCTTAGACATGTGTGGTTTTGGTACAGGGAGTTTCATGGATGTCTACACAATATCATAGTGCATTTAACAACAAGAAGATCCCTAGGGTATATGTGTACAAAACAGCTCTCTTCTTTTATGGAACGAACTTTATTTGGGATGTTCTCAGTGCTAGCCTGTGCTTTATGCAGGTGTAAAAAAAAATATTTGTTTCTCAACATCAGGCTGTGTTTCAGGGGTCACTGATACTGTGGGTTTTAGATAAAATAATTCAGTTTTAGTGTACAAAACACCAGGCCTGAGATGCCATCTTCATATGATGTACAGAACTTAGTGCGAGTTCACTCTAAAAGCTGAAATTCCTGTAAATTTTTTGAAGTGGTAACTTTGTCCCATAGCACACCAGGTATCTGTCTTCATGCAGCTGACACAGAGCCAGCTGAACATTGCACAGTGTGTTCTGGTTAATCAAAAGGAAATGCCGTTGTGTTCTCACACAGGGCTTTCGTATTTGTATGGCAAGTCAATCTAGAGCAAGCTGATTTGCTATTAACAGACATGAGACCAAGGAGGTAACTGGAAGTGACATTAAAAAATGGAATACTTTTCCCAGAAGCCTGGAGATGAGACCAAAATTTGAGTGTTTTTTAGAAGCTGAGGGAGAAGCCTTTTTTCCCATCCTGAGGACTGATAGCCACACATTGATATTTCAGCACTCCTGGCTGGCCATTCCCCCAAGCTGCCACTGAAGCCACATCTGGCCGCAGCCCTGGAAGCACTACAATAGGATGGGGAGCCCAAAAAAAGTGGGCTACAAGAAGTTTTTTGTGAATAAAGTGTTAATTGGATAAAACTAAGAAGATACTTGCACAATTAAAAACTATGGAATAAAAAAGGATTACAGGTAGAGTTTTAAAATCCTCTTGGTCTTTAAATAGTTAAATATTTTAGTCTAAACATAAATAACGCAACAATTCTTTTCAAAGCGAATACTTTTACTACTTCTGTAGATATCTTGAAATTAGTTCTTTTGTTATATCTCTAGGCACTTTTTAAGCAAATCCATCCTACACTACATTGAACTGACTTTGATGCTCTTCTCCATTATCTAAATAAAATGAACACCTGATCGAACCCTGAAGTGGCATCTTTGATGGATCCTTCATTAGTTCGCAAAGATGTGTGTTGTTTGTCCCTGCTGTGGGAACAGTGCAGGAGGATGCTAGTAGAGGAGGATGTTGATATTGATGCAATTTGAGCAATTGTGTTTGTAACTGAAGGCTGAATCCAAGCAGTCTCAAAGGGAATCAACTGCACCAGAATAAATCAGTGAAATTCTGATGTGTGAAGTATCTTTGAAATGGAAATGGACTGATTCATTGTAACATTAGGACATGATTTATTTTACTGAATGTACAGATGATTTTTATATATATATATATATTTATATATATATATATATATTTGGATTTAGACTTGATGGTCCTTATGGTTCCCTTCCAACATGAGATATTCGATGATTCTATGATATGCATTTTTTGTTACATGTTGGTCAGTGTTAATGACTTCAATGAAACAAGGTGTTCTATTGTACTATTGACTGGTATGCTAGACTTGTAGCTGAAATTTCTTTTGTACTTTAATAGCAGTGTGATTTATTAAGATTTTACAGTGAGTTTAATTTATGTTAGTTAATTAACAGTGTTGTTGGGGAGGACCAATAATAGGTTTGAAGCATAATTTGCTCAAGTCTGTTTAAATTTTTTAAAAGATTTTGCAAAAGGCTTGGAACAATTTGAATTCTATTAATGATGTTTCAGGTATGACAGTTTTAATGGACTTGCACTCCACTGATTTTTTGAATAAAGTCCAAGAATGATTTTTTTTATTCTTTTTTTCTTTTTTCCACAGAAAAATAGGTAAAACTTAACATTAGTGGGAGATGTGATGAAGATGATGATGTGTCACCATTTCTTGCTTCCTCACTGCTGTTTGACTATCCTTTCATGAGTGAAATATAATTTCTTTCTCAGTCTTTTGCCTTCTTCTTTCTGCCCCAGAGTGCTTTTACTTACACATCTAAAATCCTTCTCTTTTGTCTTGGGAGAAAAAAAATGCCTACAGGAAACCTCCCCCTCTTCCTGTCCTGAGCTTTTCTTCACTTACTTATACATAGGCATTTGCTACAAAGAAATTAGTAAATACAAATATGTAAAAGAAGAACAAGGAGCTAACCTTTGGTCAACAAAGCCAAAATACTTAAATTTGTTCCATGATATCATGCATTATGGAAAGTGTGAGTGCAGAGCTACATCTTTGATAGAAACAGCTTCAGCATCAATGAAATCACATCAGCTTGCTGTGGCTTAGGTCTAGTCTTGTAGTCTCAGAGTGGTATCTCAGTTTTTTAAGGAAAAAGAAATACTATATATCTTTAGGTCTTATTCTAAAGGCCTCTGAAGACTGGAAAAATACCTTTAGCTTCCATGGACTGTGAACTTAGTGCTCATCTTTTCTTACCAAATCCCACCAGGAATTTCAATGCAAGTCTGCCACAGTTTTGCCAGCGGCCTTCATCTGCATAGAAGTGTCAAATGAAAGAAACTGAAATTAAGAATTGGAACAAATTGATGCACTAATGGTAAAAGATAAATGAATTACACTTTTTCTAGAGAGCTTCAGCACTGCAACATTATTTGCATTTTCTGCAAGAAATCTTCCAGATGGATATGCATATATTTAAAAATGGAACTTAAAATAAAATATTAGGGAACCACAGTCCCAAGACGCAGATGTATTCACTAATGTTAAGTCGTACATTGAAGAACTATTATTGGTTGTTAATAAAAGCAAGTATTTTGTTGTCAGTTGCACATTAAAGATGCTATATGGAAAGCCCATACTAGCTAGCTATTTCCAAACTGCATTCTGAAGCAAGGACTCTTAAACTTTTTCTAAGGTTTTTAACTTGCTTTGTTAGATAATAGCCTCAGTTTCTCTGGGCTGTGAAAAAAGAGTAGCTAATTACCAAAGGACAAGTTAAAGGTTACTGGGATGAATGATATCTTTATAGTGCTATGTCTGCTATCTGATATTTTATGCTTCTAAGAGCTTCATGCTTCTCCATGAAAAATGAAGAACAATCTGAACTTTTAGAAGTAACATGTACTCCTTTGCTTACAATACAAACCTTTTGTCTTGGACTTGCCTGTGACAGTAGTCATGAGAACATTAGCATCAGGCAACTTGCTTCCCATAAGTCTTTTAGTGTAGGTAAAAACCCTTGAACAATTCAAACCTAAAAATCCAAACTCAATTCTCTTTCGAAATCTTTAAAGGATCTTGAAGTTTTTACCTGTTTTTACAGGTAAAAAATAATAGCCTGACTGTGCAAAGATCCATTTCATATGGCATTTATTTTGTTTCCCATAAACAAGGTTCTGCAAGCAACATGCAGAACCTATCTATTTCATGACAGATGCAAGATGTGTTATTCAGCTAGTTTTATTCTCTGTAATCCAAGGGGAAAAAGGTCCTCTCTGTGTGTTGAACTAGGGCAGAAACGGAACATGCATTGGTTATAAAATTCACAGAACTCCCATACCTTGCATTAAAATCCAACTTAAATGAAATTTCCTTGTGTTTTGTCTACTAAACTTAAAATTCATTTAGCTACAGCACCATGGGTTAAAAAATTAAAAAAAAAAAAAACAAAGGCAAAAGAAAAAAGGCAAGAAACAACTCCTAATTTGAGATCTTCTCATACATTTAGAAGACCTTGGGTAAAATCTGATTTCACTGATGCCAGTAAATTTAATTGTGAAACAGGCACACTTTTATCTTCAGTGTCTTCCCCTCTGTATATGACGACTTATCCTACCTGTCAGTGAAAGAAGAAAAACATATAAAATCCAGACAAAGTAAAGAAGCTTGGCCCTTTCTCTCTTGCTGACAATACCTTTCTGCTATCTTTTCTCTTAACCGAATGCAGCTTCCATAGCAGCTTCTTCATATTTTTTGACATACATAGGAATATTTTTAGCTTTTATCTCTTCATCTTCTACTTGCTTTTAATATGATAAACTCTGCCATTGTCATGCTGTCACTACCTTCATTCATATATATATATATGCCTATTACAAGGTATAGTACGTCTGATAGGTAGATGATGAGGCTGTTACTCCATCAAGGACTTCTGACAGCAAGATACCAAGTTCTAGCTGCATAAGGCAATTGGAATATTTCACTTAGCTTGAGTTGTTACAGATTTTTCACTGACTTCCACAAGCTTGGTAATTTTATTTTGAGAGCTGTTTACAGTCCCCAAAGTGTAAAAGAGATTGTTTTACTGTATACTTTCATATAATTTTCTTATTATGTACCCTCTCATACTTTTCTGTTATGACATACTGAAGAGTAATAAGCATGAAAGTAGTGTTTTTATATTGCATTTTTCTGTTGATTTTGGTATAACTAATTTGTGCTGACACAAATACCAGATTAATAATAATAAAGATATGACATTTCACAGTGTTATGTTGTTCTATATATAAAAAGACCCTGTGCTGTCCCAGTTCAAAATAATTCAGAATCTCTGGCCTTTGTTGTCAAATGATTTTCCAGAGCTTATCAGACATCATAACATTTTAGCCTTAAATGTCTCCAATTCTCTGCTTTCAGTAACTTTCATTAGTGAGTGATGATTCAGCCCTCTGTGACAGAGGTTTCATCCACTCTTTGTCAGATGGGCATTCAGCAAGCTGAATGGGATGACCACAATTTGCTGGGAGTACTGGGAGCAGGACAACAAGCTTCCTTCTCTCTTGCACATGCCTTTACTGCAGCCAGTGCACAGCTTGTTTGTATACCAGAGAGTGACTTTTTCAACTCCTTTTGTAGGTATTATCCATATTATTTAATGAAGTACTTTTTGAGGAAAAAATTATTTGGATGCCATGGCTCGCAGCACATGAAGAAAAGAAAACACTGATTCTCTGAAAATCAAGACAGCTTATATTAACTAATAGTGAAAAATACCTCACCTGGTTTTCACACCCTGTCTTCAGAAGATGTCTCACACTTTCCTTCTTAACATCATTTTCAATTGCCCAATCCTGTGAGAATATATGGCTGTTAAATCTGGTTTTCTTACACGTGGTCTCTCACTCAATTTTTACGTGTCAACAAAGGTAGATTAGACACTGTAGTAAAACTGAAGAGCTTAATTTCTCAGTCTTGTTTTCAGCCTGCTACCTGACAGTTTCCTTTGGTGCTGGGTGGTTCTGTTACCATGAGAAACGGTGAATAATCAGTCCTTCTTGACCATTTATACATAATTTAAAAATTATATATTTAATACTATTATTTTATATTGATAGTTTCACATTATGTTCTTTTAACATTTAACATATTATGTCCGGCCTCAGTCTTCTCTTTTCTGCTTTGGATGGTTCTAGTCTTTTTTGTTTTACACCAATTGCAGTTATGTAGTCACCCAAGTTTCCTTTACTTGAAATTTTTTCTAGTTCTCCTATATTGTGGCAGAGATAGACCTGGAGATTTATCCTCTGTTATAAAAAGCAATGATCAGTGACTCCAAGTCATTAGAGGAATTGATGATTAGTATCACCTGTTAGTCTGAAAAGGCCTAATAAAGCTACTTTTCCCCTGTGTTTGTTACTTTGCACTAATGCCATCAAAGTCGGGACACCTGTGTGGTAGGACAGCAGCTGTGAGTCTGGGTGGACACTTCAGGCTTTCCAAAGCAGAGGTAGAGGTTAAGGGAAATCAGGAAAATCAGAAACACAGAAGTCCACATCTCTTTAGGCATCACATCTCTCCCAGCAGACTCCCGCATCTGTGGTCTCCAGAGATCCTGACAAAGATGCAGCAGGACAGTAGGAACGCTGCTCTATGTAAAGGTCCAAAAACGCTCAGCTAACCTACATGTGGAAGTGGCTGATATCTGCCGTGTGCCTCTGGATTGGGGTTCCTCTCAGAATAGAAAGATAGGGTGGGATGTACTCTGCATAGTGGACATACTAATTAAGAAGTTAAGGAGAATTAAAAAAACCATCTATCATGATGCATCCTGTACTGGGCACAGACGATACTGCATGGAGTTATAATCATGACAGTCTTGGTAATTGATAACCTTGCTCTTCCGAGGTGATTATCCAAGATTCACACTTTGTGGTTCCATAGTGTCTTGGCGCTCATTTCTTGACTGGGCAATCCAAAGTCCTGCTTCAACCCTGCATCTTCCTGTGATAGAAAACTCCATTGCTGCAAAGAATCTCACTGTTGAAGAAAAATCAGCTCTTCACAGCTTGTGACAGTAGCTCTGTGGACAGAAAGGATTTTTAGTCCATTGGAGTTAATATCATGTTTCCAGCCTGATACGGTCCCATCGTGGTGTGCTTCTAACCTAGATTGTTGAGGAATGGATGCATCCTTCCAGCAGCCATTCAAAGAAACAGTGCTCCAGCTGGATCTGGTCTCATGGAACAGAGTATCAACAGGTGCAAGATAAGGATATTCTGGGCTGCTGGTCAGGCAAAAGGCTGAGAACTGTGCCATCTGTAAAATGCTGAGCTGCAAGAAGGAGGGGCTAAATTCACACTCAGGTGCCCTATTTACCCTCCTCCTTTACCCCCCATTCCAATCTTCGCTACCACTGCATGTCATGGTTAGGGAAAAGAGCCATAGGAATACCAAACTCCTGCTCTGCTGATAGCACCATACTTCACACAGGGAGCACAGAAGACAGTGAGCAAGCGGGAGGGTGGATGTGACAGGGCTGGTGTAAAGGTGCTATTTGGGCTGCAGTGTGAACACAGCTGGCTGTGCTGACACACAGTGAATCCAGCTGGTAAAACCACCGTACTCGCCTACAAAAACAATGGCAATTATATACGGGGACTTTTGTGGGAGCTGGATCAAGACCATGCTTTTTGTAAGTGTACACTGAAGCTTTTAAAAATAGTAACAGATAATATTTTTAGAGCATAAATAAGTAATGGAGTGGCTCAGTTAACAGAAATACTATCATTATAAATGGTAGGAGAACAAATTAAGGCACTTAGTTTTGCTGCAAATTAAACCATGTTTTTTCTTATGTGCATAAAATTAAATGTGTGCACAAGCTGCTGCTGAAAGACTGGACATTGACACTTAAATCAATTCACGTACTGTATTTTTAGGTGCAATTCAGTACAACTGAACCACTGCACAGGATTTCATGGACTCCATTAGCCTGTCAGCAAGGGATCAGAGAGTCATCTGTGTAAATTGCTGTAAGGCAGTGGTAGTGGCAGTCAGGCCCCAAGAATGTAACTGAGATTTAAATGCTACCTGTGATAATAATGTCCATGGATTTATGTGGGCTGTCTGAAGGGGAGGAGAAGTCTACGATAATAGGAGATTTTTTTCATCCTTGCCTGATCTACTTAATCATTTTTCAGGCCTCATGTTTATTGAAGTGCAAGTCAAAATGAAGCAAACATTTAAAAGCACAAAATATGACTCGCCGGGATTAGAAGGAAACAGAGGCTTATTTTATTATACCTCTCTGTAAAATAAAAGCAAATTTAAGAACAACTGAGAGCATTGTTAGGCAATGACTGAGATAATAATATATAGCATCCTCTCAGCTCTTGCTTTTTGTGCAAATGTGCTGTGTGCTGCAGCTTGAAGGCAGAAGAAGCACCTTTCATTCACCCCTCCTACATTGTGTGGGACTGTCAAATGACAGCCTTTGAAAGTAATCATTATTATGACATAACAAATGGGAGATTTGGGGGGAAAAAAGGAAAGCAGCCATTAACAACTTACTCAAGTTGGTATTTCTGCTGTTTTCATTTATGTATTGCCTTCACTATGACATTTATAAAAATTATTGAAAAAAAAATTATATAAAGTGCCAAGTTTTAGACCAAACAATATGTTTTTGACTGCACTCTTCCCCTACATGCTGAAAAATTGAAATCAAGAGGTTGAAATGTCTGGAATGAAAAAGCACAGCTTTTTACACTTTCTGTAACTCTGATTATCAAACACCCACATTTAATAAATACACCGTTTATTTAATGGCAGGCTGGATTTTTAAACAAATTAGTTCAAGTTTAGTTTGGAATCAGGCAATGGAAACTGTCTTGTTTTATTAGGAAAAAAGTGAAGGTTTTTTGCTTAAAAGAAATTTTGCAACAATCAGTTTTTGTTAAAAATCTAAAAGCTGTCTGTATGTTTCATGCAACTAAGGAATGACAAGAAGATTTAAGATCCCTTGTAACATTTCATATATCCTTCTGTTTAAAAAATTGCTTTAAACTTAAGTTTTCGGGTCTTACAAAATGTTGCCTGGAAAATCCTGACTTGGTGTACAGACATGTTAGGACATTTGGACCAATTTCTGATGCTTCTTTGAAGGAGTCAGTGGGTAGAATAAATTGCTATTTAACATGAGAAAGAGGGTAAGAATTTATCCCCCACTGGAGATTTGCCTATAAATATTCCATTTCACCGTTGGGCTTTCCAAGTTTTTTTACCGTAACTAAAGACTCTATTTCACAATTCATATTCAGTAGAGCTCTTGACCATGCACTAGGTTTTAAATACCTGCTTAACAGCTGGGAACAAAACTGGAACCTGAATGTATGTGCAAGTACTTTTCTGCAGAGGGTTGCGCCTTGTCACCTGTCCTGAAACTTGGCAGAACAAAGACCCAAATCACAGTTAGTGGCAGAAATTTTGCTTACACTCTCCTCAGCACTTAAATGTTATTTTATCTCACTTTAATTGCACATACATATATGTTGATAATAAAATATTAGAGTACATCCAACATAGGCATGATAATATAGCTCCCAAATTCCCATGACCTCAACAGTTCATCCCTGATTAAAGAATTTTACATCACCTGAGCTGTGGGCAAAGCGTCTTTATTCCCACGCAAGTCCGTCTCAGCCAAGTGTAGGATTCTGTAGGTGCTTTTTAACACACTCAATTCTGGCTAATGCAGTTCTGCAGCTCCATTTTTCTTGAAGGGTGTCTCAGAGTGATGTCATCATTCCTCCAGAAGGAGGTCAGTGCATCACATACACTGTGTTCTCTCTGTCTGCCTGTGCAGTGGCTGCACCAACTCCTTGGAAGAGCCCCACTGAGCACCAGAAGGGGCTACTCAGAGCCTTCACTACCTAAAATCCTTCATCCCTGGTGTCTCTGATTTAGACCAATAGTGAAAAAAGTAGCTTAAGCAACCTTGTAAACTTCAGAATTCCTCTGGGTTTAACTTTTCTCTGAGCCTTCTTGCTGTGCATGCGAGGTTTTGGCTGTACCAGATCAATACAGCTAAGCTGGAACTCTGCACAGCTTCTAAAACTGATAATTTTACGAATGATTTTCTGAGGAAAATGACAGCCCATAGGAAATAGAACAAAATTTTTGATCCTGGTATCTTGGTGTGATTTGCTAACCTAACATTCTTGTACTTAAACTTTTAACTACTTCAGAAAAATTATCATAGGGTCAGATTTTTGGTTTCTGTGTAAAAGGTCTCACTTCTAAAAAAGAAAAATATATTTAGATTCACTTTTCTCTTTACCTGCACTACAAGTACTGGCTTAACTTTAAAACATGCCTAACTTCCTCTAACTTTGCCCTAAAGGTATTTCAATTTAGCTATAGTTCTATCTTATGATTAATTTCAGTGTTACTGAAAAATTATTTCGTCTATCAAAAGGGAAATTTTTAAACAAAATTATGCATCCTCCACCTGTTGTGGAGGTGGACAGAGATTTAATTCTGGATGGGTAAGGAGTGAGTTCTGTAATTTAACATTATGTTTAATTTACATAACAATGGTGCAGGACCTCGAATTCCCAGCTGCTTGACAAAGAACAAAGAAAGTGTTTTCTTCTGCTTCAAAGACCTTATAGTTTAAAGTAAGGATGCCATCTCCTGTCCTGCTCAACAGTTGACCAGAAACTGGGACAGGTCTTTAATTTTGTATCCTGAGAGAGGAGCATTAGCAGTAAACAGTTTTGAAACAGTTTAAACCATGGATTAAAACCAAGGCAAGGACATTGGATTGTAAATTCAACTCTCTGGCCTGACGAATCTTCCTACTTAAAGTAACGCTTAAATTGCTATTTATAGAATATAATGAAAATACACACACACAAGGCATCTCCATAATAGCACCTCCATTCCTGAGAAACTCTTAGGTGTCCTGCTAATACTCCGTGAACTTTATCTCTGTGTTAACTTTGTCAAAAACTTCCACTGATTTATTTATTCATTAATTTATTCTTTTCTCCGTTTTCTTTTAAGAGACAATTCTCTGTGTGACAAGTGGTGACAGACTGAGAGGCAGAAGGACTGAAGAGGCATGATGAAACGAGTAGATGTGTTTCCACTGCTGAGCCTTTGTGCGTCATGTCAGATCTATGAAGTTAAGTAGTCAAGGTCAGAGGGTCTGTTTCTATGTAGGCAGATGTAATTCCATTGATTTCATAACAGCCACACTTGCATTTTGGTTTTGAGAATAACCCTGGTAACTCTGATTAGATGAAATGGCAATTGAGATGTGGACAGCCATCTTCAGGAAGCTGACTTGATACTACTCATTTTATGAAGGCAATTGAACTCAAATAGGAACTTCTAGGCATCTTGAGATAATCTGCTGCATTTGAAACAGCAAGTAGGAAATCAAAGAGAGGCCAAAAATCTCTGCCAGAGACACTGCCTGCCTGGCAGAGCTGAGGGTCAATCACTCAACAGGAGAAGAGGAGCTAGGAGCTGAAATCATCAACAAGGCAGGTGGAGCCTGTACTGACACCAGCCAGGGCTGTCCCCCTTTGCCTGAGCCAGGAGTGCAGAGCAGGCCTGTAAAAGCAACCAGCATCAGACACAGACCAGCATTCACCCAGCAAATTTGAGGTGATGAGACAAGTCCAAGGTGAACCCAGAAAGTCAACGCAGAAGCTCAGAATCTTTTCTAGGGGGAAAAAGGAAAATAATAGGCAAATAAAGCAGTGTTGAAACACACAGTCATGATAAATTCGACTTGGATTTGCTAAATTTTGGTCATGGTGAAAACAGCAATAATGCTAGAAATGTCAAAGCTGTTCATTTTTACATTTTCTAAAATATCTTTAGATGCGCTTCCCAAATTCATTAATTTCAGACACTAAATAGAAGCAAAGACACGACAGGCTGGCTTGGCAATGTTATTAAGTGATCCCTTTCTACTCACTGAGAAGTCACACAGTCTGATGAATGAATGTCCCTTCTTTCTTTCACATTTACGGTATCTTAGCTGCCACGTTTTATGGTATTCCGAGTTACTGTCAGACATAATGGAATGTGTGCTGAACCAATGGCAACATGCAGCCTTCTGATGGAGACATTGGTAGAATGGCATATACGGATTATGCCCGGGTATGAGCTCAGGCGCTTGTATCCTGCTCATCTGCATGCTCCCTGTTCTGCTGTGGAGCGTTTCAACCAGGTCTCCAGTGTATTTCGCTATAACAGGGAATACCATGTGAATATCCATGTGAACTGTCGGGTGCCGCTTGGCATTGTGGCTACACAGTGGTCCAGTGGTACATATCCTCTTTTTTCTGAGTATGGATGTTGTCAGAGAGAGACAATGAGATGTTCCAATATCTCGTCCTTCCCATCTCTCCAGATTCACTCTGGCTATTCTGGATTCCTGATCACCTCACAAGGGTGGACTTTTGCCTTCAACAGGCTTCAGCCTATTTGAATGTCCCTCAGAAAAGTGCCCATTGGCGCTGTCAGAGCTGCCCGGGGGCTCAGAGCATCGAGTCTGTGGCTGTCCCTTTACCTCAGCGAGAGCAAGTCCCGGCACGAGGGGCGAGGCTCGCGATATGCAGGGTGATCTGCACGTGGGAGCGGAGGTAAGAAGGAAGGAGGAGACTCCGGTGTGGTATCCAAGGCAGTTTTAATCCTCAAGGGCTCCAGGGACCGAAGACCCCGATATTGGGGTGACACAGGGTTTTATGGGGGGGTGGTACAATGGGTGGTGACCAGCTCAGAACCAACAGGGGAGGAAGAGGGGAGGGATCATAGGTGGGGTCACATATAATAATCCAATGGAGGGGAACAAGGGGAGGGGAGTAATTCAAAGGGACAAATGGGGCATCGAGGGGAGAAGAACTTTCTGGAATGGGAAGGGGAGAGGGTGATACACTCATGGGATTGGCAACTGGGGCAGGGTACATACAAGGCTTAGAGGGGAGGGGGATTAACAAACTGATTGACATACTTGGGTAGGGTGAGACCAAATACAGGGGAAAAGGATTAAACCAAGTATAGGGGAAGGGGTACAATGCAACACCCATGGAGGCAGAGGCCCACTTCATTAGTTTTACAGCTCCGTCAGGGAATGTAATTTCTCGCACTCTCTTACCAAGGCTGGATGAGAGCACTCCTAGCTAAGGACAGCTTTGGCAGCATGGATTTCAGACACACTGAAGCAGAATGCATTGAACACTCCAATGGGAGCTGTGAGAGGTAAGCAAGCTTTTTGACATGAACCACCGAGATATCCTCTCCTTCTCCTCACTCCTCTTATTTTGCTCTAGTTCCTCTGTTGCTTTTTCATCTGTCAAACATCCAAGAATGAATCCTTCTACTCTAAATTTAATACTGAAGGATTTTATTTGTTTGTTTTTAATTTGGTGAGGGGATTTTTTCCCATGTTTTGGTTTGGCAGTAAAATAGAAAATGTAATTATTCTTATATCCTTAATCCTTATGGCTTTGTTGCACATATAGAATGGTGAATGAGCAAGGTAGTCCGAAGACAAAAAATTAATAGTGTCAAGTATTTGATAGGTTTTACATGCACTGCTCTTTTGGAAGCAAAGTTTGCCAGGACAGTGGATGAAATTTAGTTCAATTTAGTAAATTTGCTTTTGCTTGCATAATGAAATTCCTAGGTCAGAGGGAAGCAGAAAAAAATTCATAACACTATTCTGAAATAGAAGATTGTAGAGCCAAAACATTTTGTAGAATATACACTAAAGACTAGCCATAAGAAGTCATCAGGATCTCATAATCTTACCTTCCACGGAGTTTGGGTAAAATTGTCCCTTCTTGTATTATTGTGCATTTGAGGAGAAACACAAAAAGGTCTCTGCTGATGTTAGAAAAATGCTGTTATTTTTATTGACCAGACCTTCCTCCTATAAAGGCACATTAAGTTAGCTGAACAGTCTCTATTTTTATGATTTCAGTGGGAAGACATTAATGAAATTAACCTCTCTTAGTGGTGGAGTGAGGCTGCCCTATGTCAGTGGAAGCAGACTCACTCATCCTTGAATCCCTGTTTTCCAACAGGCAACTGACCCCAGGACAGATAGTAAATCTACCAGGCCCAACACAACTTTTCTGACTGATTCCTGCCTTCACTGTCTTTGAAGCAGCCAACAGAGTTGGAGTCTCTGAGATAAAAGCTATTGAACTAAGGCCCAGAAGAAAGCCCTGTGCCTGAGTGTCTCAGGTTCCTCCTGTCCTTCCTTGCTTACCCAAAGCCCACAGTTCCTGCTACATCTGACAATGGCAGAAAAACCACTCCTTTGTCAGTGAGACACAGTGCTAGCATAAAGGCGTGAGGTGCAGAGGCTGGCTAACAAGTAAAGGAAGAGGATTAAGTTATTATTGAGAGCCCAGAAACTGATGTGTAGAATTAAGACATCTGTTTCAATACTCAGACCAATGGACGTTTTGCCTGGGTAAAGGCCGTGAGATAATCATAATTTAAATATGCAGCCCAGGTGCCTTAAGCAGCACGAGTCACAGACTGTGAATGAGCTAGACTTTGACCTTCAGAACTGCAGAATTCAGTTCTGGACTGTTAATAAATTTTTGTTAAAGGCTCATTCCTGTAATTTGCTGCACATACTAGTTCAAAAACTGAAGTGTTTAAGGGCTAGTTTAAATGTAAGCACAAGAGTAGTGCCAGTGCTGTCCGTGGGACTTTATCTGTCATCCACGCATGAGTGGTCTGTTGGAGCAGAGAGAAAATGTTCAGCTTCTTGTAAGATCAAGTGTTATGACATTGTGTGGCTCCCAGTGAGTTGTAAGTTTAATCGCTCTGCAAAATATTTCTCTTCTGGTACCAATTTCAGGACAGCTATTGATTTCACATCTTTCAAAAGCTTTTCCTTCTGCAATTATGACTCTACTTTGCTGTTCATCTGAACATAACATGAAATAGATATTGCCAGAACAAGGGTAAGTAGATATAGGATGTCCTCATTGCTTTGTCAATTAATTCCCATGTATTATTACTTGAAAAGTGTGTTCTGTTACAAATATCTTATAATGCAATGACTTGCTTGTGTTTAATAAACCATGTTTTTGGTTAAAAATTGATTTGTACATGCAGGCAGGCTGCACACTGTCTTGTCTACAAGCAATTGTTCCTCAGGAAGTGAACACACTGTGATAATTTTTTCCTCAGTAATCACTTCCTTTTGAGATCTCTGCCACTCTAATCCCTTCCTTTATACATTTTATGGATTAAGTCTTCTTTTCCAGCATGACAGATTTTAAATAACTTAATGACTATATTATAAATAGCCCATATTATAAATTGCCTATGTTATAAATAATGATACATAGTCCTTGTGAACACTGAGAATATAAATCAGATTGCTCTTGCTGTTTGCAGTATCAGAAAAAATCCACAATTGAATTACAGCCTTATGTTCGACCATGGACCATGAAATTAGTTGGTAATGGCAATGTACTGAAACTCCTATCCTTTAAAAAGGATCAAGACTAGGAATTACCAAAAACGTGGTTTTACGAAACTGCTGTTCATGTGCAGCCTGAGTCATTCCTGCACCACATAGAAGATAAACAGGTGAAAAGTCGAATTTACATTTGGTGGCAGCTGGTCATTAGCTACTCTAAAGATTCTACATATGGTCTTTAAACAGTAAATAACAACAGAAAATTACCTACTGGGTAGTCTCCTATTATACTTCTTTCATTTTTTATGGTGACTTTTATGAGTATGTTATTGACTGTTCCTGCTCTGCCATTTTGACAGGAAGTACCTGCAGAGAGGTGTGAGGTTCATTTAGAGGGTGTAAGTCTCAGATAATGCATGACTTCCAGGACAGTGCTCCAGACGTACATAAGGACAACCCCCTCCAGGAATGTCCTCCTCCTTGTATCTTGCACCACCCTGACCCCTCACAGGTTCAGCCACAACAGCACTCCACTGCACAACAACCTGACAGCCGGCACGGAGCCATGAGGTAACCACTGATGCCAAAGCCGTAAGTCCAAAGGAATGGGAAGCTGGGGGCAACCTCCTGCTGGGCAAGGCTGTTCAGCGGTCAGGTGTGAGGCATATGAAGCCTATGGGCCATCATGACTCCTGAAAGATGGTGTGCATTTTGTATTTCACTGCTGTGTATTAAAACAGAAGATCATGAGGTCCTGGTCTGAGAGGAGTGAGACTTGTGTTCCCTTTTCCACTCCGTGATTTTAACAGTGCAGCACCATACTTATGGAGGGAACCCTTCACTGGTAGAGATGAGGAGTCCAAATGGCTCCTTGCTGGGTTTAAGCACCCGTCTGTTAGATACCAGTTTGAGAGGCCATGCTGAGGCCACTCTAAGTTCAGATCCCTCCTTGCTTTACTCCTAGAAGGATTCCCTGGTAATGCCCTATTAGACATATGAATGAGAAACCAGCTGGGAACTATATGCAGCTTGCTTTTCTTTGATTAGCACATTCCACTGGAATCCATCACGGTCTTTATTTATCTTCCTCACCCTTTTGAACTTGGTTCATTTTCTTAATTTTGCATGGGCCTAATTTACAGTACCTGATGCCATTGTCATCTTTTTTTGTACACATAGTTGCTAGTATCTGATAAGTTGCTATGAAATCCCTTCCTCTTCTTATCTCTGGAACCTCTTTTAGTAACTTTAAATAAGTACTGTTCATCCATAGAGCAGGTATAAGCTGTCTTTGTTGATTTATTTTTTAGGTTATTGTTACTCCAAAGACTAATATTGTAGCTAATATTTTTCACACAATCTTACACCTAAAAGCAGTGTAGTTTGGTCTTTGCTTTAATCTGCTAACACAAAGAAATCAATTACCATTCCTAAACATTAATGAGAATAAAGTATTTAAATGCTCTTAAAATTTCTGCAAAACTTGCTGGTTGCATGGCTTCACCAAAACTGAGGTACACAGAAAATGCAAAATGAAAGAACTAGAGAAAGAAGACTAAATTTGATGAAACCAAAAAATTCAGCGTGCATAAATCTAAGCCAAATTCCAAAACACATCTGGAGAGGACAGAACTGAAATACAAATGTTAAAAATAACACTATGGTATTTGATGTTTCTGTTGCTCTTTTTGTCTACGTCTCTGAAAGCACTTTCTGAATGGTGATTCTCGATGCCTTGAAGGGGAAATTTTCCTCCTATGTTAAGCCTGAGTAAACTGAGGCTCTGAGAAGTGATTTGTCCAAGTTCAAACATGCAGGGGCAGAGAGCAAAAGCAACTCTACAAGCTGAAACTCTTCACTGAGAGAGGGCTAGAAACTGGGAGTGGGGACAGGCAGGACAGCTGACCTGTACTGAGGAAAAGGATATTCCATACTATATGATGTTTTGCTCTGCAATAAAAGCTCAGGGAAAGAAGAAGGAAGTGGAATGTCTGTGGTTGTGGCATTAGTCTTCCCAAGGAACCATTAGAGGTGATGAAGCTCTGCTTTTGTGGAAGTGACTGGGCATCTGCCTGCTGATAGGAAATAGTGAATGAGTTCTTGCTTTGCTTTGCTTTGCTTTTGGGGGTAGCTTTGTTTCCCTATGAGACTTTTATCTCAATGTGCGGGCCTCCTCGCCTTTGTGTGATTATCTCCTCATCCTGCCAGAGAGGAGAGTGAGTGAGCAGCTGTGTGGGTGTTTGGCTGTTGGCCAGTGACAATCCACCACAAGTTCTCAGGTCTGCTCTGTGCATTCAGTGCTAGACTTCTGCTCCCAGAGTTAGACTCAGCCAACCCCCAGTCAGCACCTGAGATTCCAGACTTTGCAAAAACCACATTTTCAAAGAAATCTAGACTAAGAGAAGCCAATATTTTGCTAAATAAACAAAGAAGCGCTGTCAAAAAACTTAAGTGAAGTTTATTGATCTCAACTATCTAAGTATCAAATCAACCCATCAAACCCATTACACTCCAATCAACAGTATCATGACTTTCTGGTAGAAGGTTTCCATAGAGGAACTTTAGCATAACCAAATATTCTCTGGACCAATCAGAGAGTATCGTACAGGTATGATTTGTGTGCTTGGAATGAAGTGGTATTTCTTTATTTTATTATTTTCTTTAAAGTGCAGATAAATAATAATAAAAAAGGATCTATAATGAAGCAGTGTTATAGATCTAGTTTTTACCTGAAAACACACAATAACATTGAAGTAAAAAACCAAAGTAGGCTGTCAGCCCTACTACTTTGTCAAGAGAAAGGCAGAATGAGTGTATTTGACATTAACTGCTTCCTTAAAATTCATCTCATCCTTCCAAGACATGTGCATAATTCAGTTTTAGATTAGAATGTTAAAGGGACATCTTTAGCCTAATAAAAGCAAAAACGGTCCTCTTTGAAAGTGTTCCAGTTTTATCACTGTGATATGCTGTAACTGAAGAAGACTCGAAATACATTTATCTTATTTTCTTCATGTTATTAAGAGTACATTTGGTTTAATTGTTTTTCCTACATGAATATATCTTTCAAAACTTAGTGTAGGGTTAATAGGTGGAACAAAGAAAATCACTAAATTTGTTTCTCCCCATCAAATTTTATTGCAACAATAAAAGCCATAAATATGGCAGGAGGACTGTCAGATAGAGGCAAAATTGCATTTTAACTATTTTTGATTCACTGTGTCTGACAGTGTTTGAACTTGGTTATTATTCTTAGACAGAAATAGTTCTCATTTTAAGACAAATTATTTGAAAACAACTTCTATTTAAAGAAATGCAGCACCTTTTAAGCAAATGAGCTCATTATAAAGCATTACATCACATATTACATTAAAGTTCAATATATAAAATGGCTAATAAATTAAAAAGGTAACAAAAGATAATTATAATGGTAACCCATGCCATTTAGGAACAGAACATTAGAATCATCAACTGATATTTGAAGATCAGTTAGAAGTTTGTATCAATAGCTGAATACTTTTTATACATGTATGCATAATTAAAGGAAATTTTACAAGGAAAAAAGGCAAAACCAGATAAGTAAGTGTTTCCTTGCTCTGTGTGACCTTTGGCTTAGTGAAACAGTTGCTTTTTCCACAGATTTTCAAAAGCACTTTTGATACTCACTTCTCTTTCCCTTCCATTTTGTCTGATATGCATGTTATCACACTGACCTGAAAATGGCTTGAACAAAGGTTTCTGCTGCATTTTTTATCCCATGGTTTTTGTCCTCATCAAAGCAGAATACTCTTCCCAATTCTTTGGGGATTGAGACTACTTTCCAAATCCCAGTAACCACTGTGACTGCACCCAGAAATGGCAGCAAGGCGGCAGGTCCTCCACACTGTGCGTGGGGAAGAGTTTTCGCTAGAGGAAGACTGTGAAGACTTAGACATAGGAGCAGCTTTAAACTAACAAGCAAGAAATCCAGAAAGGAGAGTTGTGGGCTAATCTCTTCTTGACAGTTAGGGCAGGTACCTTACTGTGCACCTCTGGAGAGGTCTTCCCTTTGGTTGGGATTTATAGCCACAAAGCCTTGTTTGATACATGGATCAGTCTGATTCCCCTGGGAGGAGGACTTTAAGCACGGCTTTTTTAAAAATCTGAATTTTGAACGTGAGAACCTAAGTCTGTTTGCAATTGTAGGATAGAGGGGAAGCCAGCCTTCTTGGAATGAGAAATACCTTTGCCAAAATTTTAACTGGCCATAATAAAGCACTATGTCATTCTGCAATTATATCTTTGGAAGCAGGAGAAACCTTTCCAGAGCTATGGAAGAACTTCCCATTTCTGGTGAAAAACAAAAAAAGGATGACTATTCTGTAGTCATGTAATAATGAAAGAAATTACAATGGGGAAGGTGGAACAACCCATGTAGTATGTGGTGAACTTTCTCAGGTGGCTGCATCACATGCCTGTGTAATTTGGATGTCTTCGGAGACATAGAGTAAAGCAAGTATGATTCCTCATCCACTTTTGCAAGTTTACTGTTCGTGAAGCTCCAGTGACTTTGACTGAAGAAAATGAGAGGATAATTGAGTTCAGGGTCCCTGCTTTGAAGACTTAGCAATCTAATTTAGGACCAGGGCAAAAAACCAAAACAAAACCCAATTAGAGAGGAAGGGAAGGCAAAGTCCCTCAGGTTATGTTCATGCCTTTGCTGGATAGGCTACTTGTCTTTAAATAGAAGCGCTAAATCACCAGTTTATGAACATCATGAAAAATAGGAAGA
Source organism: Eulacestoma nigropectus (assembly GCA_013397775.1). Taxonomy (NCBI): domain Eukaryota; kingdom Metazoa; phylum Chordata; class Aves; order Passeriformes; genus Eulacestoma; species Eulacestoma nigropectus. Next base: position 296,450 of record VZTE01002529.1, read on the forward strand.
AAGAGATTTGCCTTTATTGTGTGCCACTAGAGCACAAATACCTAATTTTTGCATCAATGCCGTAGCTGATTTTCTGTTCATGTGTGATAAAATTACTAAGCTGATATTATTGGAGACATCTGCAAAAAACATCTGTGATTGATGCTCCTTTTCTACCGAACTGAAGATCTTATTATTGTATTTGTCTTCTGTAGATGACTGTGCGCCACTTTCTCTCAGAGTCCAGATCGCTCCTCCTGCCCTCACAGAAAAGGACATGTGAGATCTCATGTACCCCATGTCTTAGCAGGTGCCACCCATGATTATGTCTGTAATGGCACTGTGGCTTACCACTATTTGTACTGCTCTACTGAGCTGCACTTGGAAATGGATATTAATGTTAAATCTCTTCATTAATATGTATTTTCCCTTTAATCTCACATTATGTACTGGCTAAAGTAAAACTTTGTGCATTGCACTGGCAGTATAGAAGTTGCAAGGAGAAAATTAATTCAGTTTCTGCCTTTTAGAGCTTGTTCGTTTGCTTGTAATCACAGACAAATTTTTTCCTTTTAAGATTCAATTCTCCCACTTTAGCTCAAAGCCTTTACAATTTAATTCCTGGATGTGATACTAAAGTTTAATCTTTGAGGATGTTGAAATGTATTTCCTGCAAAATGTTATGGGCATAATGCAGGAAACATATCCTGAAACAACAGACAGCTGCTGTAGTTTTGTGATTTCAGTTGTGTTTGGCTTTAATGTCAATAGAGTAAGCTTGCTTTGCTTTGCTTTGTTTTCTTCCTTTCTTCAATGGCAACATTCCAGCACTTCAAAGTCAATAGATTTCTTGCTGTAAACCTTACCATGTATCGGGTTCATCTTCTGGAAGATGAGCAAGAGAGGGTCAAAGGTAACAATTGTTGTAGTAAAAGATATTTCCCGTCATCCTTTGTATCATACACATGAATGCTTTTTTCACAGCTGAAGCTGCTGATATACTTTATTCAGAGCTTTGCTCACTCTACAATATTTCTTATAGTAATGAAAAAGGAATCTGCTGAACCAAAGGAAAAAAATGAATCCTATCAAAAGGGTGGCATTTCACTAGCAGATTTTTCAGCCAGTTGAATGCTAGTGCTCTGGTATATACTCATTGAAGGTCATTTCTCTTTGCATCTGGTGTTTTTCCCCACAGAACACATTTCATAGGATTCTTTCTTTCTTTCTTTCTCTCTCTCTTTCTCTCTCTCTTTCTCTCTCTCTTTCTCTCTCTCTTTCTCTCTCTCTTTCTCTCTCTCTTTCTCTCTCTCTTTCTCTCTCTCTTTCTCTCTCTCTTTCTCTCTCTCTTTCTCTCTCTCTTTCTCTCTCTCTTTCTCTCTCTCTTTCTCTCTCTCTTTCTCTCTCTCTTTCTCTCTCTCTTTCTCTCTCTCTTTCTCTCTCTCTTTCTCTCTCTCTTTCTCTCTCTCTTTCTCTCTCTCTTTCTCTCTCTCTTTCTCTCTCTCTTTCTCTCTCTCTTTCTCTCTCTCTTTCTCTCTCTCTTTCTCTCTCTCTTTCTCTCTCTCTTTCTCTCTCTCTTTCTCTCTCTCTTTCTCTCTCTCTTTCTCTCTCTCTTTCTCTCTCTCTTTCTCTCTCTCTTTCTCTCTCTCTTTCTCTCTCTCTTTCTCTCTCTCTTTCTCTCTCTCTTTCTCTCTCTCTTTCTCTCTCTCTTTCTCTCTCTCTTTCTCTCTCTCTTTCTCTCTCTCTTTCTCTCTCTCTTTCTCTCTCTTTCTCTCTTTCTTTCTTTCTTCTCTCCCTCTCTCTGTCTCTCCAAATCAGGGGCTTCAAATTCCTGATACACCTTAGGCAAGGGGGAAGAGCAGGGAAGGAAGTAGGGTTAACACTGATTTGAATGTTTTTAGTTTAAACTTAAATCTTAGTATTTAAATATACTTGGAGGCAAAATATTCCAATGTTCAATTATTTATCTCTGAGATTAGGGCAGCTCTGAACTTGTTCTATGAACTTTTTATAGTATTATGCTGTCAACTTCCAGAGATAGGAATTTATTTATCCCAGGACACACAGAGGCTTCAGACTGATCACTGTCTTTCCATTAATATTGGATAAGACCTAGATTCCTTGCTAGCTCAAATGGGACACTTTTTTTTTTTTCCAGCTCTGAAAAATGCAGATGGAAAGAGTGAAATACCTGCAGAGAGCAGTTCTACCTATGTTAGATAGGAACTAGGAACCAGACAATATCCAAAGGTTTTGCTTGTTATGTACCTCTCCTATGGCTGTACAACCAAATAAAGTGAGAGGACAAGATCCAGGTAATCCTTTTGTGCTAGAAATGAAAAATATATTAACTGAAGGCACTTAAATTCTGAAGATCAATCCAAAGATATCTACCTAGCCACATTAGGCACCTGAAACTTTCCTTGAGACAAAAGGTGGTATTTATGAGACCAAATTTTGATCTATACTTTTGTCATTAATAGGATGAATGAACAGTTTTGGAAAATGTTTCTTTTCATTCTGACTTACATTTATAAGATACGTGAGATGAATCACCTGTCACAGAAAGGCTTATGTAATTGATTAAAAAGACAGTGTAGGATGACCAGCAATCAATATCAGTATATCAATATATTGATTTACGTTGTAGACACCCAAAATGTAAGGCAAGATAAATCCTGCCTAAGGTGTCTAGAAGCCAGTCTAGCACATGTCTAACACAATCACTACCTTTCTAGAGTGATTGATCCATGTATGTATTTCCCACTGACACCAACACTGGATTCTGCACCCAGGATGAAGTAACATCAGGAACAAGTAGAAAGTGAGAGAGGAGTGGCTGGAGAGCAGCCCTGCAGACAGGGATCTGGGGTTTCAGGTTGGCAGCAGGCTCAATACGAGTCAGACGAGTGCCCTGGCATCCAGGAGGGAAAACTGTCCTGAGGTGGGTCAAACAGGTAGACCTGGTGCATAGGGATGTGGTTTAGTTGTGGATTTGATGATTTTAAAGGTCTTTTTTTTTCTACCTTAAACAATTCCATGACTCTAAACAGCATAACCAGCCAGTCGAATCCCACTGTATGCAGTGTTGATGCAGTCTCCCCTTGAGTACTGACTGCAGTTCTGGGTCACACAATTTAAGAAGGATGTGAAGATCCTTGAATGTGTTCAGAGGAGAGAAACAAAGCTGGCAAAAGGGCTGGAAGGCATGTCCTGTAGGGGCCAGCTAAGAACTCTGGGTTTGTCTAGTCTGGAAAAAAAATTGTCTGAGGGGCAACCCCAGTGCTCTCTGCAGCTTCCTGAGGAGGGAATGTGGAGAGGAAGGGGCTGAGCTCTTCTCCCTGGTATCTAGTAATAGGATACATGGGAATGGTTTAAAGCTGTGCCAGAGGAGGTTTAGACACGACATTTAGAAGCATTACTTTACCAAGAGGGTAAAGTCAGACACTGGAACAGGCTTCCTAGAGAGGTGGTTGGTGCCCCAAGCCTGTCAGTGATTAAGAGGCATTTGGACAATGCCCTTAACATGCTTTAACTTGTGGCCAGCCCTGAAGTGGTCAGGCAGTTGGACTGGGTGATCATTGCAGGTCCCCTCCAACTGGAATATTCTATTCTATTCTATTCTATTCTATTCTATTCTATTCTATTCTATTCTATTCTATTCTATGTGGGGTCCATGAATTTGGCAACCTTTCATGAACGTCTTCCAAAAATGCCAGTTTCATAATTTGCTGTCAGCCCAGACTTTTCATGGAGACAGCCCCTTAATGGTGCTGACCTTTGGCCACTTCCTTGTGCATAGTACCCAGCAGCATTAAACCTGTTAAAGATCTCAAGTACTTCATATAGGTGTAGCATATGCAATGAAAAATGTTACTGCTGTTCAGTTGAACAAGAGACTGCATATAACTGAATGAAGAATTATTCAAAAGACATTTAAAAAGTAACTGAAGCTCTATATGAGGGGTCTTTATTTCAATGCATTTAAATCATCTAAGAAACAAAACATGAAAGTGAAAATCAGGAATGACAGCTGTTATTCTGTTTTACACCATTCAAGGATTTGAGCTCATTAAAATCAACCTACCAGAGTTTTGGTTGAACTGATGAGGTTTGAAATACTCTTCGGTTTCTAAAGTGAAGTATCATCAGAAAATCACAGTAATGACATATAAGTATTCCGCCATATCTGGAAACTCTGAAGGAAAGTACTTTACTGATGATAATCTGAAAGAGACTGAATCCTTCTGCCCCTGTTTCAGATTTTTAAAGCTGGATACTAATTAATAAAATTAAATCCTAGATAAAGGAAGTGTTTCAAACAGAAGACTACTAGCACTTTTCAAATTTCTCTTGAAAAGTATTGCTGTAGTGGCTTCTGCTTCTTTTTTTTACAGAGCACTGTTCAATTTTTAGGGTCCCAGAAGCTCAAGGTGATCTGAAGTGGGCAAAGGCAATTGCTCAGAAGGATATATTTCTGAAATTTACTGCGTACAGTTCTAGTGTCCTCAACATAAGAATGACATGGAACTATTGGAGCAAGTCCAGAGGACAGCCACAAAGTTGATAAGAGGCCTGGAGCACCTCTTGTATGAACACTGAGGAATTTGGGGCTGTTCCGCCTGGAGAAGAGGAGGATGTGTGGAGACCTCATAGCAGTCTTCCAGTACCTGAAAGTGGCCTACAGGGAAGCTGGAGAGGGACTCTTCATCAAAAACTGTAGTGACAGGACAAGGAGTAATGGGTACAGAGTGAAAAGTGGGAAATATAGGTTAGATTTAGGACAAAATTCTTTACTGTGAATGTGCTGAGAACACAGGTGTGCTGGAATGTGCTGGAACAGGTTGTTCAGGAAGGTTGTATATGCCCCAACCCCGGCAGTGTCCAAGGCCAGTCTGGATAAAGCCTTGAGTGACCTGGTTGAGTGGGAGGTGTCTCTGCACAGTGCAGGGTGCGTTTGGACTGGATGATCTTTAAAGCCCTTTCCAACCTCTAACACCCTACGATTCTTTGAAATCCTTCTGAAGTGGCATATGTATCATCTAGATTTTGTTTACACCTATAAATTTCATAAAAATCCAATTACTTCCCTAGCAGAAGATTGAACTATCTCGTGTATTAAAGCAGACCCAAAAATCCAGCAATGGCTGATAACCCAGAAATACATGAAAGCAGGCATTAGCCTCTTCACACCTGGGCTGCCTTGTTCTGCAGTCAGTAAGACTTGCACTCTCAGCTACCTGCAGGTTCAAGCTGTCCTTGTTTCAGCAGGACGGGGTGTGGCCAAGACCCTACTAATATTCAATGTCACCTCATACCATTGCCAGGGGTGGGGAAAAGGAAGGTCTTGCTTCTGGAAGGAAGGGCGTGGTTCTGGTTGAATAAAGGGAGGCTGTCCACTCTTGCTTAGTTGTCCCAGGCTTGGTGAGCATTTTGCATCTAAATCACCCTCTCTTTTGTACACTTTTGTCATTAATATTGTTGCTATTACTGTTCATTTTCTATCTCATTGCTTTTTCCAGTAAATTATTCTTATCTCAACCCATGATGTTTGCCTTTTGTGCTTTCAGTCGGAGTGGGGAAAGGGAATGAGTGGCAGCACACGTTCACTAAACTGGGGAGAACCATTCTTAAACCACAGCACAAGCCAAAAAGCAACTTCAGACTCACCCACAGCACAGTTCATGTTCCACTCAGGACAGGTCAACTGCAGCCAAATACAGCTGGCACCTTGTCAGGGATGAATGTGATCACAGGCTGAGCTGAATTCACCATGGTCCAGTTGTCTGGAAGATAGCCACACTTTGCTTTTTTGGACTGCATTTGTCCATCCTGTAACAGATGCTTCCTTGGAGAGGTTTGAAGCTGAGGCAGTCAGAAACCCAGCAGTGTATCCACAGTGCCTTTTCCAGTAGCCTGAACGCAATCCCATTTGAATTCTGCCTACAAGCCCCCCCTGCTCTCCAGATGGCTGTGCCAGGGCCCTTCCAGGAGACAACATGAGTCTTTTTTGTCTGCCTGACATTGTCATTGCAGATGGACAGAAGGGCTTGATGGGGGTTACAGGGAGTTGGATCTAGTAAATTGGCTCAGGATTAAACTTTAACCAGAGCTCGCATGAAATTGTCTCCAGTTGGACAATGTCACAACCTGAGCTAGAAACCCTCTGAGAGGTGAGCTGTGTCACTACACATCTAAGGTGGATTTGAGCCCACACTCAATCAACCAGGGAGTTGAAAGCATAGGGCAGGGTGTGCTTATGCCAAGCCAGTTTGCTATGCTGCAAGAACAGCGTGGTCTCCTTCCGGGTCGCTTGAAAACCAGCACACTGACATTTGTGAGGACCTGAAGATTGTTTCTAATGTGAGAGCCTTTATGTATCACATGGTGATTCCTGTCTCCACTGAAGTTCACGAAAACATTCTTGGCTTCAACAGTGCTAAAGTTAAACCTTTGCCAGCTGTAAGACTAATGTGCTGTTCAGAATGATTTCTGAATATTATAGTGGCAAACTTCTGAAGTGTAATTATGACCTGCTCTGCAGCTGCAACAGTCAGCGCTTGGCAGTTCCTTCAGTAAGATCAGGCTTCGCAGGAAGTCTAAGTCCTTCTTTCCAAATTGTCCCAAGTTGTGACTGCTCTGTCACATACAGGGAGACCTGAACTCACTTTGCCCGTGACAGTCCCAGAATCAGAAGCACTGGGAGTGGGATAAAACACCCTTATTTTCTAATTGTGAGGCAGATAGGGTCAGAGTGTGGCATTTGTCTGGGCTGATCAGTCTTCCTCAGCATCAAAGACTGTCTCAGGCACAATGCTGGGCTAATAATGTATTGTGTGGACTTACTGCAAACACCTCAGAGACCTGTGTGCTGTCCCTCATTAGTCAACAGAGGCACGTTTCAGTACAGTGGCAATTCCTAATAAATCTCCCATCTTCTCCTACATGACCAAAGCTTCCAGTACACTATTCTGAGATCTAGTTATATCTTCTTTAGATCTCAGAACTGAAAATCTGTCCTGCGGAGGCTGGTTGCAACCTTTTTTTTGGCTTGTTTTCTCAACATTTAAGGCTCCTCTGTTGTTATCCCTGTGCTACTGTTCACCTTCAGTGCAGAATTCTAATCAAAATGGAGGTCAGAAGACAGCAGGGGAGCAAAAGCCAGCTTTGCAAGCAAAACAGAGTTTTCAGCTGGAGGCAGACATGTTGAGAGTGTCCCTGGTTTCAAACATCATTCACAAGGTGTAGGTGGACACCCCCAGCTTCCTTCCTGGTGAGATGCTGGAGCTTATCACACTAAAATGATCACTTGGGTCAGCAAAGAGCTGTTAGACAGAGATGAAATGTGCCACTGGCCACAGACCTAGCAGTTGGGAGAATGTTTCACTCTAAAATCTGTGCTGAAATTTAACGCTTTGTTTTAACCAGCTTTAGATGTTCTGTTAAATCTGTGATAGCACCCTATGAACAGCCAAAGAGATCTTTATGCCTCCTGCTTCTCTTGTAAACATATCTTCTGTTTGTTAGTTTCCTTGTCCTAATTAACAGAGATTTGTCACAGTGGTAACTTCCTAGTCCATCTTCTCATAAACCACTCCAGCAAAACACCACGGCACCTAGGAGTTCCCTGCTGAACTGCAAATTATTGACACTCCTTTATTTCAGCAATTACAGGCTATTTTTTAAAAAGCATGAAAACTGGTCATAGCTGTTGTGGGGGATTCCTATACTCTTTGCAAAGTGTTCTTATACCTTTCCATCTCCAAAACCCTCCAGCTCCTGGGACAGGCAGCTCACATCTCCGCATTTATGTGCCTTAAGTTCTCTCTGCGTGTCAAAACCTAGGCTCTGAACTGCATTTTTAGAGAATGCTTTGTGTCAAATTCACAGACAGTCTACATTGAGAAAAGCACTTGTTCTAGGCTTATTATGAAACAGAGGGTCTGCCTGGGGAAGCAAACTGTCAGTACATCTTGTGTGTCAGACACAGCAACGTGCGTGCCCACGCACAGCCGGGGTACCCTGGGAACAGGTAGGATGTGACCCGGTGGTCTCCGTGCCTCCCATCTGCCTTTGCACTGGTGCCACCTGGCTGGCAGAGGACCACGAGTTGTTTCATAGTAAGGCCTTAAAACATCTGTTCCAATGGGAGATGTGGCTAACAGGTCTCACACGGTTATAGTTCACGTAATTTAAAAATGTAGTATTGCTGCAGAGAGACAAATCTCAGGAAAATGCAGGGGGATTCAGGCCAGCAGTATGGTCTAATTAGCACCAGCTGATAAATTTTAACATAGAAATAACCAAGGCCCCAGCAAGGAGCTATGGGAGAAGAGCTCTGTGCAGGGGCATCAGCTGGGAGTAAATAAACACTAACTCCTCCTGCTGCTGCCCCAGGGTCCAGCTGCAAAGGCCAGGATTGCACTTTTCCCTTCCTTGCCCCATCCACCATGGAGCCGGTAGTGAAGTCCATATTGGAAAGGACTGACATATATACATGGATGAATGCCATCATTCATCCAGAGAGTAGTGATGCTGGATATCAAGGGCAAAGGTTGCCGATTGCAGACCTTACAGCTCTGGCCTTGGCTGTTGTCCCCACATCATCAATATGTCTTGCATATAACTAGTACTTCACTTCTGAAATCCTTATGGTCTACTGGCAATCACTACTACTGGCAATATTTTTCTTATATCTGTATTTACTTTCATATTTTCTCTTAGTTCTGCACCTGTTTCTTCAAACAGTTTCCTGCTGCAGCTATTGCTGCTGCATTATCTGGATAGTAAATAGGTAGATTTAACTCTAGATTCCTTCACTTCAGCAACCAAAATGCTGATGTCTGGGCTTTACTAGTGGAACTGAAGTGGGGTCCGAAGTATTTGCTTTCAAAGAGTTTTGTGTTTGTCTGTACAGTTTTGAAATAGGCTGTTCCTAGCAGAGGAGCGAGCAGTGCTCTCCGCTTCAGAAAGCTGCTGGAGAGGTTTATGTTTAAAACTGAATTTTTAGAAAGGTAATTTTCAAAACAATCAGCAAGAGAGGAAAGATCCTTTTCTTTCTTGTAAAAATTTGTAAATTAAAGAAAATCACAAATAGACTGCCCAAGTGGAGTCCAACAACCAGACTCTTCTGGAAACAACTTCCAGTCCTTATTTACTGTTTACAAGAGGTTAATGTTGTTTCAGTGTTTGTCTCTACATAAAAAAAAAAAAACCTTGATAAACAGAAAAGATGCAAATTAGATTAAAGATAATCCCAGTGACATTATAAATATTATAAATCCCTTGGGAATGTCTAGTTTAAATGACATAGTCACAGATATAAAATACATAAATCTAACAGGATCAGTCAACAACATTTGTGACAATAAATTGAGCACATAGCTGTCTCAGCAGCAAGGACCTCTGGCAACATCAACATCATGCACAAAGAATGTAAATTCAGGCCTGTCAATGCAGCACTTGGCTACAGCAGAGAAGCCATGGGTAGGTAGCAGTGAGTGGATCTGAGGGGCTCAAATTGTTTTTTCAAATTGTCATTTCAATATTTGTTGTTATTTTTCTGTGTTTTCAAATTGCCTGGAATTTCATTAACTATCAGTCCAAAGCCCTCCAAGGTAGCTGCTAAAATCAGCCTGAGTTTTGCAGACAATTTAGTTTAAAGCCCCTAAATAAAATCATGGCAGCTGTTCTGGCAACCCCATTCTTTGGAGCCATGACTAGGCTAGATGGGATGACACCAGGGGTATGAGATTCAAAAAGACCAAGTGCTGCATCCTGCACTTAGGTCACAACAACCCCAGGCAGTGCAGCAGGCTGGGGGCAGAGTGGCTGGGAAGCTGCCCTGTGGAAAAGGACCTGGGAGTGCTGGTCAACAGCAGCTGAACATGATCCAGCTGTGCCCAGGTGGCCAAGAAGGCCAATGGCATCCTGGCCTGCATCAGGAGTAGTGTGGCTAGCCGGACCAGGGCAGTGATTGTCCCTCTGTTCTCATCACTGGTAAGGCCACACCTCAAATCTTGTGTCCATTTTTGGGCCCCTCACTATAAGAAGGACATTGAGGTGCTGGAGCATGTTCAGAGAAAGGCAGCCAAGCTGGGGAAGGGTCCAGAGTGCAAGACTGATGAGGAGCAGCTGAGAAAGCTGGGGCTGTTTAGCCTGGAGAAGAGGAGACTCGGGGGGGCCTTATCACCCTACAACTACCAGAAAGGAGGGTGTGGCCAGGTGGGGATCAGTCTCTTCTCCCTGGCAACCAGTGACAGGATGAGGGGACATAGTGTTAAGATGTGCCAGGGGAGGTTTAGGTTGGACATTAGAAAGAATTTCTTCACAGAAAGGGTGATTATGTATTGGAATGGGCTGCCCAGGGAGCCGGTTTAAAAAAAGACTGGATGTGGCACTTAGTGCCATGGTTTACTTGACGTGGTGGTGTTCAGTCACAGGTTGGACTTGATGATCTCAGAGGTCTTTTCCAACCTAACTGATTCTGTGATTCTGTGACTTGAAATACATCCTGAGAAGGTGAAATGTCCTTGCCACTCTGAAGAAAATATGCATCTAGTTTATAATCCCTGTAGTGGCTATACTGGGAAGTGTGGAGAAGGAAAATGCCTGTTTCACATGCAGAGGGGTCAAGCATCATGTTTGTAGCTGGAAGGGATGCATAGCTGGGGAGGAGACACCTGGGCAGATATTAAAACATGACACTTGCCATCCTGAGGATTAGAAGGCTATTGGTCTGTGAGTGAGATTACCTGTTGAGTATGGATACCACATTTGGTATTTGCGTGAGAAAACTCAGGCTGTCTGTTAAAATTAACAGATAAAAAACTGTGTAGCTGGCAACAGGATTATTTGGTGAGGTGACTATTTGGAGGGGAAGAAAAATCCTGAAAAATCCAGAGATCAAAAGTGATCAGAACTGAGAAAAAGTGGGCATTAAGTGTGAGCCCATGAGCAGCCCAGTGTCTCTGAGCTCCAAAGGATAAACCCAGGTACCAGAGGGACACCACACCGCTCTTCAGGATCTTTATATATTGGTCCAACAAACATACTTCACACTGGTATAGAAGACATCAACTTACTACTGTCAGCTGTCCCTCCACAAGCACAGGGGGCACTGCCCCTCACGAAGAGTTGTATCTGTGCACTCTTGAGTGAAAGGTGTGGAGTGCTGGCTGCTGGCTGCTGGACCCACAAATTTGGCAATCCATATGTTTAGGAAGCCAGATTCTGGAGAAGGGCCAGGGCCAGGGGGTGGGAAGAGAAGCTATATGTTTTTACAAAGTCTTTAAGAAGTGTAAGACCATAACAAGTCTGATCTTTTCCCTTCCCTTTTTTCTTTAAAACATAGAATTTCAGAAACAAACTCACCATTGCAGTTGACTAGAGGCTTGGTTCTTCCTAACTCTTCCATTATCTTCCCAGTCATAAGCAAACATAACAACTTTGGCTCAACAAACCTGTCAGCTACAGGCTTCAGAGTATTTGATCAATATCACAACATGCTTACTCTGTTTGCATGCAACAACATCTGCTATTCCTCACTGCTGGAGACTGAATACTTGGTTAGATCCTAGACTGAGCTTGTTGCCCTCCTACCACCGTTGAAGTTTATTTTTAGGTTTTTTAATTGAAATCTGTCATTAATGCATTTTTTAGTGATTAAAGAGGATAATCAAAATGGATGATTGAAGTACATGTAGTAAAATAAACTACAATAACTACACAGGAACAGAGGAAAAACACATTGGCCAAGGCAGCACAGCAGTTTTATTTTGTTACTTGCAACACTAGTTAAAAGGCAAGGGAACTATCATGTGTTTAGCATTATAATTGGAACTATAGCTCTTGAAAGCACTGATTATGCCATGTTTCTACAGTGCCAAACCCTTGGCAAGCTGGAGTGCTGGAAGCATCATTCCCTGCAGCAAGTACTTTCTTTTTGGTATTATCTTTCAGGAAACAGAGTTTCTTACTTAATTTTACTGTATTAATAGATATGGATTAATTTTGGAAAAAAGCAGACAGAGAATGAATTAGAAAATCAAAACCTCACCTCATTTTGGAGATAGTCATGAAATTGATGCAAATCACTGTCTTATCATAATCGGCGTTTTTCTAGTAAGTGAGTACTGAAGGTGAGTACTTGAACACTAAGACTGGACTCAAGCTCTCCACTTTATTTTTTCTCCTTATGAACCTACATGTTCTCAAACTCCTGGCTATATGCCCAACTGAAACAGGAAGGGAGTTCCCAATGTACTAATTAAACTTTTCTTCCAGGAGAAAAAAAACGCTGAATTTAGGGTTCCCTCCTCTGAATGAAACAGTTCTAGAAGTCATATGTCTCATTTCTCAAGCATGCTTACTACTCACTAAGCTCTAATGTAGGGGAAATCGGGATAAGGTAGGAATGAGACAGGGTTTGTGTACCTCACACTGCATCAGGATCATGCTCACAGTGTTAAAAGACAGTGAGAAGGCAAAAGCCCAGGCCCCCTTCTGCCAAATCAGTTCCTGTTTGTGCACAAAATGACCACAATGTAGTCCCACTCTGATTCATGAAGGAAAAAAACAAAACCCAAACTTGAGGTCAGGTGGGAGTTTCAAACTGTAAATCACAGGGTGTAATTCATCTGGCAAAACACAGATGTCTACACCTGAGTTTCTTGATTTAGCTACTTTTTTTAAGTGATGAGAGAAATAGACACTAAGACATGACTTTTCTTAAAAGCAATGTCTAAAGGAAATCAAATTACTTCTGCCTGAAAATTCCAGGTTTTCTCTGCTTGTTGTAAAAATCATTGGCTTGGCAAACTCAGGTATTGGCTCAGATGGGATGAATCTAACCTGGTGTCACAGAGGCATTTGTTCTTCTTCCCTGAGATAGGTGTAACAGGAAATGGAGAAGAAAGAGCTACCAATATATACTTTCCCTAGAGTTTCCAACTGACTGCTTGAGGTATCTTAATCCTTATGTATCCGTGAAAAAAAAATCCTCATCTGTTGGGTATGGATCATGAGAATAATCAACCTCATGAAAATTATCACAGTGATCTCCTTTTTAGTGCATTCAGAGAAGGCTGTGTAAATCCTAGCATTCCCTGGGGTCTGACATCCGTTCCATGTGCAGTGTAATTGCTTCCAGATAACCCAGCTCATCACCTGGGAGTGTAATGTAATTTAAATGATGTATGTCTTTTCTTTTACTCTCACGATGAGTTAGCCACATAGATCTTCCCAAAGAGGACACTTCAGTGGGTATGTATCATGAATCCTGATGTCACTGATAACTCTTCTAATTGTATAGCCTGAAACAGATTGATAAAATACTGGATTTACAGATATTATTGCTTTTTGCCTGGCACTTATATCTATAATTTCCATCTGGTGTGCAGAAAGGAAATTTGTTTTCTTCTAAATATATCAGGCTGTTAAATGTATATTGCTTATGATCTTGAGGCACATTTAACATCAGTAAAATGAACAATGTGCCACCAATCCTCTTCTGTGAGAGCAGCCTGACCAAAAGCCTTTGTTCTAGTGAAACTGATTTGGGTTCTTTAGGGAGAAGACTTTTGCATTTGGCTTCGCTAATTTGCCCTGGTTTGCCCTGTATATTTGCACTGTTATATTGAGCATGGTTATCACCCCATGAAAAGCGCCAGGTTTAAGTGCTGCAGGATGACAATTTTGAGAACTGCTATGGTTTATGTATTAGAATGGAGGCCAGGGTGCAGGAGTGGAATTCAGATGTAGTGGAGATTTTAAATCCTGGCTCTCTTGAGGTCACTGGTGAAACTGGTTGGCTTCTGTAGGGCCAGAATGGTAGGCAGGGCTTTGCATTTGGTCCTCTATTGAGCTGACACAACTGAGAGTAGAAACTGGATTATAAAGTACTGCTCTGGGCTCCTGGGATAATTCACAGCGATTGGAAGAGGCCTTCCTCTAGGAGTCCTGTCTTCCAACGGAGAAAGAGTGCTTTGAAGGCTATCCTTAACATGCAAATCTCATTTTCCATAGCAGTCAGGAAACAGCAATGCCAAAAACTCCCAGCAAAAACAACAAGATGCTCTTATACATGCCTTGCAGTTATTATTTTTTCACTTACATCTTGGAACTACCGAAAAGAGCACTCATTAATGCTTAATACTCTTTTTCATGTTCACTGAGTTACAGTAGAGCATCTCTGATACTGGAAAAACTGTTAAGGTCATATTAGATCCAATTAGATATTAAAATTCACAGAATAAGTAGAAAACAGAATTGGACCACACAGAAAGTAAGGAAAAATAGGGAACACTTGGTTATTTTTCATTATCAGGGTACCTCGAAAGTCCTGGAGCTATAGTAGGGACATCTCCTTTCTTCCTCAATCTGGGGAGCTGGGATGAAAAGAAGGGAGGGCAATGCTCTGCTCTTACTCCTTCAGGACACACCTGGACCAGACAACACATCCCAGCCTGTCTGAACCAGAAGCAAAGAAGGCATTTCATAGCACTTGATTTGCTCTTCAGCAGCTCTGCTTTGTAAAACTGACTCCAGGGTTGGAGTTGCTTCTTGCTCAGAGAGCACTCAAGTTTTTGCTGTATGAAATGAATATGTGTCGTAGGGCATGCCTGGGACAGTTCTCGTCCCCTTCAGATCTCTATCATTTAATGATGGAGCTGGAACTGCTGCTCTGCCTTGTAGCCGGGTTAGCTGAGCTGGAACACGCCGTGGCACAGACATAGAGTAGCTAGGGATTCAGAGAAAACAGCAGAAGGCTGCCATGGACATCTGATGTTATCAGTGCAGATAAACTTGCACTTCTAGTCTCCTTCCCTACCTGAAATAAGTTGCTAAAGCTACAGGTTAACTCCAGAAAAATATGAGCTAAAACTCCACATTTGCAGTTGAGAATATGAATAGAACAAGACTGTGAGCATATTCCAGCAACTGGGCAAGTAATTCCAGCCCTCTCGTTGTCACAAGTAATTCAGGTGCATCAGTAGACTCCATGTTTGGGTGGTTGGAACCCATTTGAAATTATATGCTTTCCATTCTTCCTCATTATCCTTGCTGGATGGCTCTTTCAGGACTTCACTGTGTCAGCAAATAAAACCTTTCTTCCAATATCCAATTTTAATATATTCCTTGGGCAGTCTATGTCTTTTGGGGCTTGCAACAGCATTTCCTTCAGATTAAATAACTCCACTTTCACTCTGATGTATTTAAAAAAATCAATTGCATCACCTCTCTATCACCTTTGTTTTGTTAAACTATCTGAGAATTAAATTTTCACACAAAGTATACTCTCTACTCCTCTGATTGCCAAAACAGCTCTTCTCTGCATCTGCTTCAGGCTGAATTCCTCTTTCTTGAACCAGTCTACAAGGATTTCAAAGGTTAGATCTACAAAGGGAATTGGGAACTTTCAGGTGCTTTATTCCATTAATGGAATTCATAGTGCTGAATTTGGTGTTAAAATAATTTTTGTGTTGGATGTGAAAGGTTGCATGCCTAAAAATGAGCCCAGAAATAGTAGGATAGATAGATGTACCAAGACAAAGCGTCAAAAGGGGAAATTCTGATATTTTATCCATAAAGTAAGATTAAGATACCTGCTTGTACTCTGAATATGCATAATTTCTGCTGTCTCTTTCCTGGTTTAGTAAGTACTTGTGTTAATCTTGCTTTAAAAGAGTTTGAGGAAAAAGCTGGCTTTTGCTTTAATATCCCAAACCACTGACTGAAAGCTTTGAAGCAATGGCCTGTTAGTGAACAACTTTGCTGACTGTGTCATTTAACTTTACAGCTTTGCCATCTGGATTGTTTTGATTGATCAGCGGAAAAAAAACCCCACAAACACTTTTGTGGCATACTTCATTTTCAGTAGATCATGAAAGAATCTGTTAACTGCAGGAGACTAAGACAGACATCTACATTTCACCAGTCAGAAGCTGCGTGAGGTGAAACCCACTCAGCATAAGTCTTTGGCCATTAGGCCCCTAGTAAGACACCCATCACTGGTGGAGAAATCTCCTGGTTTATCAGAAGAAACTTTGCTGTCTGACACCTGTAGAAGTGTTGCTTTAATAGTCCTGCTGTATATCTCACTGCTTTTGCATGCTATTGACAACTGTGTTTAATTCCACTCTTCTTTATCACAAATTGAAGACAGACATAATGCTAAATTAAACATAGTAAAAAAAAAAGGAAACAAAGTCTTTAAAACAAATCAGAATAGTGTACTGGCTGATATAAAAATGGGTTTATGTTCCCATAACATAAGCTCCAGGAAGCTCCAAAAGGCACTTTTCCCATGTGTGCTTTATGAAAAAAAGAATAAAAACACCACACACAAGATGACTTGGAGACTAAATCAAATATTTGATCTTCTCCCATTCTGTTTCTTGGGAGGTCTGACCCTCATGGTAGGTTGATGTGCCCAGGAACTGGAAATCATCATGTCTCCAAATATTTTGCCAGACTGCAGAGGTGTGTCCCCCTACTTCCTTCTCCAAATGTCTAGCAAAAAAAGGCAGTGTTATTTAGCTTCAGATGTTGCGGAGGGTTCAATGAAAAAGAGAAAGCTCCCAACTGCTTTGTTTTTCTGAATCGTCCTCACTATTACTTGGCACCTTTGCCCTTCTCTTTCTCTCAGGTACCATCAGATAGACAAGAGTGGTCTGCAGTGGAAAGCTCTCTAGTTTGCTGAGCTGTGATCTAGCTTGGCTCAGTCTGGGCTCCAATTCCGGTTATCCAGCTGAGGCAATGGATAAAAATATGGACAACTTCTTGAAAGAACAAGGGGTAATGGTTTTAAACAAAAAGAGTGTAGATTTAGATTGGACATAAGAAAGAAATTATTTATGATGAGGCTGGTGAGATACTCTAGAACAGGTTGCCCAGAAAAATTGTGGTTGTCTCAGCACTGGAAGTGTTCATAGCCAGGTTGGATGGGGCTTTGACCAACCTAACCTAGTGAAAGATGTCCCTGCTCATGGCAGATGGTTTGGACTAGAAGAACTTTAAAGGCTCCTTCCAATATTCCATGAAGACTTCACTTTTGAATTCCCATTTTCCATTTAAATGTAGTCATTGCATGAATACACTCCTATCACAACGATGGCACCCAATTTCACAAAATATTTGAACTTTTTACTAAAAAAAACCTTAGGAGAACAGTAGGAACTCATAATTCACTTTAATCCTTATCACAAAATGACTGCCATTTTATATTTCCATTTATAATGAATTTTTTTCCAGGTTCATCACAAATATGGCTCCATGTTCTTCTCGTGAACAAATATTTCCATACAGTCTATACCAGATGAGACCTTATCAGAGGTCTTTTGGAACAATGCCAGGGTATTTGTCTGTGTTGGTTTCTAGGCCTGATGGAAATTAGCTGAATTTACATATTTCATTTAAGTATAAAGGGCTACCCACAAAAAACATCTTCAAGAACTCATTGGAGTTCAACTGCCTCTCTAAAATGCACAAAATACTCGGTGTTCCCTATACAGAAAGTACAAGAAACGGATAAATGTTTTCTCTCTCCTTTTCCTGAGATACCAAGCCATGTCACTATCTGGAGCACTGCAACAGGTTCCACTATCAGCCAGGACTGTCATACTGTAACCAACATTTCATTTTATTCATCTTTGAGCGACAAGAGCACAGGGCTGCTGCAGGAAAGAGAAAACAAAATCTCCCACCATTCCCCTCTGGCACAAGCTGCTCAGTTTAGAGTTCACATCCAACCTAGATCAAAACTCGCTGTTTATTGCTTGTCCCCCGGAACAAATGCATAAACAGGGCACATACATGTGGACTAACCCTTTCAAGGCTTTCTCCCACATCTATCAAAATTAGATCAGGATAATGAGAAGTAAAACAAACCTTAAAAACGCCTTCCCCTCACCCCTCACTTCTTCCTGATCTCTACATCCTCCCCTGGAGCGTTGCAGGGAGACAGGGAATGGGAGTTATGGTCAGTTTAGCACATGTCTCAGTTGCTGCTTCCTCCTTAGGGAATGTAGTCCTTCCCCTGCTCAAGCATGGGGTCCCTCCCACAGGAGACAGTCCTCCAGGAACGCCTCCAAAGTGAGTCCTTCCCATGGGCTGCAGTTCTTCATGAGCTGCTCCAGCATGGGTCCCTTCACAGGTGTATTGGTTTGGCACGGCCTGGTTTTAGGTAGCAGGGGGGCCACAGAGATGGTGCCTGTGAGGAATCTGCTGGAAGCTTCCCACCATGTCCAGCAGAGCCAACCTCTGATGGCTCTGAAGATGGACATGCTGCTGGCCAGAACTGGGCCAATGAAAGAGGTTGGTAACACCTCTGTGATGACATATTTAAGAAGAAAATCAAAACAAAGTCACAAGATTTTGGGATTCTAGTCCGAGAAGAGGAGCAGATGAGAACATGTGAGGGAAAACAACACGGTGACACCAAGGTCAGTGAAGAAGGAGGGGGAGGAGGTGCTCCAGGTGCCGGAGCCGAGGTTCCTCTGCAGGCCGGGGTGCAGACCATGGTGAAGCAGCTGTGCCCCTGCAGCCCATGGGGATCCACGGGGGATGCAGAGACCCACCCGCAGCCCGTGGGGGAGGTGCCCGTGCCGGAGCGGGTGGATGCCTGGAGGAGGCTGTGATCCAGTGGGAGACCCGGTGGAGAGAGAGGGGCCTTGCTTCCAGGTTGGAGCAGCCTGTCCTTGGAGGACTGCAGCCCATGGAAAGAGACCCACACCGCAGCAGTTTTGGGAGGGCTGTGTGTCCGTGGGAGGGCTCACGCTGCAGCAGGTGCGGTGTGGCTGCTGCTTATGAAAATGGACCCATGCCGGGGAAGTTCACAGAGAACTGTCTCCCATGGGAGGGACCCCATGGCCTCACAGGGGAAGACTCCTCTCCCGGAGCAGCGGAAGGAAATCTCGGTGATGAACTGACCAAGCCCCCACACCCTGTCTCCCTGCGCTGTTGGTGGGAAGGAGGAAGGGGCTGCGGGTAAAAGGTGTTTTAAGGGCTTATTTTACTTCTCATGATCCTCCTCTGATTCTGTTAGTACTAAATTCACTTCTCAACTTAAATTGAGCCTGTTTCGCCCTTGAAGTGTTTCTCCCAGTCCTTATCTCCCTCATGAAGTGTAAGTTAATTTTTTTTTCCTTTTCCCTCCTCTGCCCCGCTGTGGCAGGGGAGAGTGAGCGAGTGGCTCTCATGGGTGCCTGGTGTTGCACCAGTATCAAACCATGACAACAGGATGCAGTTCCTCAGGAACAGACTGCAACAGTGGGGTCACAAGTCCTGCCAGCAAACCCGCACTAGCGTAGGTTCCTCTCTCCATGGGTCCACAGGTTCCTGCCAGGAGCCTGCTCCAGCATGGGCTTCCCTCAGGGTTCTAGCCTTCTTTTGGTCATCCACCCGCTCCAGCATGGAGCTCTTCCATGGGCTGCAGGTTGGATATCTGCTCCTGTTGGGAAGATGTTTTTAAGATTTGGTTTACTTCTCATTACCTTTTGATTGCTAACAAATTCAATTAATTTCCCTAAGTTCCCTGTTTTGCCTGTAATTGTACTTGGTGAGAGATCTCTCCTGGTCCTTACCTCAACTCGTGAGACTTTTGTTATATTTTCTCTCCCCTGCCCGGTTGTGAGGGAGAGTGAGAGAGCAGCTTTGGTGAGTGCTTGGTATCCAGCCAGGGTCAACCCACCACACAGGGCAGGGGAGGAATTGGTCATGCTATGAGATCCAGGGATTTATTGGAAATCTCCCTGCAGAAATATAAGAAGCACAGTTTAACTAAAACCATTATTGTAGCTATTAATCTCAGCTCTTTTTTAAGCAATCTGTCTGTAGACTAGTATTTTCTATTAAGAACCAAACTCTCAGGTCATATGCAAGTAATGTTCTGCCATTAAATCTGATTTTTTGTTGTTGTTTGTTTGTTCTTAATTGCTAACAGCAGCATGACTTAGATGTTCTGTTTCTCTTCCAGAATGAGACTGGCTACAGTTAGCCATAACTTTTAAAAGCAGAGAACAGCCAGCAAGCATACTTATACTGGAGACCACTGTTAGCAGAAAGGCAGACTCGGAACATGATTTGTTTTAAGGAACAGAAAGTTCTATTATTTTACAAAAATGGCAAGTTCCCTCTCTTACATCGAGTTAGTAATTTAGGAAATAATTTTAGGATCTTATAGTTCATGCAAATTCTGGAGGAAGGAAGAAATTTAATAAAAAAAAAACTCAGTAGCATCACTATGAAGTGGTAAAAAGAGGTGTTAAAAATTGCCTAGCAACATAGTGTTTTAAAGTATATTCATAGAACACATGAAGCAAGAAAATTCAGTGCAAAAGAAGACTCTTTGTTCTTAACGAGTGCTTCTGCATGGCTTTTCTGATGCACAGTATCACTTTTGTTAGGGGTGTAGCTATATAAAGTTCCAGCTGTGTATAGGTCTGTGCATAGCAGTTTCTGGAATTCAAAAGTTTAGTAGAATTTTAGGAAAGGAAAGCAGCCTCAGAACAGTATTTATGACAGTCATAAATTAATTACTTTCCATACATTCAGAATAATTCTTTAATATTCCTCTAACTAACTCCTACAGAACAAATTGCTCATTTTGCAGTGGTGGTATTCTGCAATGACAGAATGTAACTAAAGCAAGAAAACTTGTATGCAAAGGAAACAGCTGATAAAAGACCATCACTGGGAAAAAAACAAAATACAGACAGGCTTTTGGCGACATCACTTTTCTTCAAGTCTGAAATCTGAAAGAATTTCAGCTCTTTAAACTTTTACTCTGTATTGGATTGTACAAAGAAATAAAGTAGATTAAAATGCATGGTAAAAGAGAAAACATGAGTCCCACCAGACCACCCTGAGACTGAGATAAAAACACTATGTACCATTATGTATATATATATATACTGATCATTTTTGAAAGGCTGTGATGACTGTCACAAGCTTTCAGAGGACTGGGGGAAAGTAAACTCCACTATGCTCTTGAAGAAGGGCAGGAGGGGCAGTTTGGGGAACTCCTGGCTGGCCAGCCTCACTTCAGCCCCTGGGAAGGTGATGGAGCAAATAATTCTGAAAGCCATTTCCAAACCCATAAAGTACGAGAAGATGACTGGGAGAAGTCAGCATGGATTTGCTAAAGGAGAATGATGGTTGATAAATTTCATACCTTCTGGGATGAGAAAACTGGCTTGGAGTATATGGAGAAAATGGTAGATGTTGTTTACCTTGGTTTTAGTGGGGTTTTTGATGCAGTTTCTTGTCACATTCTTGTTGAAAAGCTGATGAAGTGGAATTACGTGGGCAGAAAGGTGGGCTGAAAATTGACTGAGCTGCTGAGCTCAAAGGGTTGTAAGCAGCCGCACAAGGTCCATCTGGAGCTCAGTCACTTGTGGAGGACCCCAAGGGTTGATACTACATCCAATACCTATTAACAAATTCTTTAATGACCTGGAATGGTGGGACAAAGGGCACCCTTAGTAAGTTTGTGAAGGATGCAAAACTGAGAGCAGTGGCTGATACACCAGAGGGGTGTGCTGCCCTTCAGAGAGACCTTAATATTCTGGGGAAATGGACCAACAGGAATCTCATCTAGTTCAGCAAAAAGAAATTCCAAGTCCTAACCCTGCAAGGGGAACAATAAGCGTTTACACCAGTACACTCTGGTTACTGAACCACTGGAGAGCAGCTTCGCGGAAAAGGATAAGAAGTGAGTTCTTATTGAAGAAGTGAGTAGTAACCTGGCCTTCAACGGTCTTGTTCACATGCTTAGGAGAGGCATCTGTTTACATACACACTGAATCAAGTCTTCTGGTGGCAACAGATTGGGTGGAATAGCTTTTTAAACCTATCAGCTACAACAATACAGATGACAATATTAACTATGCAGTCCTTCCATCTCCCTTCCCACCTCATATGTATGTCACACCATACAGTCTCCCCAGCGCTTCCTTGGGTCCCTTCCTTGTTTTTCCTTTGCTTCATGTTGTAATTATTTGCCTGCTATCATTCTGTAATACCATTAGCATTATGCAGTATAATGCAGTTGCAGAATATTGATGGCACTCTGAGTCGACCCAGCAATTACTGTGGAAAGGCCCAGAAAGACTACTGTACATTATAAAAGCATTAAAGTGTGGGCACTATGCGATAATGATGGAATTATCCTTATTTAATTCCTGCCGCTTTCTGAATGTCATACACAAATTGAATATTAGATAATCATATTCCTACCTGGTCATTTTCCACCTCTAGACTCTATATAATGTCATAAACAACTGTATCCTTTTACTGCAGCAGTTGCATGGGCTATATTAACAAAAGATTGCATAAAGAATTAAACGTTAATATAGGAGAATAATTTCCTGTTTTCTTTTTTTCTTTCTCTTTCTTTCTTTCTTTCTTTCTTTCTTTCTTTCTTTCTTTCTTTCTTTCTTTCTTTCTTTCTTTCCTTCTTTCTTTCTTTTCTTTCTTTCTTCACTTTTTGATGAGCTATATTTTTATTCAAACTCTAGTTCATGAATTGGAATAGAATTCAAATTCCCACTCGGTGTGATCATTGTTAGGCGAGATTCTTTTTTTCTTTGTTTGATAATTTGTAATGAAGTAGTCGAAGTCAATAGAATATGAATTGCCTAGCATAGTGTGCACACTGAAGAACATAAGAACAGAATAAACGCCTGTCTGGGTCAGACCATGGGTCTATCCAGCTCCCTGTCCTGTCTCTCCATTGAGAGACAACGGGAGATGCTGTTTCAGCAGGACAGAGGAGCCCCACCCTTTTCTGCTTGTACTCCTCACAGCCCCAGCTAGTGTGTTAGAAATTATATATTAGAAAGAGTATGACTTTCTAAATATTAGTAAGTATATGACTTCTGCCTTTAGTATCTCTTTATGGACCTGTTGTGCATGAGTTGTCTAACACTTTTCTCGACCTACTGTTATCATCTCCATCCACAAACTCTTATGCTGTAAATTGCAGAAGCTCACTACCCTCCTGAGAGAGTTACTTTCTCTCAGATGTTTTAAATCAAGCTCCTATTGGTTTAAAAACCTGACTGTAATTCAAAATTTGAACAATTTTGTGAATAATAGCTCTAAATTATCTTGTCCACTGGTTTCATGGCTTTACAAACCTTAGTCATATTCCATCCAGATTTCTCATTTCTACAGGCTACGAGATCAAGATTTCCACACCCCCCCCGGCCTTTTTAGTCTCTTCTTGTAAGTCCTGTTCCTCTTGGTGTCTTCTCATAAGGCAGCTGTTCTATCCTTTTGATCTTATAGTTGCTTCTACTGGATTTTTCTTCAGTTGAGCACAAGAAGTGTATGGACTTCACTTTACTTTTCAAGATGTGGCTGCACTAGTTTTTTCATAGCTGTGAGATGTTGGTTTTGTTATCAGTGCTTCTCTTGATGAAACCCAATACTCTATTGGCCTTCTGGCTGCTGCTGCACACTGAGCTACTGTTTGCATGCAAGCCTGTGCTGAGACAATGCTTTAGACTTTTCAGCTGAGACCCATTCCCAGAAGAGAGACTTGGGCCTCTTTTACTCTTCAGTGTGACACCATCTACCTCCAGTGCACGTGGACCTGTCAAGCACTGTCCGTCATATCCACCACATGGTCCCATCAGCACTTACAGTGTTGTCATATGGCTGATATTGGATATACGCAATTTGTAGGCGCTTTCTTAGACGGACTCCACCACAGAGTGCTGAAAAGGAAACTCAGCTTTGTAAATATTTTTGCCCAAATTTGCTTTACATGTGATGGACATGTAGATACAAAGCTATATGTGCTTTTCAGGTCATGGAGAGGGCTCAGGGAGTGCACTGAGGCTTAGCTCAAATCTCCCTCTCTGGTTCAGTTTTGTAAGTTACAGACCAGAAGAAGCCCTTCTTGAACAGCAGGATCCTATCAATTTGAAGTACATATACAGACCTATTAAGAAGAAAAGTGACTGAGAGGCATTGAGGGGACTGAGGGGCTGAATACAGCCCAGTAGAGTAGGTCAACTGACCTCAAGGATGTAGCATAAATAAGAAAGGTATTGACCAGATAGCAGTAAATCCTGAATTCCTGAAATTAGAAAATGTCTTGTCCATCTTTTTATTTTGTACAAGTGTTAGTGCAAGAACTTTTGAAATCAGAGCAATCCGCCTGTCAATCTCTACCCCTCAGAAAGGAGAACAGTAGGGTGAATATGTGCACGGGCTGTTATTACCTTGTACCACAAGGGCTGAGCATCAATTGCTTCATTTGGTTTGTTTAGCAATTGCTAGCATTTACCTCCTTTGCTTGTGTTTGAATAAGCTGTCTGAGTATTTTGGCAGTGATTTATTTTTTCAGGCAGCTGTTCCTTTTGTGTTGAGGTTTTTAGTGATGTTTTTTTCTCCTGGCTATGGTACTGTGGGTTGGATGCAGACCTGCCAACCTTGTACTATTCCCACTAAGAGAAAAATAACTGCTGGCTTGAGGGAGAAATTGAGGTAATTTCAACAGACCTCAAGCACATTATTATTTCTGCAGTTTATAGTTGTTAGTTTCCTTTATTCTACTTATTATTCCAGCTGCTGATTCCATTTTGCCTCTATTTTAATTTGTAAAGCTCAGTCAACTTTCAAGGATAGCAGCTCTTTATAGTTTTTCACCCTTTAATTATTAATTAATTAGGTCACCATGATTTCTTCACAATGTTCTTTACATTTTCTTCCTGATCTGTAAATAGGATAATATGAGTTGTTCTTTCAACAGATTAATTGACATATGGTTCCTGATATGCACTGTTGAAAATGGGCACATTTCATAGCTGTTCTTACATCTCATTTCTCTGGAACTGGTGTGATGGGAGTGCTGAAGAGGTCATGATATACTGAATGCTACCAGAATTATCTGATTTGTAGTTCACATTAAGTTTATAATCTGGATTGTTTTTGCCTTCCAGACGTGACTGTTATGAACCCTGCTAAAGCACAGCAAACTGAGGACTGATGAGAAACGACTTGGTTTCAGCACCACTATTTATATATGGGTTGGTAAATTCTGTCTTTTTTGTCTGGTAGAAACCTCTTGATTATAAGTGGTTCCAAGAACTGAGCGGAGAAATGCATGTAGTTGAAAAAAAGACTGAACAAAGATTTTTCCTTAGATTTAACAGACATTTACAGCTAACATATCCCTTGTGACCTTGCATCAATTAGGAAGTGAAGAGCAGATCTAAGTGACAGATGCAGAAAGTGGTCATTTCTGTAGTAAAGGAGAAAGGAGAACAAGCTAAATCTATGTTAGTCAGGAAGTTCTACTAAGAGAATCCCTTCATATTTAAAAAATAAAATCACTGCACAGGTGGCTGCTGCCTCACTACTTCATATCCAGCACTGGCAGGGTAAGGGACCATAACAATTTTCTGTGATTAGTTCCTATATTATTTTTTAAAATTTGCAAACCGAAGTCTTTCACTTGAATGTTTAGAGAACACAACTAGACTATAGTTCCATAAAACATTCCTGTCTCAAATCAAATGCTCTCAAGGTTTCCAACTGAACTTAGCTTTTCATTCCCAAAAGCTTAAAGATTCAAATACCATCTAAGCATGTGGATGGGATCTGCTCTTTCTCTGGAACAAAAAATCATTATTAGCTTTTTTCACATGGAATTGTAAAAAACCTTGAGATTGTTTAACTAGTCTGAGTTCTGAAGATGCAGAAAATGTTTGTTTTATCAACCAGAGATGAGAGTAATGTTTAGGTGATGGTGCAGTGAGTTCTTGTAAGACAAATCTAGTCATGAGCCGGAAGAGACTGGTTCATTTGCAAACATTTCAAATCAAAAGAGCATTCAGTCTGCATACAAATCCCCATGGAATTTATGTGGTTTCTAAAGCCATTGTTTTGAGCAAGTGAAACAAAACCAGAGTGTACAGACTGGATAAAGTCTGGGAATATGGTTATCTATGCCATCTGTAATCTGTATGCTTAGATGTGCCTGGCACAGTTCTGCAGTTCCACACAACCAGGATTCAAGGCAATGATAGACTACACATGTCCCAAGGAGTAATAAATCCCAGTCTCTTAAACTCATATTTGCTCTTACGTTGGATAATATCAGGCCTTTTTTAAAAAGGGCCCAAGGTTAATTTGTCCACCAGAAAGTAGCTCTATGATGAGGCTACAAGGGCAGGTGTTTGTCTGTAAGTTGGTCAGACCTGGCATGTCCGGCCAAGGAAAGAAACACCTGAATTTATGGTCATCCCATGTTAATGCAGGTTTCCTCCATATTCTGTAACAACTGTGTAAGATGATTTAGGGCTCAAGAGTATGCTTGCAGCCTGGGCTTTTCATAAAGTGTAGATACATCAAGTATTGTATCTTCTTTGCTGGGCAGAACTAGGTGATGAATGGAAGGCCCTATTTTGTGCTATCATATCTTTAATGGCTTCTAAGTCTATTACCATCAACTGTAGCTGTCAAATCAGTCGTTCAAACTCTCATGGTGTCACAAGCATAATAAATATTAACTGCTTTTTCAGAGCAATTTTGTTATGTTGTGCTTTTCAGCAGAAGAACCTTCCTTAATATAGTAAGTAATGCATGGGCAATATGGGTAGAAATGTTGTAGCACTTGATAAGGATTAATGTGTTTGTTTATTAGGTTGGAAATTATCTTCTCCTGAGCCCTTTTAATGTTCTTGTCCTGAAAAATCTTTTCAAGATTCATCTGTAATGATGTAAAAGTTAGATCTCTGATTCTGAACATGTCATCCTCAATTCCCTGGGTACAAAGAAACAGGCAGTCAAGAGGATAATGCTTAGGACATACCTTATAGCACAGGTTTGCACTGCCTCCATCACCACCCTGGGGAGACAACCCCAAACCAGGTATTGCTGACTGCCTGATGCGAACATCATTGTTACCTTTCCATGAAAACTGCCCACGGCCAGGTTTGGCTAGGCCTTTTCTAGGTCTTTCATGGTGCCCCATAAATAATGCTCTGAGGGGTGGGATTCAGCTCTAAGCAGCTGAAATAATCAGGGGACCTGTTTTGCCATGTGAATGTGTTGTGTGACAGCACTGGGGTGCAGGTTGGCTGAGTGACATCAGGGCATGAGGCCTGCCAGGTTGTGGGTCTGAGATGACCTCAGGTGCAGTATGCCATGCTGCCAGTCCAGGCAGGATCACCCTGCTGAAAACACTCGGTCTGCACCCTCACTGGCCCTCAAAAGCAGGTATCCAATGTAGATAGTCTGGATTTCAGGATTTGGGAGTGAAATGGGAGCTGACAGTGTGGATACCAACCCTGGGATGAGTTGTGTCACCTCCATAGGTATGTGTTTCTCCATCAACTGTAAAGCCCAACCAGAAAAAGTACACAGACTTTGACTTGTGGTTTCATAAGCTAAAGCAGACTAATTTCTCCATAGACAGCAGAGACACTGTTTGTCTCTTGTCCCCTTAGGTTCATTGTGTAGTGATGCTAAATGGGAAGGGGCCGGGAGGAGAGGAAATAGTGGGGACTGGCTCATGTCCATGCCGCTGAGGATGAACCACGTTACAACAAGCCTCTCTCTCATGGAGAGAGATGGCTTGAGCAGTTCAAATCAGCAACAAGAATTAAGCACCGTGGATGGTCAGTGTCTGAGCTCGCCCTTTCACATAACCCTCTTTTTAATGCAGCAGTGTACGCCTAGTCCAGGCAACATGTTGGAGCATGCAGGATTGTAATCCTTACAAGACACAGCAGTGGAAAGGACTTTCTTTGGAAACCCCTGGGGAGGAGAAGGTGGTGCTTTCCTCCCAGAAGAGCCAGCTGGCTAGAGCACTCTCATATACAGTGGAGGATGCTTCTACTTCTGAAAGCTATCCAAATTCATGTCTGCCAGAGCATAGCATAACCACCAGCCGGTAGACTGGTCACAGGGGAATTTTATATGGAGGAGTTTTCAACCGGCTCTTGCAGGATAGATCTTTCCTGAGGCAAAACAGGCAAATTAACTCTGTCTATCACATACTGTCAAGCTATTTTATAAAAATGTTCTCTCTGGCTGTTGTTGTCTACTGTTATCAGATGTGCAGTGCAGGCATTGTAATCTTGGTGGCAGCTTACCAGCTGTCTGAAAACTCCACCCCTAACCTTGTTTTGTAAAACATTGCTGTAGGTCTGGTTTGGTAGCAAAGTCAGCCTTTTTTTCTGTTACCAAGGTGTAGTCCAAACAAAAATAATTTATCTAGCAAGGTATTAGCACACCCGTGTCCATAACAAAGCTCTGCCATTTCTCCGTGTCTAAAACCTGGGCTGTGATGATTCTGACTCTCCTTGATACACTGATCAGAGCAATCTTTCAGACTGCTTCTGCCTTGCTATCTGATTGTTCATGTTTCACCTTGATTCACCCTCTCTTCTGGGAATACACTTTTTTTGTGGGACTGTGCATATTGTTCCACCCTTCCAACTGAGTTAGCACAATCTTGAATAGACAACGTCTATCAATCACAGCTGTCTCGGAGGGCTGCTTTAGGTGGTGTTTCAGTGAAGCCGTTAGATGAGTACACATGGTGATCCATCCTCCAGCAAGGCCTGCCCATTTTCTCCTCTGCCTGAACAGTGATCTGTATTTCATTTTGTGAGAAAGAAAAAGCAGGGATATGTCTTTGCAGGAGAGACTCCTAGGTTGTTACCCCCTGTGGAATAGAACATGTTCTCAGGTTGCTGAGTGAGGTCCACCCTTTTCTCTCTCTTCCCCTCCCCATGATCTTAAGCAATTCAGTGCAATTGATTTTGGGAGTCGCAGTCTGAGTCACCACATCTTTTCTCTGATTATAAGAAGAGTCCATTTACCTAAAGCAGGGGTTTAGACTTCACAGTGGAAACCAGGTGGTTAAAAGTTAGGTCTTACAGTGCCCTAAGCAGCTTTTTTTTCACAAAATTCTGATTTGTTACCCAGAGTGCAACAAACCGATAATTACACATTCGAGAGAGACATTGATTACTTATTTCAGAGTTGGGCAAGCCTGGGTGCTCAGTGGTATTCCACAAAATCAAGCACAGCAACTATCAACACTTTTTACTATTTACTCGTTTTAGCAAACAAAGGAATTAGTATCCATTGGCTACAAGCTATATAATTCTCTTATTAATTAGTATTCTGTCTTGGTTAATGATTCTCTCGCTTCTCATCCTCGTTAGTCTGCATGCTCAGAATTTCTCTTCTTTTGAGTTGGTGAGTCTCTTGCGTGGTCAGTGATGGGCCTTGACAGAATTATCTTTTATCTAGTTGGAGTTGATTTCAGCACAACTGCTGAGAGGGCTTTGTTAGTTTCTTCCTTATCTTGGTAGTTCTACCAAATGTCCTTGTGGTCCACAAATTCTGTATTCTTTGTGCCCACTATCAGTGGGCATCCTTTTCCCCAAGCTTTTTTAATCTCCCCATAGGTCTGAGATAATTTCCAAGCCCTAAAACTTCCCAAGGCAATTCTACCATCAAGTAATTTGTATTTCTAACACCTGGACATCATTTCAAGCTTGTTAGCAGCTCTCTGTTCCATAGGTTAAATCTCTCTTCTTGTTGATTCATATACATAGAACATCAAACATTCTTTCTGAAGAAAATTTTACATATTCCACATTTTGTAACACTTTCTTTTTGCTCAGGGCTTGAATGACATATTTTCCTAGCAATTTCATTCATACTGTGACCAATTTTGAATCCATTGATTTCAAAAAATATAAAGTTTCTGTATAAGTCATGTGTGACATAACCAGTTATGAAATACCATTGCTGGGCGTTATCTTCTTACAAGGAATAACTTGGGAGTCCTGGCTCTTAAGCCAAATAATTTGCCAAGTCTGCTCCAGCTCTTCTTATATCTGGCTAAGTGAGTACACTACCGTGCATCAGTCTCATGTAGCTATGGATATGGAAGAGAGCACATGCAGGTTAGGGAACTGGGAAGCACCTCTGGTGGTAGTAGTGTGGCTGAACTGGCATGCAAAGTTTCCCTCACCCTCAAATGTTTCAAGTGAACATAAAAATACTGTAAATACAGCATCTGAATGCTTTATGGCCGTGTACTCCAATGTCATGAGGAGTGGAGGATATAGTGTAGTACAGTTGAAATAAGAACTTTCCTGAGCATTTACTGATTTGCAAGTTTAGAAGTATAGAAATACAGTATATTATAACTTGAGAAATTTTAAAATGCAAATTAGAGGAAAATAGAAATTCCACCAAAGAATAATTTGGGAACTAGTACACAGTCCACAGTACCTACTCTTTTTTAAGCACAACTTTTAAACAATTAAATAGACAACTAATTTAGGACCAGAACCTCTGTGTACTGATGGAAATGTTCAAACAGCATATATCAAATTCTTCTTACATGTATCTAACCATATCAAAACCCTTTAAATAATGTCATTTTATACTCTTTGTATAGATCTGGATTTCATAGGCAGAATTCAGGGTTAACCCACTGTTACTTTTGCTTTTTGAGGCAAGTGAATTTTATGGAGCCACACAAAATCAATTCACCTCAAGGCAGAAATGCATACGTGGTTGTCCTGGCCTATTTCACTTGTCCCTTTTGTCAGCTCAAGGAATGTTAAGGATTTAAATAAAAACTGTTTGTCACAAATTATGTAAGATATTCTTTTCTTCACATATTACCAGAATGGTGTGAGAGGTATTATGTCTGCCATTTAGCACTTCCCCCTAGCAGGCTACGTGACTTAAGTGACAGCATAGGACCTGCCCAGTCTGTAAATACAACATCAATGCCTCCTGCTCTCAGCTACATGAGTTAAACCAGATCCTATTTTTGGTTACACTTATGCACCTTTGGAATTTCTCCATTGCCAGGACCGCTCCGGGTGAACAGAAATGATACTGTAAAGACTAAATCTTATCTCTTACAGTCTTACTTTTTTTAAAAAAGTAGTAGCTCAGCTCATGTACTTAACCATGTAACTGATTCTCTGAAAACTTTATAATTGTAATCAAGGATACACTATCCGACAGCCCTAGAAAGAGGTAAGTAAGGATTGCAAAAGTCAACTATTGGTCAGTACAGGTTTCCAGATATAATACATACCAGCATAGCTTTATTGTCTCTCAAACAAAAAGAATTAACCTAGTAACCTCTAGATGGCTGGCTTTTTAAAGCAAACCTCACTGGTCTGTCACAAAACTATTTATGTGAAAGACTGGAACATTTTCTGCACAGAAGATCCTGACAAAATTGATTGCTCACTTTTTCATTCACAGAAAAGGCTCATTATCTCTAGGATTTCTAAATAGTTTAACAAATCAGTGACTTGTAGTTGCAGATATTAGTAATGTATGAATCTCAGCACTTTCCTCCTGTTTATTTCAGAAGGGGCTCTATACTTGAGAATGGGAAGGGATTAAAGGATTTATTCACTCTAGGCTGATAGACCAGCTCCTCTAACTCTAACTCTTTTACAGGTACATCTGTAAAAAAACCAACCAAACAAAAAAACCCAACCAAAAACGTAAACAAACAAACAACTAATCTCAGAAAAAAGAAAAGGAAAGAAAACAATTAAAAGAAAAATTCATGGGTTTGTGCATACTAGACAAGCAGAAACATGTAGGACCATCTCTTTGATAAATTAAACCACCTTTTAAGCTTTTCTGTAATGCTGGGACGATGCGAGTTTTTAAGACTCAGCCAGTAATATACTGCATAAAGAGCATACAGAACAATCACAATCTTCTCCTGTCCTGGTTAGAGCCAAGTTCTGCTCTTACACACATAAAGTTCAAACCCTTTATACCTCTTTTTCTAGAGGCTGCATTTCCAATGAAGCTGTATCTGGTGTCATTTTTCCTTAGATAAGTTCTATTTCTTACTCCTTTGATGTTGTTATTTTCAGCCTTATTTTCAAATCTGAAATCTCTGTGTCTTACATCACCATCCTTACTGCTATACAATTGAAATAACTCCTTTGAACATGAGATCGAAGGTAAGAAATGTTCCTGTGATGGTCTCCTGTGATGTACAGGAATCATATAACATGCAAAAAAACCAGGGAAAAACTCAAGGAAGCTCTTCAGAAGATTATATTTCCTCCTCTCATACACAGTGTGCTTCTTTTTTAATCCATGGAGACTGTGACTGAGGAATAATTTTTAAGATATCCTCCTTTCACATAAAGTGCTTTATTCTACTGCCTTACCAAAACTTTCAGATGGTGAACCAAACATAGCATTCCCAAATGAGAATCTGCTAGGCCAACTGATTGAAGTAACTGTCCAGTGTATGTTCATCTATGGGAGGTCTAATGTCTCTACTGGATGGGTGGACCTGAGGGCATGAGAAGGTCACATCGGTGAATTAGATTTGGCAATTCCTAACAAAGTGCTATCACTCTCTTCAGGTAAATGCCATCTTGACCATCTACATTATCACAGTAATCAAACTTTCCATACCATCTGGATCCTGGCAACTCCACTAAGTCTGCTTCCATTCCTACAGATTTACTAAAACCACAAACTTGGGCCACATTAAAACTGGACAGGTCTCTAAGCTAATAAAATGTCATTATCCAATTATTGATGTGGGCGTGGTTCACCTCCTGGAAAACACTACTCAGTACCAACACAAAAACTACAGTAAATAGCTTTTGGATTTAGAGAGGAAGAATGTTGTTTTGTTTTTTATGTAATACTTTAGTTACATTTTCATTTAAATCCACATTTTAAAACTAATATTAAAACCCAAAACCAGACAGGGTGGCAGATGCCAATGCTCTTTCCATCACAGCAAGACATGATATAAAATTCTTTCTAGATTTACCTGCCCTTCCATTTGTCATTCAATGCTCCTGTTGCCGTGGATGTCAAGGGAAGTTTTGCCATCTAATTCATCTGTGACATTTGGAAATTGTCCAGCAATGAACTGCCTAGAAAACTGTTTCATACTAAGAAGGCATCATTTGTTCTTTCTTCCTTGTCTGAGAACTGTTTCTGTTGCTCTTCTCTCAGGACGGATGGGACAGCGTTTCAGAATTTGTGAGGAAGGAAATTATGCCTTTCTTAGAATAGCTCTTCTAAGAGATGTTTTATCTATAGTAGGAGGGGGTTCACATCTAACCTGAACTATTTCAGCGTCATCCTACAATTTACAGTTGAAATAGTACTTCCTGTCTTCTTAAGCTTCAGTTCTTTCAGTTTATGCAGTACTGTCCCTTCTTCCTGATCATTTCCCAATGGGTTTGTCCCTGAGATGAGCATAATAAGTAGAAGTACTCCTTGAGTTCTATGTTGGGATCTGTTGCAATTAGTGGGTAGGAGGTGACCTTGTAACTTACAAACCACAGCCATGTCAAAGGTTTATTTCAGAAAGGAAAGATTAAAAGAGTAAGGCAGACAGTCGCTGGAGTTCTGTTTTAGGCAATTCTGAAGCATGGAGAGAAAGCTTCCTCTGTCCAAGGGAATGAAAGAGAGTCAGAAAATGAGCTTGAGTGCTGAAAACTGTCAACATCAATGTTGCTTAATTATTAACATCGTCTTTGCTCTCTTTTGGACTTTCAGATGAGTTCTCACCGATTGCAATGCCAGCAAAACAATCAGGCTTACTTCCCTTTCACCTGTATTAGTGCAAGTGAAACTCCTTCCATCATTGTAAAAATACAGCAAATCCAATTACTTTTTTTTTTATTCTTACGTGTTGAGAAGATCTTGGTTCTCCTGGATAAGAGTTAGCTGAAATGAGAAATAGCTGAGAATTCCTTAGTTTTAGTAAAAAATATCTTGATTTCTTTTCAGGCAATCTCATCTTTAATTTAAGAAATTCTGCCTTCCAGGGATTTTTTTGTTTTGGTTTTGTTTTTGTTTGGGTTATTTTGGTTTTGGTTGGTTGCTTGGTTGTTTCTTTTTTTTATTGGCATATTATGAGATATATTGACTTGCTTCATGTTCCAGGCAGTATGGATTGATGTGTAGCAGGAAGCTTTTCTGCTTTCTGGTCATACTTGCATGACAATTAATCCTTAGAAGAATACATTTTTCTCCTTAAAATATTCCCCCATGTTCATAAATTATGTTCTTTGTAATCATCTATATTCATCTACATCTGGAAAGATTAAACATACAATGTTCTTTTAGAGTCATAGTGGGAATTTTATTTGCCGAAATGTCCGTTAGCAATACTTTCCAATGTTCTGATAAAAAAATAATGTTGTCTGTGAAAAGGGATGGCTTTAAAATTTTTCTGGTAAATTCTGTGGCATTTTGATAGACTTATACATTTGTGATATCCTAATTATGTATTTACTACAATTTTTCAGATTACATTTAAGCTGATTAACCTAAATCAGCAGTACAGAATAATACAGCCTTTCCTCTACAAATATATAAAAATTAATAACAATTCTTTCCTTTATCTTTTCTCAGCTAGTTCATCATGATTAGAATTGCCTGTAGTAACGTGGAGTTCTTCATGTTCACTAAGTGCTGAAACCCCTTCTGATATGAAAGGAAACCTCATCTAGTGAAGATTACTTACTGTTCTGGGTCTATAAGAACATGTGGGATGGACACATGAATGTAAACTGCCTTTGAGCAAACATGGGGTGGCTTATGGTAAAAAAAGTGAATTGAATTTTTAGAGAAGGAGGATCTACATTGGTGTAGAGAGGAAAATATTTGTGCTCTTCCCTACTAAATACAGTTTGCTGTATTTAACACAACCACCAGGCCTGATGTTCACGTGATTATCTAACTTACGTAGGCATCCAATGGGAGAATGGGGACTCTTATTTCATCATTCATTTGATCTTTTTTCAGATGTTACCATCAAGTTTGAAATGGTTTTGGACCTATGCATCAAAAGGCTCGTTCCTCAAACACAATGGAACACAAAGGAAGAGTGACGGGCAGAGGAGCCGCAGTAACCTAAACAGAGAAAATGAAGCACCCTGACCTGGCTCATTCCAGGGCTGTCTCAAAGCATCAGCCAGATTGTCCAGAGATGACACTGATCAGTGAGTCAAGAGGAGACAGTGCCTCGATCACCTTTATGCACTGAGGGGGGTTACTGCCTGCGAGGGTTACGGTCACACTGTGGGGTGCAAGGGAAAATTGTATTGGATTTGTACACAGTTTTGTATAAAGGATACTTAGGGAAGAACAGGAGGTGGGGAAGGAAGGGGATCAGCACGATTTGGGGAGGTATTGTTAGCGTGGAAAACACATAGTCACGGAATGACTATATGCAGGTGCTTTTATTTGAAGAGCTCTGGGAATCAGGGGTACAGACCCAAATCTGACTCCGACATGGATTCGACATTTTTATACCCTCTCCTTACATAACTGTTGCCTAATCATATGTTAATCATTGACTTACTATTGTTCTATTGATTTCACCCGAGCATGAGTTACTAGACAATCATCACATTTAACTTGATCATCTACCATACGGGGGATACACAGGTGCAGGTTCATATGATTTAGCAAAGACAATGGTGGGTACAAGATAATGTGGGTACAAGATAATGGTGGGTACACTGATGCAAGTCTACATGATTTAGCAAAGACAATGCCCATTCCCATTCCCGAGGCCTACTGTAGCTACCACGATTTTAGAAACATTTTAACCCTATGCTATCAGTATCAGAGTGGCACAATAGAATGAATAAGGAAATAAAGGTGTAGGTCACATGTACGGGGGTTGCTGACTGGTACACTTGCTCTGCCACATGTAGGAGTTCTGTCTGATCATGACTATACATTCTGTTTTCTCATTTAACTCCATTTCTAGCTATTTCTTCTGATCAAGGTGTCTCTGTGTGTATGTGTGTATGGAGGTTTGAGTGCCAGCTCAAAGAATAGGGACAAAAAGGATGTCCTTTGTCATGTGGGAGGGCCGCAAGCCTGTGGTGTCAGCAGTGGGGAAGGACAGGGTGCACATCGTGTGGGTGTGAGTATCAGTGTGTGTAGGCACTAGTGAACATCAAGGTAGACTTGCCTGAGAGTACAAGAAGAATCTTGAAAGCCAAACACCAAGGCAATCAGAAGTGTACAGGATAGTCAAAGCAGACTGGAAGAATCAGAGGTCCTTGCTTCTGGAGTCACTGGGGTCTGGATGTTGGCTGAGGGAAAAAAGATCAGGGCACTGGGTGCTGTTCGTGGTGTGTGGGTTTTGTAGTTTCTGTCTCTGCTGATTTATGTGGCTTCCCATGAATTTAAGCACATGTATTCTGTGCACATGCACAGCCTTTCTTCTGGCTGGACACAGGGACATGGAGCTGCAGCAGCCTTGCCTCTATCAGGCTACTCGGTTTGGCAGCTCCTAGCACCCTAGAAGTGCTGGCTGTGTGCCTTGACCAGAGAGGGTCTAACTTGCCATTTTACACTAAGTCATCTGTGAAACAAATGTCTACATGTGGTCAGAGAAATCCTTTTCTTAGAACCTGAATGAATGATCAGCAAGTGCGTTGTGCTGCCTATGTACCGGAGACAATTCCCTTTTGCTACCTCTCACGTAACCTAAAGGAGAAACTGCCTGAACAGTCTGAAACATCCCATGATGTGCAAGCACACCTCTTCCAAAATCAGCAGCGCACTTGCTTCAGCAGAGAGCAACTGGGGAGAGATGGCTGCATCAGTCATCCGCGGGCTGGCCACAGAGGTTGTGTAATGTGTTGTTCTCAACTCCAGTGAAGAGTACTTTTGAATTAAAGTGAAGGCTTACAAAGGCTTCCAGGCTGAAGTGCCGTTTCTAAGTGCACAAAAAGTTCTCACCCAGTGAGATAGATGTATGTGTAGCTTTTTATGCAAAATGCCGTGAAAAATTAACAAGGGCAGAGTATGTGCAGTCCCTGGGGTCCCTTCCAGCATGTGTGCTTTATTATTTCCATAGGCCAAAGCATATTACCTTTCTGATCTAAGCCTTACTGATTTTGCTTCAGGCTGTTAACTCTCAAGTCCCCTGAACATCAGAAAATTCTGGCCATTACATCACACAAATGGAACCCATTTATTTTTAAAAGCTTGGGGCTGGATGCTGGGCTCCCCCACAGCAAATTTGTGATACTCCTCTAAAGTGAGAGGGTTGAGTCTGGTTTAAATTAATGTAAATGGAAGTAGAAACTATTGCATAGGTTTCAATTTACAGAACTGTAAATTGTAAATCCACATCCATTTTCTATTAATTCCTTTTTTCCCCAGACATGTGACGAACCAATAATTAGAGTACAGAATAATCATAAAAACATTACTGTTGTCACCTGATTGCACAGAGACACTCCCACTATAGTCAGCAAGAAAAAACATTCTACTATGTAAGACATAAAAAATACCCTAGCTTGCAGGGGAAGGGAAAGTGTTTTGCAATGGGAATTTTTCGGTTGTTCTTGGAAAAATGCTCTGTATTGTAAGTAAACAATTTATAACATGTATTTTCCTTCTTGAACACTAAATATCTGTCATATAATGGAAAATCTCGTAGCAAAATTAACTTGTATCCTGACCTTTCACTTTTAGTTTTTTCTCTTCTGCTTGACCTACTCACAGTCTCAGGATCATTGTATGAATATATATAACTCTTA
Source organism: Eulacestoma nigropectus (assembly GCA_013397775.1). Taxonomy (NCBI): domain Eukaryota; kingdom Metazoa; phylum Chordata; class Aves; order Passeriformes; genus Eulacestoma; species Eulacestoma nigropectus. The sequence goes on from VZTE01002529.1 coordinate 334,003, forward strand.
AAATCCCTTGACATTACAGGCCTGTTCTCTAATTTTTTTTTTTTTTTCATGAATAACTCACGGGTCTGTCTCGACCTTTGACTCACAAACAAAAAATCTATTAAAAATAAACTACAAAAAAAAAATCTGGTATTTAAAATGTTCACTACTTACAGAATAATTAACAGAATAAGTAAAGGAAAAAATAAGGTTTGTCAGATGAGAATTTTGACAACACCAAGAAGAAAAAAGAAAATGAGTAAGAAGGGCATGTTGTTGCAGCACTCTATTGAGTGAATTTTGAAACAGGATATGCATCAAGTATGTATTTAAAAACTGGCTTTGCCTTGGATCTTTATGTTGTTCTGATTGATCATGTTCTTCTTTTCCCAGGGTACAGCCGTCTCCTTGTCTTACTCTGAAAAATTCCTCCTCTGTGTTAGGTAGATATTTTTCAAGATATCAGGAAGTGTCCTATACATGAAGAATGGCCTATGCTCAAATGCCTTATATGTTTCTGGAAATTATTTTCTACCATACCATATTTGCTTACCTAGAAACTGTACCCTTCCCTCTAGCTTAACCTCTTCCCTCTACCCTGTTCTTTGTTTTACTTTCAAACACAAAGGTCACGCCAAAAGGATAAATTGACAATAATTTGGTTTTGTTGCTGGCAGAGGACATGGCCATTTTTTTTGCATACATGAGTATATGGTACAAATACTACATGTGGCACTCTATGTATCTTCTACAGTTTCTTCAAGGCAACAGGATATGAATTCCGTTTTCTGGCTTTTCTGACATTCTCTGTGTGATGCTGTCTGAGCATTAATGCAGAGAAGCAAAGAAACAGAAAGCAGTCCGATAATTTGAATATGCAGATAGCTAATGATATATATATATCATTATAAAATCATATATTGTCCAGATATTTTGACACCTAAGAAGTCTACTGCCTAAGATTTTGAGCATAAGCAGGCAATTTCTGAAAGCTAATAGGTATACAAATGCACACTGTCCATATGATTTCATTAAGCTTGTCACAAGTAAATTGAGATAGAACATACCAGTTTAGGCAAATACATTTCAATTTAAACCTTATTTGCTGATGCCTATGGGAATTATGAAAGTGAAGTGCTACAAAGACATAATGAAATGCAGGAAGTAATTGGTGGCATCAAAGCAAAACCTTCTGGAACCTTCAAATTGGTTTCAGATGCATGTCCAGCTCTGCAAGAGTTTTATAACTCATTCTCAAGAGAGAATGTCAAGCTTTTGGACTCACCGATAATGACATGACAGCCCATAACCTCTTCTTCTGAAATATTCTGCCCTTTGATTAAAAGGAAACTCCTGAAGAAAAGAATACAGGAAGAAAGACAAATGGGAGGTGAAGAAAGATGTCGTATGAAAGAGAATCAAATTTCTTTATTTGATTTTAGGAAGTGTCACACTCCATATTTCTGATTATTCTCTGTTCAAAGAGCTCAATGCTGTTTATACCACTGGAAACATTTATTCTTTTAATAACAAAATTAAAAGCAGAAGAAAGCCAAAAATATATACCAAGGTAGATGTCCCTTATTTTCCTGATCCATCTCTTTTCTTACTCTTCTTTCTAGTGCACCAAAGTTCAAGAACTACTGAATAAAAAAGCAGGTGGTCAGTTAAGTGTTGTTTGCTTATTTTCTTCCTTGAGCAAGTTGGGATTGGGAGTTAAACTACAGAGCTTTCTGTTCCCATCTGCTCTGCAACTGGAGTTTCATCTAAGAAGAAACAGAAGGGAGACAAGTGTCGTGCCAGTAACAGTTCAGCAGAATGTTTGTAGCCCACTGTGGCTTCTCCTTGTTTAATAAAAGCATTTAGATCTCTGTGTACAACAGACCTCCCAAGATGTGAGTGTTTCCTTTTCTAAATGTGCATTACATCATGACTCTTTTGAGATATCTGCATCTCTGGAAGTGCAGGGAGATATGTGAATGTCTTTGAACACACTGGACAATAAGACGTGATCAGAAGTCATAAAAAAAAAAGGACATTAGGAAGGTTGTTGATGAAGCCTATATTTAGCTGTGAGGATCTAATCTCTTCAGGCTCCTTCTGTAGTCCAGAGGAAGATATCTCCCAGGGACAATTCAGAGTGGGAGCCCAACTCATTATTCTGTGAGCAGCCTCCTGGAGCAGCCTCAGGCAATCACTAAAGGCCAAGTCAGAGAAGAGCTGCATCTTGTGGCTGCTTTTTCTTGTGGGACTCAGCTTGTTCATGTGTGGGCAGGTCGCCATCCCTCTGCTGCACTGAAAGGGACTAACAAAGAGCTGCATGCTATAATTTTCTCTGTCAGTAGAACTGTAATCTATTTATCACTTCTTCAAATATAACATAATTTGTTAATTTAAAACACAGTCTTTAAGAGGATTACATGTTAATTTTACTATATAATGCAGGAAATTTGAAAAATTAAATGTACTTTCAAACCTTCCTCTATAGCCTTGAGTTTTGAATGATGACTAGGATTTCATTCTAATTCCTTTTCTAGGACTAATTCCCTCATGTTTTGAATTATCAGTAACCACAAACCTTGTTTCTCTTTGCATGAAGACTAGTTCAAATTGATACAGTTCTCTTTCCTTTTCCACATGAGACATGAAATTCTTAAATTTCCTTTATTCATTTTCAAACTGTTCAGGTTTGGGGGTTTTTCCCCCACGATTATAATAAATCAGAAGGAAGGCTCCATTTAACCAGAACACAGACCGCTGTGACAGCAAGGATGACAGTTACAAATTATGAGCTGCATTTTGGCCATATGTCCTAACTGGACAAAGTTATCACTGTTGAAATGTGAGCCTGAAAGCTGCCTTGGCCTGAAGAGGTGAGAACCCCCCAACTTATTAATGGGACACGTCAGATTTTACCAGTTTTGCAGTGTTAGTGCTTGGCTATGTCCATTTCTGGCTGACTGATCTAAAGAAATCACCTTTTCCCTTCGTCTGCAACTGTCTCATCTGTTTGTTGGTAACTCCTGCTGTCAGCTACCGTTTCCTCAGAGCCCTTCGTGAAATCATTGCTATCAAAATGAGGACACTTATCAAATATGAACTATTTGAACTGCCCACCTCAATTGGACAGGGATGAGTCAGAGAGTCCTCATGTGCACAGCAACATTGCAACAGATCTGAGTGAGCAAAGGACTCCAGAGGAAAATCAGTAGGGGTAATTTCTTCAGCCAGCAGAGAGGAAATGTGATTCTTGTCTCATTCTGTGGTTGTATATAAGCAAGCCCATGCAGGTACCCCCCAGAGCCCTAGGAGAAGACTACACTTAGGAAAGAAGAGTTTCAGTTTCCAGATTGACTGTGTTCTATCTTCAGAGGTTGCTAGGCGAAGGGCTGGAGTTTCAGTGTGCCTTCAGGTCTAGATCTAAAACATATTTAGACAAAAATGGCTTGAAAAGGCAGGATTTGTCAGCTGAGTCCAGCTGCAGCAGCCCGGGTAGCAATAAGGCATGAGTTGCATGTTTCTTGTAAGCTGGCTAGAACAGCTAGCACATCTAAAAATGCTATTATTTAGCTTAAGTTGAGGTGGCTTTTTGGATTTTTTTAAAGTTTGCCTGTAAAGGAATAAGCCAAATAACTCTCTTGCCCTGTAGAAATGTGGCTGACATTTCTCAGTTTCGAGCAAGCTGGGTTTATTTAGCCTCATTCCTGGAGTCTCTTTAATTTACAGGGTGTGACTTGGAGCATATTTAGGATTGTGGGTCAAGTTATTTCACACAGGGAAGAACATGTAAAAAGTGGTATTAAAAAGACTTAATTTTCTGGTTAGGCACACTCCCTGACTAAAGAAACTCCAACCAACAACCTCCCCTAGCCTCTATTCCCAGAAAATCCTGTTTGAGTCACAGCCTGGAATCATAATATACTGAATTACTTTCATAATTTCAGTTTGATGGAATAAACCTGCAAAATGTTTTTATGGTTATGGTTATTCCTACAAAGGATGAACAAGCAAATGTACATTGAAAAAGAACATTTCTAAGCTGAGACTTGGTGTAAAATCATGCTTACTGCTTATCATTAAGTACAATTTTGCTAAGCAAATTAAAAGAGAGATGAAGTTAAGGACAGCTGATATTGAATCAATTAGTAAAAGTTTCATATTTTAAATGGCCATGTCCATAAAAATTATTGCAGTACTGACAAACTGGAAAATGAATTGGTAACAGTGATAGGTATATTTATTATTAGCATGATCTTGTGAAAAAAAAATGTGAAGAAGCAGCTCCTTTTAATTCTATCAGTTGTGAATATTCTAGGTAACACAATGAAGCAATGGAGTAATGGCCAGGCATTCTGGTAATCTCTACACAGACATTTAGCACTTGTGGGATGCCGACATGCTTCTGAGCAATCAACAGAGAAGCTGCCTAATTCAGAAGGGTATTTTCTTTTATTTAAAGGGCTTTTCATGTAAATATTCCCTTGTGAGTGCTGAGGTATTGTGGGGATAAAAATTATAATGGCATAGACCCTTGTAGATACTGCATATAACTGAGGCAAGACTTTGGATATACGTGTTTGAGTGACTGCTCAGCCTCTGCAGGCAGCTGAAGTGATTGATTGGTTCCTGTAAGGTGCTGCTCCACCTCTGGCTATGAGCATTTGCATGTGGGCACAAGTGGGCGAGCACACAACACTGACCAAAGCTCCGGTAGGATCCAGAAACACAGGTGGGTGCTGCCATGCTCCGTGAGTAACCACGTGGGAGCTCTGGGCAGAACACGCAGCAGAATTTGCAGCCTCCACTTTTAGTATCATTGCTGGCCTTTAGCAGATGTAAAATGCAAAACTAGCCCTGGGACCAAATTAAACTGGCAATTTACATGTTATGAGTGCCATAACAAGCTGTTTTAGAGTCACAGCTGGCCTGGACTGTCCCTTTGTGGCTCATAAGCACCATGGGGTTGGCTGTACAATCAGCCATAACAGGAGGACAAAAGGTATCTCTACAGAGTTTGTCTTCAGCTGGAGTAATCTAAGAAGAGAAATAGGGTCAGATTGTACACTTATATCTAGATCTTGGACTTTCTAAGAAAACATGCTAGCCAGAAATGTGTGATGCAAAGGGTAAAAGCCAGCAGCCCAGACATATTGCCATTTCTGGTTGAATTTTGCAGGGAAACAAGTAAGACAGAAAGGAGTTCACATTCTGGAATGGAGCTATATAAGCTTCCACAAACAATTAATAAAATGAACCACTGAAAATATACTGTGGGACAGACAATGCTATAAATTTGACCATTTTGTAATTAATTTTTTTTTCGGAGGTGGTCTAAGTAGCTTTTGTGTTTCTTGGGTAGGTCTATGATTATGATAAGACAAGAAACCTTGTAATTTGTTTCTGTAGCACGTAAGCTGGAATGTCCATATCTTTTATCTACTATAGCCACTTTGGAGGTCAGGGTTACATTCCCAACCTTAGACTTTCAGATGTAATTATCTACAATGACTGGTGAAGCCACGTAATGGGGTGAGGGAGTTTTATAGCTTATGTACAGTAAGAGGCAGATCAGTCAGGCCAAATGACCTAATTACTTGTTTTTACCAATAAAAAAGTTATGAAATTTAGTCTGCAGTTGTTACTGTTCTGAAAAAAACTCACCCATGACTCATTCAAATCACACATGACTGCCCAAGCTGGTTGAAAGCAAGCAGAGTAACTCTGTCAGATGGGAACTTTCCCATTTGACTCAGCAAGGTTTTACTCAGCTGCCCTTGATCATCTAAATTTTGGTGTGAACAACTGTTCTACTCGGCAGGCTAATAAACAAACAATAAAAAGCAGAAGCAGAGGGCAATAGATACAGGGGCAGGGGAGAAGCTACAATTCCTTACAGCAAAGCCCAAGAGCTCACGGTAACAGCACTTACTATAAATGAAAGAAGTCAGATTCAATCCCAGTAGGTCCAAAGACTATGTGCACCCAGAACTTAAACAGCTACCCAGTGGAATTTGATTCCCATGCTTCTGAGTTGAAACACCCACTTGCAAAAAGACAGTATTAAATGCAAGATCTGAAGTATGCTGCTCTGTAACATCATTGCCTTAGTAATTTCATATCATTCATTTAATTGCGAATGTTCACATTTTCCTGGACTTGCTGCATACTCTGATCTTCCCCAGCAGAAAGTTCAGTATTGATCCTTGATCCTGCCACGACCTTCCAGTGCAAGATTGGACAAACCACTTATTTTCTCTCTGATTCAATTCCATTTATGAAAAATTCTCCTTATGAAAAATGAAGATAATATTATTTCCACAATTTGCAAGCCATGTTGAGGCTAAATGAAAGAATGGTAGCACATACAGTAATAAAATATGAAGGAAATTGCTTAGTTTAAGGATACTGGGAATAATATCACTTTTTGATTAAGGAAGAACTTACAGCAAAAAATACATAATGCAATTTTACCTCTAAGAATTTATGAATTTCTTTCTTCAAACAAGACTTAATGGATTTCTGTGAGATAAAACCTCACTAATCCCAATTAAATCTTCACAATTGCTACTGATTCCAGGCAAGCACTCTAAAATCTGACTTGTATAAAAAACATTTCTCTCAAAAGCCATTATTTTGTGAGAAACATCTCAAAGCTGTTTTATTTCTAGCAGAAAAATACATTACTAAAATCTCATTGTGAGTGAACTGCATCTTAACATATTAGAAGAGTGGTAATGCCAGCATGTGAAGTGCTTTGTGACAAAAAAAAAGCCTCCAGTACATCTCAATTATAACCAGTCTGCCACTTTTGAATCTCTTGTTTAGAATTGCTAGGAAAGAAGGTATGTGTTTAATAAATACACATCACAAAAGCATATAAAATAAATGTCTACACGTAAACTTATCCCAGAGATGTAGGACTCAGGGTTTTTTAGTCAGATCATTCTAAAAGTTGATTCAAGTGACTGTTAGTCAGTCACCATCTATTTTTAGGTAAGATCTAGAGGCATATTGTCCGGAATGATCACATTAGTGTGCTAACAGGAATACAGAAATGGAATATCATATTATATCATCTTTTCTTCTCATATTTTGTCTCTAGCACTGATGGATTTTATGTTAAAATTTAGCAAACAATACTATAGTCTCCTCCACCAAAATTTAGCAAATCTTTACTTGTTAATATTTTCTGTATCTCTTGTCCACTCTCAAATACATAGCATGCATTTTTATATCTATATATGAAGCAAAAGTTCTTTCTTTCAACTGTCATTATTCTTCTAGTCTGCATTCACTTCTTATTTATTTATTTTTTATTTTCAGTCTTGCTATATATCCAACATGGTTATAAAATGGAAATAAGTTTCCTATGAAATATGCTAACTATACAACATACAATTTATTTATTTTTATCATTTATTTTTATTTATTTTTATTTATTATATCAGCAACAGTGTGGCCAGTAGGACCAGCACAGTGGTCACCCTCCTGTACTCCGCACTGGTGAGGCCACACCTCAAATCCTGTGTTCAGTTCTGGGCCCCTCACTACAAGAAGGACATTGAGGGGCTGGAGCGTGTCCAGAGAAGGGCAACGGAGCTGGGGAAAGGTCTGGAGCACAAGTCTGATGAGGAACTACTGAGTGAACTGGGGTTGTTTAGCCTGGAGAAAAGGGGCTCAGGGGAGATATTATGACTCTCTACAACTGCTTGGAAGGAGGGTGTAGCCAGGTGGAAATCAGCCTCTTCTCCCATGCAACCACCAACAGGACAAGACAAAGTCACACCGAATCATACCAGGGAGGTTTAGATTTGAACTAGGAAAATTTCTTTGCTAAAAGGGTGGTCAGGCATTGGAACAGGCTGCCCAAGTGTTGCTGTTGGGGTGGCCACGACACACACGGATAGTGCCTCGGACAAGGACAAAAAGCCATTTATGCAGGAAGCAGTCTCTTTTTACGCACCTTTGTATGTTATCATTTGTGTTACATATTCATTGGCTGCTAAATTACTACAGTAGACTCATTGGCTATATTAACTACAATATACTACCACTGGACACCTATAGCATAAGTGAACAAGCATTCAGAAGAATAACAGGTGCAGATATGTTGCTGTTTTTCTCCTTCTATTGTTTAGATTCCTTGCTTCTGTTGATACTACATTTTCATGGTAGAAACTAGTTGTTTTTCTTCTCAGGGGCTTTTCTCACAAATAGAAGCTAACCATATCCAAGTTAAGGTCTGTGAAGCCTTCAGGCTAGCTGTCAGCCTCAACATCCAGGGAAGTGGCAAAGTCACCATCCTTGGAAGTGTTCAAAAGACGTGTGGATATGGCACTCAGGGACATTGTTTAGTGATGGACTTGGCAGTGCTAGGTTGATGGTTGGACTCATTGATCTTGAAGCTCTTTTCCAACCTAAACAATTCAACGATTCTATGATCTAAAGGAAAATCAATTTTATTTTGTATTAAATTCAGGTAAGTCTTACTATACTACTTTGTTTCTTTACCAGGCTTAGTTTCTATCAAATTCTGTCTCATCACTTTTTCAGCCCATTTACATTTGAAGTGTGGTTCTTCATAGCGCTTCAACATCCAGATTCTGGTTAACATCTCGTAATGTGTTGGGTTTTTTCATCAGTCATTTGTTGTATACTACTGTAGACACAGTTGTGTCATAGTAAGCATTGTGTCTTAGTCTTCTACAACTTTCTGTATAAATGAATATGCCATTTGCAACTGAAAAAAAATTAAATTATACTATCAGATCACAGACAAATATTTATATAACGTGTAGTATTCACTCTGCAGATTGGCAATACGCTGGCTAAATTTAGAATAACCTGGGGCCCTGAGCTGAGACAAATGAGAGCAAACATTTGTCCTGTATCACGGGATAAAAAATTGAGTCCAAAGAAGTTTCCTACTACCTAAATGTCTCCTGATAATTCCTAGATTTCACTCAGCCTGAAACCTAGGGAAGAAAGCTTTGCTGAATATGTATAGTTGTGGTTTCTTCTTTCTTTGCTTTTTTCTGATGGCAATTTACAGCAACTGGATTCAGTCACAACCTTTCCTGTCAGGCTTCTTTTCTAGTCCCAGTGTTTGAACACCTGTGTTGGATATTTTCTTCAAAGAGAGCATTAACTGTTGTGTTTCTGACTATCATGTGTAATAGGAGAATGGACATCCTGGTGTGCTCACCCAGAGGGGCAGCTTGGGCATGCAGGATTGAGGATGCTTTCCTGTAACACAGGTATGCATGCTGCTGTCAGATGCTTTTGTTTAAACTCCTCCCAATTGGGAAGTACCATAATTTCTTCAGGACATTTATTTTCAGTTTGTAGCTCCACCAACAGCAGTGCTGTTGTCTACTCCTATTGTCTGAGGGGTGAATCAGGTGGAGGGGGTATGAATCTCCCCTGCTGCACTGACAAGACTGAGTGCCTTTGGAAGCCACCTCTGGAGACCAGACCTTCATTGTTCAGCACCTCTCAGACAGCATTTCAGTTTCTACTCAGATTGTTGACATACCAATTTGGATGCTTAAAACATGCCATTTTGCTCTCGTTATTGTCAAGAGAAACTTAGGGCTCTCTTCAGTTGCCTAAGTGTCATTTGAAATGTCCTCTAGCTGCCATTCTGCAAGTGTGGGAATGTCCCCTATAAGTTCACATTTCTTTTTCTGAGAGTTAGACAGAAAAGAATAAGAAATGTAACTCAGCCCTTTTTTTTTCTGCCCCATGGGCTTCAGCCTCCCTTTCAGCATGATAGCTGCTGCACCTACTGAGAGCAAATCCAGGTCCCACCCAGGTTGTCTGGGCCTCTGGCAGTGACACGCTCAAGCCAAGGTGCCTGCATTTGCACCTCAGACCTGCTGGCTATGCCACTCAAGAATGGATCCAGTAGTAAGTAACCCTTTTCTAGGAGACAAGAAACAATATTACTGAAGCGGAGACCAGAACACAGCCCTACCCCTCTCAATAGTGTGATTTACCTTCTTATCTTCAGTTTGTTCTCTCTCTTGCTTCTTTGCACACTGTCCTCTGTATGTCATGCCATGCCATATCATTTTCTCACACAGTTCTCACATCCCTTTGAACTTTTTTTCTTATGCATCTCCCTCTATATACTTCTTTTCAACAGTGTAATCACGCTTGGCACTCCTCAGACAATTTAGTTCTAGTTGGAGCTCTACATGCTTCAAGTAGCCTAGGCTGTATTTCAAGCACAATTGTCTGAGGAGACCAGAAACGATTTCCTTTCCTTTGCTCAGTATTGACATTCACATCATTATTTTTATATTTTATCACTGGATAGTGTCCTCAGTATCAGAGCTCCATTGTATGAAACATGGCACAAAGATAATCAGAAAGCATGTAGGTCTCTATACCATATAGGTCTCTATACCAAATTATTTAGAGATTGAAATATGTAAGAAAGAACTCCTTTCACTTTACCTATGGAGAGTGGATAAAAGAATGGAAATATCTAGATACCTACAGAAAGAAAGCTTGTGGGACTATCAAAAGTGACTCACAAGGAATTTGGGAATATCTGTTTTCTGAACATGACCTACTTCTCTGCCAAGAGAGTGATCTCATCATACCTGTTATATATCTCTTGCTCCACTTCCCTTGAGGTCAAAAAGTTACTTGCTTCTCCTCCAGTCTCTGCCTGCAGCAACTGTCTATACTGCTATTCCAACCAGCTGCAAATATTAATGGATGTACAAACACATCCTCTGGAATGCTAACGTTTCTCTTATTCCTATGACTTTTATTTTTCTGTGTCAATGTAAAACAAGTAGATACCATTTGCAGGAACTTACAGCACAGGAAAAGCAGTAGCGTGACCATAGTAGTATTACAGCTCCTCCATCCAAAAATCTAAGTTTTGTTCAGAAATCCAAATGATAGATTTGCTATTCTTTTGGAGCTGTACTCAAGCTGTGATATAATTTTCCTTAACTTGCTTACTAGTAGACCTAACTTGTTTCAGCCTTTGCAAAGGTAGCTACGAGCCAGATAATCTAAACCTATTGCCTGGAAAGCTACCGGAGCAAATTCCTAAACCACAGATTATAAGCACTTGAAGGATAATACAGTAATAAAAACAGATCAATGTGTATTTGTCAAGAGCAGTCACATGTCTCTAGTTCTATTTCTCAGTAGGGTAACAATGTCTAGTGGATTGGGCAGGGGTAGAAAATACGTGCATCTTGACTTTAGTACAGCTTGTGGCACAGTCCCTACAGCATTTTCATATGCAAATATGGAAAATATTATTGAAGTGGTTTATCAAGGATTTGCTTTCAAAAAATGGAAAGTCCTGCCAAATTGTGAGGCCTTGCAAAAGTCCCTCTCCACTAATATTCGATATAAACCTTGTATATTGTGGTGATGGAATGGGTAGTCCCATGAAATCTACAAATGACAGAATGTTGAGAGGTAGAACAGGCGCTTCAATGGTCAGAAGTAGAACTGAGAATGAATTTTATAAATTAGAGCACTATTAAATGTATATAATGAAATTTAATAAGACCAAGCTAAAAGTTCTCCAGGTAGAAAAGAAAAATTAAAATCACAAATGCAAAATGAGATAAAAATCAGAATTTACTGTTTAGCTAGCACCACTGCAAGCAAGGCTTCGGGGGGTTGCATGAAATGAGTCAGTGTTTGAGATGCTGTCACAAGATAGACAAGTCTCATTCTGAAATGTCATTACATACAAGACGAACTGGTAGCTAAATATTAATGCACAAGTAATTATTAATATACTGCATAATTATTACACTCCTTGGAACAAATGCTAGAGACTTGATGACAGCATCACGTTCCAGTTTGAAAACCGTCATTAAAAAAGTTTGTGGATAATCTGGAAGGAAAACCCAAGTGATGAACAAAAAAAAGAAAAGTAATCTAAAAAATTTGCAGTAAAAGCTGAAGAAAAAGTTCAGTCCAGAAAAGAGAAGACTAAGACAGGACAGTATAATCATGTTAAGAGATTTGAGACTGTTAGAACAGTAATCAACTGTTCTCAATTGGAGTGATCAAAGAGCAAGAGGAATTCGGACTAATTTATAACAAGACATTTAAATTAGACATTGAAAAAGCTTTTCTGATGTCAAGATAATTGAACACTTTATCTAATTTAATTTTTTAATTTAATTATCTCTGAAGGTTATGGAATTCCTGGAACTAGAGATTTTGAAGAACAGGTCCAGTTAAAGAAGTATCTGTCAGGAGTAGCCCAGAAACTGTGATAGACCTTATTTCAGAGTTAGGAAAGGCAGTCAATGACCTTCTGAGATATCCTTCTAGCTTTGTTTCAGTGGAGGACCAAAGGGATGATGCTGGATCCATGGGTGGTATCCATGGGTGGTGACTATCTTCTGCTTGCTCTCTCTCTCTCCTCTCTTTTCTGTTTCTTTCTATCTCTCAATCTCACATTCATTGTTAAAGAAATTCCATATTATTGACTTCTGCATATTGTCTCGTTTGCACCTTAATTAAGACAAAAGCATTTCTCACTAGTCATGTCTTTACACACATACGCAGCTGTCATTTCATCAGTCAACCAAAAATTTGAAAAAGATCAAACACCACCAGGAGAAACGTGCAGCAGGCATTTGCCAGCATCTCTGAACCATGTCACTAATGTGGCTGGGTTTTGTTTTGGATCAGTATGCAGCATTTCCAACTGCACTTCCTGATTCCAAGTCCCTGATGCATAGTCACCTGCATCGTTCAAGGACCACTGGTTCACTGATTTAAGCCAACTCTCATCAGTTCATGTTTCACTGGTCACTCCCTCAAGTGGCTTGCTCAGTCACAGTAGTACAATTTATTCAGATATAACTTTAAGTAGATGTAGAAGGCATAACACATGTATTTTAATCCAATACCCTCGTATAAACATTCATCACTCATTCTCTCTTTCTCTAGTGAAACATGAACTCAATAACATTTGAACTCATGTTGAACTTCTGAAGTCTCAATTTTGAGGCAAGCTTGCACTTAGCTGACTATGGAGGAATGAACAATACTTTTTCATTCAACCCTGACAATTTTTCTGTAGTTCAGAACCATATTTCTGGGTATTTTGAATAATAATGACTATAAGAGTATTTCCTGAAGCTACTCACTTAAGCAGTGGCCCAGCTACAGCAGAAATGAAAACTCTATTCAAAGTCTCTCATTTTGAAAAAACATAAAAGAAAAATCCTGAAGGGGAAAAAATGGCAGTGAATCAGGGATGGGAGATTTACTGCTCTCATTTGTAAAAGGTGCCCTCATTAAGCTGACGCAGAGTGAGCACTGAAGACATGTCCTTTGGGAATGGGGCATTAAAGAGAGCTAACTTGGAACAGTACACTCTGTTGGTATGAATAAATATCTTTCTGATTATGGAGGTTTTAACAAATATACTGTAGCATAGATGAAAGGTATTAATATATATTTGAAAGATCATTCTCGGAGATTGAGATTCATAGGCTATTGGAATGTTTCATATTTCCTTAAAAATACATCCTTTTAGGGAAATCTACTGTGCCTCTAAACTCTTATCTCAGAACACCTTAGACAATCACTGAGATCAATGAATATATGATGAACTTTTAGTGATGTATCAGGAGAGTTATTCCTTAACCAGTGTTACTGAATATTTTTATCCTACGCTTCACTTCGGTCGGTAAGTAACCTTCCCAATGCACTACAAGGCACTGCACTTCATCCCAGGATGAAGCTCCGCCAAAATGCAGTTCTGCTTCTCTCATTTGGTTTTTAACTACAGAGATAAAATATGCACATGTGCATATTGCAGAGATGTTGTTCTGACACACCTTTTTGTCATCATTGGTATTGTCTTACATCTTTCAGTTAATGACTTGGTTTTTAAAAGTTTGATAATTCCTACTTTAAAGAGGATTTATCTTTATCTGGCTTGGCTAACAGAAGCTGGGCCAGCTCAAAGTTGCTATACATCTTATTGGATAGGGGACAAATCTATAATGATGTGCAATGTGGTGTGTGATTTATAGTTCCCTACATGTATTCACAGTTGCATAAATCCTTGTTTATACAATCTATGAAAAATATAAAGGACTTATTGAGTAAGAAAGTTGACCAAATTATTTTGCTGTGCAAGTACATTTTAACAGATCTAGACAGCTCCTTTGTACTGTAAGGAATTAAATCAGGACAGAAAACAAACATTTGTTTTTAACAAGCAAGTAATCCTTGCATAATTCAACACAATTCTTAAACACTGACTTAACTTCAATTGAAAATTACCTACAGACCTGATATATGAGGGCTGTAAATATCCAGCAGAAGACTGTTTCTCATCACAGGTGTTTATGTAGAGATGAATGCCTTTCATTTTAGCCAAACAAATTTCAAAATTTGATGTGATTGGGTACGAAACCAGCTGTGAAATGTGAGTGTGAATACAGAAATTTTAAAACTATAGAAAGACCCTAATCACTGCAAGAAAAATGTAAAACAACATCCATTAAATTTTATCTCTAACTGATGGCTAAGATCTTTCAAACTTCTTTCCAAGCTTCCCAGTGAGACAGCTAGATTCCAACATTTTTCTGTTTTATTAACACTTCCAAATCGCTTCCCCAAGTCAATGGAGTAAAAATACTTAGAACAACACTGAAGTAAATAGCAAGAGTCAGGTACATCAGGTTTTTCTGGATGTATGGTAGGACTGCTTATCCAGGGTAAGGGTACAAACCCAGGTAAGCAACCTTAAAGACAAGAACTGTTGAGAGTGAACCGGAAGTTTTGTTCTGTTGAAATATCAGTGTCTGCTCAATTTAACTAACAAAAAGATACTCATTATTCCAATTGTGTTTTCTGGATGGTGACTGGAAAGGAATTACATCAGGGATAATAGTTATTGATAACCTTCAGATTCCAACTGTGACAGCGGTTAAACAAAAATGCTTCAAAATCTTGTATATCTGAAAACTGAGTCCTTTGCTGTTGCCTATCAATTGCCTTGTTGCTGAATCCTCTTCATTGAGGATTTCAAGACACCCTGTTTTAGTAAAAACAGAACAAAAAAACTCTGTAAAACCCCTTTGCAGACCTAGGAAAAAATAAAAAAAAAGAAATTGTGGAGGCAATTCTGAGAGTTACAAACTGTCATGTTGTTTACACTTTATGTGTGTTTTTATCTACCTATATCTGTCTGTGACATTGCTCAAATACATGCTCTCCCTAACAAAGGCTGCACATGAGGTGGAAGCTGTTACTGCCCACAGCAAGGGGGTTGGGATTGGATGATCTTTAAGATCCCTTCCAACCCAAACCATTCTATAATTCTGTGATCTCCTTGTGTGCTCACTGCTGTTTGTGCAATGTCTATACAACAAAATGTCATCTGATATCATCTGAAGGTACCAAGATTAGAAAGGATACCTATTGCAGCTATAATAACCATTTCAATCAGGATTTGGGAGAGTTTATCTTGACCTTTGAGGTTACCATTGCATAGATGTATAGCTGCAGATCTTACTAAGCATCTTTCACAACAAACACCCTAACAGAGAAACAGAGAAAGTAGATTGTTTTCTTGAGAGCCTAAGAACTTTTAAATTATCACCCTACTTTCCTGACTTGCTTTAACATGCAGAGAAGACATGAAACTAGAGACTTCTCTGAAGGTGAGAATAGCTAACCACAATTACCTGCAGGCTAAAATCAAATCCTGCAACTACTGCTTCAGGAAAAGCTGTGGTGTCAGTGTGTCTCCTGAGAGTGGATAACCCAAGCCCCCAAGGACACTTTGGTTACTGCAGCACTATGTGAAAGGGGTACCAGCATTGTGTCCTCCTCCACCTTTTCCCAAAGAAATTGAGTGGTTTTTAGAGAGCATAATCATGTCCAGGCATACCTGCTGTGATCTTGGAACCCTGGTCACTCTGCTTCCTCTGGACGTGGAATGAGACAAGCCCAGCTGTTTTCCGGATCCTGGCTGGGAGCCACCATCTCTGTTGGGAGGAAACTGGCCATACGTGCCTGACATCCATCAAGTGAGCTGCACTGCCCTGACAGGGGAGCCTGGGTCTTCATCATGGATTTCAGCCCATCAAATGAAAAGCTATAGAATTTTGGCATTCAGGTTAATGTCCTACCTGTCACCTGCTTGTTGAGCTGCCACCTTTAGCTGGTATCCTCAAATATTCTTAATACATCTTAGTTAGCCTTTGCTCATTGTGTTAAACTACAGAACACAAAACTGGGATTCTTGTTTTGGCAACTGAAAACAAAACCCCTCTCTGGCATATAAGAGATGAAAAAGAAAGGCCTGGCTTCAAAAAGCATTAATAATATCAAATGCCCAATGTGATTGACTTTTAAATTGCACAGAAATCAGATGCAGAGAATTTTCCTCAGTATTCAGTAGGCACTTGATAAAATTAATCACAGCGTATCAGATTTCCTTATTCTGTTTAACTGGAGTCATAACCTCAGCTAACTGGATTTTTGCTACTTTTCAAGCTTGACTGTGGAAAAAAAAGTGTGAAAATTGATTAGGTTAGAAAAACTGGCATGAAATAAATAATTGATAGAAATAAACTGAGTAATAAAGGTAACAGCTTAGAAGCTTTCTCTATTGGGTAGAAAAACACTTGATGTCAGTTCATACAAGCAATTATCTTTGCAAACACATAAAATGATTACTTTCTGAAGAGCAAATTGACAAATTACAAGCACTTAAGAAACTAAAATCCATCACTAAGGCAGACGCTGTTTTAGGTAAATCAGAGATTCTTTTAAAATGTAATTAATAGTTGACAAAAAGTACTTGTTCCTTTGCAATTGTAAATAATTTAATAAGATGCATTTAATAATTTATTAATGCTAATTAGTGATTATATTTATTTCTACCCAAAACATAATGTTGGGGGGTTTTTGTTGAAGTGAAAAGACTAATTCAGTCTTAGGACTTCACCTAAGTAAAATTATTATCTCATTAAATCAGAAGAATCTGATTGACCAAATTGAGATTAGAGCAGATATGTAGGAACAGATATACAATGCTGTTGAGGAATCAAGCTGCTATTAAAATCAGATTAAGTGAAGGCTGCATATAAAACTGGAACTGTATAGGTCACTTTAGGGAAGTTAGAGAAAAGTCTAAGTTATGCTAACAACCCGGCAGAAGTGCTAAAAAAATCAAGCAGTCAAATTTTAAAAAGACGTAAAAGGAGACAATAACTCATTCAAGTCTTGTCAGCTTCAACTCATTTAATTGGAAAACCTCCCAGACACTAGCAGAAAGCGTATCCATTCCTAACATAGGTACTGCAGCAAAATGACATTTGGGAGCTGCCAAACACGAAAATTGCTATTCCTGCCATTGAAATATGCATGAGACCTTGTGTACACAAAGGCTCTTGTTAACCAGTGGGAAACCAGTGGCACTGCTTAGCTAAATGGTTGCTATTAACAATCTTGTTTCACAAAGAAAATAGTTATGAAGAATTAAAACCTTCAATATAAATTGCCTTAAGAAGGCAAACTGGCTGTTTGACTGGTATGAGTATAAAAGGATTGGTGTCTTCTAACAAAATTCTATCTCAAAATCTGCAGTTTTTATCTGTTAGACCATAAGAATACATGGCCTGTATTTACTTGTTCTCCTAGACTTTTTTCAGATAAAGTAACTTTTTTTTACTGTAGTGAAATAGATACATTTCTTTCAAAACTTTTATTTGTAAGAGTAAAATATTAATTTTATTTTTGCTTTTACAGAAGTGTCCCAACAGAGTATTCAGATCACCTGTAGCAGGTATATAATACAGATATAATATTTACTTATTTTCATAGGAATCCAAGATCTAGAAGGCATGAAGAGCAAGGAATTTCAGAGTGACTGCAATTGTTCCTAGGGCAGACAGGCATAGAAGGTTGCCTGTTGGAAACCTTAGTGTCTGTCTTGTAGGAACAGCAAGAAAGGGTGGATCAACACCTGCTAAAGGCAAGGGGACTTCCTTCATCTTCATGAGAGCAGCTGAGAGGCTACAATGTTCTCCAGAAGAAGATTTCTGCTTTGAAACCAATAAAATTTCCCAGTAAGGACTTCCGCCAGTGAATTCATAACTACTGGCAAGAATTTTTTTGATACCATGATAAGGTATGTCATATGGACATATAATTTACTTTTTATTAATTCTTTTATAATTTAGTATAATTTACTAATGAAGGATTACATCTTTGCAACATTATTACCCTGTCCAAATAACTGATCATCGAAACAGTTTAAAAAGTGGGAGAATTTAATATCAATGTACTATTTAGATACTTATCATTCACACTTAAACACTGTGATAAAGTTATAGCAGAACTCCCTAATATTAATTTCTGCAAAATATGAGTTATCTCCCCAATGCACTTTAGCCATGATTTGCTTTATGCTTTTGTTTATGCTGTAGTTATAGTTCCTGTCATATAAAATTTTTCAAACTGGGTAAATGTTCTGACGATTCACATGTAAAAATATTTCACTTTTTCAAATTTGATTTATAGATGTTAGATTTTTGGGGGTTTATTTAACAGCAAAACCAAACCGCAAACATAATGAGGATATAATTTGGCTAATGAAAAAACCAGAGCTGTGATAGTTCTGATATACTTTGTTGGAAAGATTGGTAAGGTTTAGTGGGGAACAGGCAAATATTCTTCTAGAGCTTTTTTAAGAATCATCTCAGTGAAAACAGACCGAGGTGGACTTTTCCACCTGTCCCCAGTTCTCTAATTCCTACAAAGCTCTTTCACCTCAGACCCACAGATCAGATGAACCACTTGGCAAATTCCCCACCTTCTCAACCCCGCCCCAATTAACTCACACCGTGAACATCCTGGGATCTAGTGGTGTTTGTAGCCCTCTTAAGTGTCTGAATCCTGAATGATCTGGATCCCTGTGGACACAGATTTCCCCTTGCTGTGTGTCATACGTGCCATTTCTCTGAGTGTCTTGGATACCCCGGAGCATCCCAAGCAGCACTAGGTACATATGAGCAGGTGACTGAGCCTTGCCCATGAGCCAGTCTCACATGCACTGAATCCCTCTGCATGGAGGATGGAGAGGACACAGAGCTGTGCTCAGTTCATCTATCTGCATGCCAGACCTGACTGAGCAGATGGGCACGCTGCTCTCTGAGGGTGACACACTAAAGGAAATCAGCCACCCTTGTGGTTTTTTGGAGCTTGTAGGCCGTGACCAGTGGATGTCTGCAGAATCAGCTTGTGGTCTCAGGC
The DNA here is from genome assembly GCA_013397775.1 of Eulacestoma nigropectus. Lineage (NCBI taxonomy): Eukaryota > Metazoa > Chordata > Aves > Passeriformes > Eulacestoma > Eulacestoma nigropectus. The sequence goes on from VZTE01002529.1 coordinate 353,263, forward strand.
CTGGAGATTTTCTGATGCCAAATTTTAAGAGTCCAGGACAGTAATGGTAAAGCTCCTCACAATTTGTAGAGTAAATGGTCATCTCAGACACCTCCAGATGCTGAGAAAAGCTGGTGATAGGCAGGTGGATACAGGACAATGTAATACTTCTTGTGGTCTTGTCATTGGGCCCTCACCAGAATTATTAACGGTTTTTCCAGCAAAACAACCCAAGGAGTCAGGAATACACTGGTTTCAAGGCAGATCTAGCTTGCCTGCAAACTGCAGTGTCAATATTTCTACAGCAGAACCAGAAGAGGAGCTCACTGCAGAGTGAAAGCCAAATCACTGGGGTAAGTGCTGCAACCATACACCCACCAGAGCAGCCTTGAGTGAACATGGACACAGATCCAGGCTGATGGATGTCCTTAGGACTGGAGAAATGTTGACATGTATCCCCAGTTCCCAACGGGCCCATGTCAGCGGAAATCTGTGCATGCATCTCTGTGCATGTGGAGCAACCATACCCTAATGATGGAAAGGGCAGGAGAAAGTCTCTCGGATCCACCACTGCAGAGAGAAAGAGAATTCCTCTGGAAATGACAGTCCCAGACACTGGAATTGCTCTCAGAAATCCCAGAACAGACATAGTCTGCTTGTACTGAGGTGTGAGAGCTGGGTCAGGGTGCCAGTGCTTTCTATGCATGTAATGCTTCCCTGAAAAAGCGGGAAGCTCTGCAGCACTCCTGCACAGGTATAGCTCCGATATCCCTGCTGATGCAGGCATTCATCCATCATTGGATCATGAACACTGTCAGAAGGGTTTCTTGGGAGATGTTCCTAGGGTGCTATCCCAGTTTTCCTGGTGTATCAACTGCTGCACTCTCATGGCTCCTAATTCCCTCAGGAATATTCTTGAGGGAAGTCACAAGACAATCCTGAGAAACTCTCCGTTCGGAGATTTGTAAGATTATCTTAGTCACAGGAAAATTTGCAGTAAAGGTCTAATACTGACACTCAGGTGGTGTAGTCCACAGGTTTGCTGCATTTCATGTGAAAGTCTGATACAAGCTCTGTGACCATGGAGAAAAAATACCAGATACATTGGGCAAGGTGTACAGAGAAAACAGTCTTATTTGATAGTGAAGTGGCTTTAACCATTTCTACAAGAGGGAAAATAAGGATCCCTGACTCTCAAGAAGTCTTTCTGTATTTTATTTGCATGGCTTTTAATGACAAATGCAGATATATTTTTGACAGCAAAGACAAGAATCAAGCCTCAGCCCAGTGGTCCAGCCAGTAGATATGACAGGTATTGTGTCACATTCCTAGCCAGCAAAATCAAATTTTGAATCACATTGCTGAAGTGCTAAAACATGCATATCTGGATGCTTCAATCTGAAAATGGAGTTGAGTTTACTTCCTAGAGGAGAGGTCTACAAACTAGCTTATTACATAAAAGGTGTGCCTCTTTCTCATGCCAGATTTTAAAAGAAAATGGTATAAAAACTGGTGGGGAGTTTAATTTTTGTGGAGTAGTAAGCAGCCTTTGAAAACCTGCCACAAGCTGTAGGAGAACTGCTGATGTCAGAAATTTATGCAGTAGTCACAACACAGAGATTAGGTCAAGGATTCTGTGGGGAATGGATGACTAGAAGGCAAAATGGGGAAAAGAGGCTGACAAAATTAAAGACAAGAGAAGGGTCATAGGGTTATGGATAGGACTCACTGAAGGAAAGAAACTAGAGGCCTGAAAATAGCCATTCATGAAATCTACTTTTAGTGTGTGAAGCCCAAAGAAATAGACTTAGATTATATGAACATAGACCCCATGGCTGAGGTGGGGTATGCAGAAGTCAAAACCGAGGTGTATCTCAACAGAAATGATCACATAGGTGTGAGAAGGACAGATACAGCTCTGCACACTCCTCTCCAGAGCTGGGAGTGGAGCTCAAGGCTCCTGGCATTGGCCAGTCCTCCAGTGCTATCTGGTCGCTCAGTGGGAAACTCTGCCATCCTTATATTCTGCTTATCCCCATAAAAATGATCCCCTGCTATGACCATCAGCTGCTCCCTGAGCTGGAGTGGTGGAGCTCTCTGCAATGATTCCTAAAGCTTTATCCTGAAGGATGCTGGTTCTCCGAATAACATTATTCTGGGCTTTGGAAGTAAAACACAAGCAGGACTCATGCTGGTGTTGGTTTTGTGTTGAATACTTGACCGTGGAATTTTAATTTTCTTTTTTTCCTTTTGGCGTGCAATAAATATCATATGGATGTAATTACTGTCTATGGAGTTAATAATTGCCTTGCATATCCAAGAAAGTCAATTTACTCAAGAAAAGGTCAGAAAACAGACTGTAGTATTATTCCTTCTGCCTCCTGACTTTGAACAGAAAACACTGTAAGATTTCTGTAGATCTCATTAAGCTTCTAAATTCAAATCTTCATTTTTAAAAAGATGAATTTTCACAGGCAAGGCTCTGAACTTTTTAATTAACCTGCACACATGTACACATAGAGAAGAGGATGGCAATATTTACCAGAATCAATGTGATAACAATCCAATCTTTATTTCTATTATAAAACTGCTTCCCTACTCTAGACACAAATAAACCTCTGCTGACCAATTTTTCCATCTAAATTATACATGAGGAAAAATATTTTTTTTCCTAACAATAAATAAGAACAATTTTAAGAGGGCTCCAGCAAGTCAACTGGCAGATGAAGACAATCCTTGTTGACTTGTACTGATTGCTTTCTTTCTGACAGTAAGTGATAATAATGTGGAAAAAAACCCCACAAAACCAAGATAAAGCCATACCATAATAACTTTACAGGGCAAAAGCTGTGTGGAGACAATTCTTTGGGACTTAAGGACACTCAGTATTTCATAGGGCTACCAGACTTAACACATCAGATGGCTCCTATTTTGACATGGGGAAATTGCTGTGTTTCTATGCAGGGATACTGTTTTGCTTTCTTTGCTTAACAAGTAAGATTGAACCCTTTTATTCTGACATGAGGATACTGCTTTATTTCTACCTCCTGCCCAGCTCCTGCTTTGCCATGCCTTGCACTTCCCAGGTTCTCAGTGCTCAGAGCCACCAGCCAAGCTGTCAGGCTGCCCATGCACTTTTAAGTGCTGCAGGGAGCCACCTGGCCAGGAGCAAAATGCCAAGGAGAGGGGAAGACAAAGCAGCAGCCTAAGTGAGGAAGATGGTGGAGCCAGTTTATTGATAGGGGTCCTCTGCTCATCGTCCTCAACCAAAACCCCATAACTTCAGTCACACATAAAATAATTTTCTTCGACAGCTCAAACCCTGGCAGCCAAAGCCCACGTGGCACTTTCTCCATGCCCATTCTGATGATGTTGCACTGTTCCTTTTCTGCCAATTAGGACACAATCACAGAATCATTTAAGTTGGAAAAGACCTCCAAGATCATCAAGTGTGTCCTTTGACTCATCTCCACCTTATCTTAACTAGACTATAGCACTAAGTGTCATGTCCAGTGGGTTCTTGAAAACATCCAAGGAGGGTAAAGCAAACAAGAACAGGTGGACATAGCCAGAGCATGAAGCTTTGGGTAGATAAGATGGAAAGGTAGAATAGATATTTAGATAGAAATAGAACATCTTTCCCTTCTTCCTCAAACCTCAGCGATGTCACCAGGGAGGAGCAGGATGTGACCAACCCAGTGGCAGCAGGCTGACCCCACCTATGGGACTGCTATCAGCACAGACTTGGCCTTGCTGTTTGACAAACACAGCTCTGTCCCTGCCTCCACGTCCCCCACGGATGGCATTGGCCTCCCCTCTCAGCCACAGTCATGGAGAAGGCTTTGCCACTCTCCCCTGCCCCTGAACAGGTACAATCCGTGTTCCTAGCACATGCCATGGGAAATGGGAGTAAAAAGGGACAAGAGAGGAAGACTGAAAAACCCTAGCTACTTTCCCGTCTGTAGAAAATTTACATTTTCCTAATAACTTCACTTCTGGGAATCTTCTGAGCCTCAGCTTGACCTTGATCTCTGAGCTATTAGTCAGCAGCCAAACAACTTTGCTGCTTCAGTCAGCTTTAGAGGCACACAAGGAGGGAAACCTAGTCACCTTCAGGAAGAGCAGAAACTCAGCTGCACATTTGGAAATGCCAGTATTAGCCTTAGGCACCTAAAGGGCTATTGGGAAAGGACCCTCAGTTGCAGTTATTTCCTCATAATAACAAATACTGCTGCAGCTTCACCCAATGGCCACATGGAATGGTGTTACCGCAATGAACATCCTCACAAGCTCCAAGGGAGCTGTGGATTACCAGTGACTTTACAGAGGCATTTCTAATAACCACACCCCAGTTTTCAAAGTTAGAGGAAAGAAAACATCCATTTCATGGTAGCATATGGTTGTTCATGAAGGTATAATTCTTCCATTTGTTTTGAGATCTTTGTCATGGAAATTATAACATGCACTTTTCTTGCCATAATGGCATACCATGAAATTATTTTAGTTTTTTGTGGAGGATTAGGTTAAAGACATGCTATCTATGGAATTTAAGTTATATTATTATGATGATGTTAAATTTGATAACAAACTAGATATAAAATTAAATAGCAGAGTTTGCAATAGAAAACAAATCAGGTTTAATTACACTTCAATTCCTTAGTGTCAGAACAGCAAAGTAATAAGGCATTTATGGTTTATCCAGGGGAATTCACATTTCATGATAAAACAGCAGCTGATCTCTTCTTATCTCTTGGTTCTTCAGAGTTTGAATCCCATTGCTAGTGAACTTGAATCTATCCTTGGACCTTCAATACATATTTTACATAAATAAACTATGTGTCAGTGAAGAAATTACTGTGGAATACTGTACAGTACAATCAAAAGGCTCTATTTCTTCCTGGAAATGCAGTGTGGCATGAAAATGGTGACACACTTCAAAACAGATTCCAAGTGGCTTAGAAAATCATACCATGTTAGTTCATTTTTGCATCTCAACTGAATATTAATGAATTTAAGTGTCCACTCTGATTCCTCTACGATTGTTCCAGCACTATATACTCTTCATCAAGACCTAGTCGTAAAATCAACTGAGTATTTATAATTTATCAGATCACTGAGTGAACTAGATTTCCCCATCCCAGGAAATGCAGAGTGCCTTCACTCCATTGCCTCAGTGGGAGTTGTGGGAATTCAGTTCATCACCGTATCTTGTTCTCAATGCAACCTACTTGAGTTTGTGTTGTTGTTTGCTTTAAAAGAATAAGATAAGCTTCTAAATTCTTGTTCAAACTCAGAAGAATGATAATTTTTGCTAATATCCCTGCTAATAGGAGTGCTGAAATAGCAGAACCTAATATGAAGTCTGACAGTCACACTTTCATAAATCATTCATGTAGTAAGCAGCTGGTGGTGCAAAAGTAATAGCACCCTCACTGCTACCCAGCTGATAAAAACATTTTGTCTTCTGTGCTGAATTTCACTCCACCCCTCATATAGTCAGATATCTACCCACAGTGAAAAAGGCGAAGAGAAATAGAACAGCCCTAGAACACACAGTTAAAAAGTCAATAATTAATTAATTCTTATTCCCTGATACCTTTGATTGGAATACAAAGCCTGAGTTGATGCATTCGGTCAAAACACACTTTACAGGGTGAGACAGGATGGGGGTGGAATGACCCACGAGAAGTTCTTACCGTTCATGTTGTTCATGCAAGCATGATGAGTCTCAGGTGACAGGTGCTCACTGACTCCTCTGCAGCCCCTGGAGAATCTGCACCATCTAGGCTTTACGAGCATCACACAGCCAACACGTCTGCACTTTCAGGCTGAACGTAAGACCCAGTGAACTCCAGCATCAGCAGCAAGAATTCAAAGATAAATTTCTGGTGTCCCATGCTGCTGTGGAGCATGAAGCACATGTTTAGCATCTATGCAGAAGGTTGGATTAGGAGGGGATGGTCCTCAGCTCTCCTTTCTGTGCTTTTTTCCTGGTGGCAGAGCCTTGGCAAAACTGCACGTTTGCAAAGACAGGAGAGAGGGAATTAGCCATAGAATACAACAGCCAGAAAAAGAAATCGATAAGTATGTGTAAGTACCATAAATACATAAACAGCAAATTATTTGCTGAATGAAACAAGATAGCAGCAAATTTTTGTCCTTCTAGTTTGTTGTACATCTCCAGAAAGCCCTAGCAAGACAAGGTGGCAATCCATTTTTCGTTTTTTGTTTGAAATGGTTCTTAATTTCATTTAAACTTAGGTTTTTGTCTGGAAAAATATGCTGTTCTCAGGATATGAGACCTCCAGATACAAGGATTGGCCAGAAGGAACTTTATAAGGAAACTCCTGGGAGTTACTGAAGCAAATATTGCTGATTCAGATGTCTTTTACAATTCCTCAGGGACCTGACCCTTTTATGAAAATTAGGTGGTTTTTGTCTTTGTGAAAAACACTGACAGGCAGAAAGGCAGTGAATAGATGACCTGAAGCTGTAGCCACCATCCCTTCTTAATTGTGGCTGTGTATCAAATGCAAGGAAAATGCACACAATCTGATCATGCTGGGGTCAATGAAAAATCACTGTAAGCCAGCAGACAACAATAACAACTTCCCCTTTCCTCCTTCCCAGGCTGTGCTTGCTTTCTTCCTGTGGTGTCACTTTCATAAACTGCTGATTAAGAAAGCCCCCAAAATATCATGACCCAAGTGAAGAGGGGGAGGACAGGGAGGGAAAAGAACAGATGATATTTATGATTAAGAATCTCAATCACTCTAGCATAAACGATGAACTTAAGATCATTGGCAATAGAAATAGTTAACTTAACAGATGGTAGGCAGCTCCTATCAGAGGAAACCATTTTGAGCACAAGCTTAATTGAATGGTTCAGATCTGTATAAATTAACATGTTTTAAATCTGTGCACATATTCAGCTTGATTTTCAGAATAATCTTTAAGAGCCTCTACATGAAAAAATTGTTGTCAGAAATTGATCCCAGATTTTCAGGTGCTTATATGTAAGAAAAAATTAATGTCCTATTATCTATCTTCAGAAAGCAAACATTTGGTAATGCAAGCTATACTCTGTTCCTGGTGCTCATGATCTTAAGTGCATTTCTTATGGAAATTCTCTTAAATAATTCCTAGGGGTAAACATCTGCCTATAAAAAATTTTATTAGATAAATAATTTGAATTTATAGTAATTGCCCTGTTTGATGATCTTGCAGTAAAGAGTAATAGTTAAAAAAAAATTAGCAATGAAACTTCTCTACACTAACCCTTTTCTTTAAATTTTCATAGTACAATGGGTTGCTGTGTGTATGTGACAGGACATCAGTTCAATAAAAGAAAGTGTTATGAACACCCAAATAATTCTTAACACCAGCATGTGCCTCAGTACAATTGCTCATGGGAGCTGTAAACAAGTGCTGCACATTACGCTGACATTTGCAATGGAAGTGTAAGCAGTGGGTTTCCATATATTATGGTGCAAATGGTGGGCTATTCCTGCCAGATAAAGTGAACAGAACTCAATACAGGTAGAAGAGCAGGAATGAGATTTATTGCCTAGAACAATCTAAACTAAAGAACGGTGCAAATCTACTTAATTCATCAAGTTTATAAGAAATTTAGAGGGTAGGGTTGGTACAATGTTGAGGCCTATTCTCCACTGCTTAACACTGTGCACAAACAATCCCCAGTCTGAAAAATTCCATGGAATTAAATACACAGTGCAAAAGCAGAGTGAGATATCTTCCAAAATCCCTGATGTCAAAGAGTTGTCTCATTTCAGCACATCATACCTCATTTCAGACCAAGTAAATTTGAAAAATACCTCTTTGTTAAGTTTGTGCCCTGTCCTGGCCCTCTCTCTAGTGAACCTTTTCATGGTGTACATTTCCAATTGCTCTGATGTCTATTTCTGCTGCTAAAACCTCACAAACACTCATTTTTCTATTATTTTTGAGAAGGTCAAGATGGCTTGAGCTAGGTATGACAGAGCAGGAAAAGTGGCCTTCTGCCTGTATTTTGACATCAAGGAACGTTTTTGTTTATGAAAATACTCTTTTATTTCAAGGTAACTCATATTAATTGCAAGTGATGGTCCAAATTCCCTGCTGGCCTAAGGCATTCCATTTCCATCAGCTTCAAGGCACTTGCCTGCCCATCTATCAGCCATGCATTTCTGAAGAAGCTATTGTGAGTTAGTGACAGTATCGATTTACAGCAAATGCTTTACTCTGCAGTAGCTGCCTCTGTAGCTTATTCATCTCTGTAGCCCCCTTATTTCAACAGCACTCTGGTTACTTTGAAAAGTAACTTTACATTAGTAAAATCAAATTGCAAGCAAATTTGTCACACAAATTGTAAATTCGTGTAAAGACTCCAGGCCTCTCAGAAAGGACTAAATACTTATTTCATGTGGGTCTCCACTAAAACTGAATCAGATACTATACCCAGTTGTAGCAGGGATCCACACTAGCCAGTGTGAATAGCATGAGAGGAAAGTAGGTGGTTGTGACCTGAACTTATATGAGCCAGGTATGAAATTACCTTTCTTTTTCTTTAGAGCATGAACAAAGAAAGGCATCTAAAGACTACAATGGTTCAAAAGACAGATTTATCAGAGTGAAAGAAAACCAAAACAAGGTAAGATAGATATTGCTCCCTACCATGCCCTTCCTAGAGGCATCTTCCAATTTGGCTTTTTAGTCCTGTGATTTTCAGCAACTTTCTGGGCTACCATAACTCCCCAGGAAAGGGCTACCGTAACTCCCCAGGAAAGCCAGAGGCATTGCTTTTGGCCTGCATTCTGCTCTACAAACCAGTCCTTTGTTCCTCTTGGGAGTCCATGTGTTGTCCCACTGCAGCCGTCCCTTGCTGAGTATCTCTAGCTCCTCTATTGCCCCATGCATCTCTCTCGGAGATGCTCCTAGCCAAGTCTATCCATCTGCTCACAGGAAAGGCTACATCAGTCTCCTCTTCCTTGTGGTACCAGCTACCGAACTCTCTCCTGTAGTCAGGACAACACAAGCAGTCCTCCTACCTTCTCATTGCCTAGTTACACCTCCTAGCAAGACATAATAGATGGAATATTTACAGTAAACTGTGCCCAAAACGGTTCTGCCATCTGTCAGAGTTGTGAATAATGTGTTCTTCGTACTTCCACACAGTTATGCATTCAACGATCTCCCCATAATTGCAGATAATAAATGTGGACACCTGGCATTCCACTGATGGCTGTATTAGTCCCAGTTGACAGAGGGGTAAAACAAGGGTGTGAAGCTATTAAAGGTAGGTTTTTACCTCACCTAATGACAGCTATCTAAATATAAGGCATCTTGTCTATTCTACTTAGACAGGTTCTGTCTTTAGCCTACAGAAAGAGACAGGCACTTCCAGAGGGCCTTATTTATCACATATTTTCTGGACTCCAACCTTTAGAATTAACTGTCCTCTGGAAATTCCTGTCTGTATTCATTGACTGCACAAGGAGACTTGATAACCAAACCTGCAACGAAACAACTCCCTTTTAGATGTCTAAAATTAGGTGAGATGATTTCATACAAGAGTTGCGATTAGGGATTTAAGTAGTGAGCTGAACCAGCTCCACAATTCTGGCCTCAAAGGGCAAGTGGGATGGCTGCACCACCATATCTGGAGGGAACATGGGAAGAGGGCAGATGCCAGCCACCAACACGCTGAGAAACACTCAGGGTGAAATGACATGTATTGTGAGGAGTTCACACTTTTGGTACAGCTGCTGACAGCTGATCATGAAATCTAGTCTTTGGAAATTGGCATCTTCCTGGTGGGGAGTGGGAATAAAACTGAAGGGAGCAAATTAAAGAAGTGAAACTAACAGGAACTTTAGAGGACTAATAGAAGCACAGCAAAGGTTTCTGAGAACACCAAATGATCATTGAAAGTCACTGAAAGCTTTTTATCGCAATGTCAGATTAGTTTTGTACATAGGACAGGTGGTTAGCAGAGCTGTTAGGTTAGTCCTTACACCTGCCTACTTGGAGAGAGGCACAGTCCAGCTGAGTTAATGCCAGACTAAAACTTGGAAGATTTGGTTTCAAGCTCTGTCAGTGACCTGAAACACAATTGCCACAGCCAGATCCTTTCCCTTTCCATGCTTCACTTTCCTGATTTATTGAATGAGGGTAGTTATTCTGTAAGATTCCTTTATAAAATATTTTCGGTTGACTAAATGAGAAATTTCACTTCCTGAGCTAAAGGTTATTAATTGCATCTCTAATGCCGTCTTTTGAACTCACTTGAAAAAAGATTTCAATTTTACAATTTTTTAGAAAGGGTAGAAACCTATAAATATAGAGAAAATTAATTACTAAATACATACATCTATGTAAATACAGGGAAACATCATTTATTATTATCATAATAAAGTGGAGTTCAGGCACTGTCCAGGTGTGAATTAAACAGCAAATTGCCACCTGTGTATTTAGTGCTAGAATTGAGCCAAGTGTGAGTGGTGTGGCTTGCTTTCAGAGGTGGCAAATGCCAAGAACAGCAATAATTTGCCTTTTGATTTTAGTAGAAATAGAGGAATTTGATGGATAGGTAGCAAGAAATTTACTGCCTTTGGCCCTGACTTCTCCCACGTTCTCCCTCCAACAATCTGCAAATGTCCCTTGGCTGCTCTGTGCACAGATTTATCAAGCAGAGATTGAATGATGGGAGCATACCACTGAGGTGGTTATATTCATGTAGTGGATGTGTTGGTGTGTTTAGGCAGTTGCTATGGCTTCTAATTTGTTCACCAAGTACATATTTCTCATCCTTCCAAGGAGCCTGTTTCAATAGGAAATTGCTAACAGCTTCACTCAGGGACTATAGGGTCTGTCCAGGAACATGCGGCTCCATAGAGCAAAATCCTTTCCCAACTGAGATCAGTGGAAGCTTTGCCATCAAGGGAAAAACCTTTACTCTTTGTCTTCAAGACTGATTTCTTCTAGTTGTATATTTGCCCACAGTATTTTCAGACCCCTTTGCAAACCTGAGACAAGGGAAACACTTATTTTTGTGGAATCCCGTGATACGTCTTGAAATTGTACTGTGATATGATTTATGGCCTTTAGCTGAAGGACGGTAAGTGTAGATGAGATATTAGGAAGTTTTTTTCTGTAAGTGTGGCAAGGCACTGGAACAGGTTGCCCAGAGAGGCTGTGGATGCCCATTCCTGCAGGTCTTCAAGGCCAGGCTGGATGGGGCTCTGAGCAACCTGGTCTAGTGGAAGGTTCCCTGCCCACGGGAGTGGGGTTAGAACTAGATGTTCTTTGAAGATCCTTCCAACCCAAACCAGTCTATGATTCTGGTTCTATCAATTGCCATAAGGCAGAACAAAATACATATGAGTGACTGATTTGCATCTCTCCATTTTCAGGTTATTTTCTATAAGATTCTATTGTTGGTTTTACCTTTTCTATGCTGCCCTGGACTAACAATGAAATAAATAGGAGGTCTATATGGTCAGTTAGATACAAAGTTATAAACCCTACAGAAAGCATCAGAAAGTTAAAAGGGTATTTTCAAATATAAGGGTTGCAAAAAATGGGAAGCCACGTGTCCTATCATGAGTTTGTTCAGAAACCACCAGACCTTTCTTAATGAGGAGCACCACTTATTTCTGCTATAATCCATTATATTGGCAGCAGGTAAGGCATATATAAGAGGCTGAAAAATTGTTAACAACATAGTTTAATTGAAAATAAACTGTGGAAATCTACAGCTTGTTACACACCAATTGAAAAGTCATTATTGGAAACATCTCTTCTCAGGTCCCAGATGTGCACCCATATCCATGTGTTTGTTTCCTATGAATGCTACAAAACTGTAGGATATGTAGCCACTAATACGGAGAAGACTCATCAGCTCATGGCAGACAGAACTCAAATTTTTTAGGTACTTATATATAGCTATTTTCTTCATTCCATTTCTCTCGATGCTAATCATTTTGGTGAGGATAATCTTCCAAATTAAAGTTACGTTTAAAAGGAATTGTTTGGATTAAGAGTCAGCGAAACTATTTGGTTGGCCCAATAAAGATGTCTATCTTGTGGTGAAATCAATCGGCAACTAAGCTACACCAGGAGCTCAGACACATAGCTCATAATATCTTTTGCAATACGAAATAGCCTAGTGCATCCAAGATTCACACAAAGCTGGAGGCTGTGGCAGAGAACTTGAACAAGGCATATGCCCTCTGGAACTGCAGGTGGAGACCAGCCGCTGCATCTGAGTGCACCCCAAATAGCCACAGAACTCTGCTAGTGGTCATTGAACCAGACTGAGGTTAAGAGTCTGGAACTGAATTCCATCTTTAGTGAGTGGCAATTTTATGGGACAATACCACATAATCACAACTTGACCTCCTTATAAGACCCAAGTTGTCTCCTCAGAGTGTCAAGAAGATTGCCACATTTTCCTTATAAATGAATTAAAAGTGAAAATTGCACAGACAATCACTGGAGTTTTAAAAAGTTCTGAAATCTTCCAAGAACCCACCAGGAGATGGAGAAAGTTGGATGAAATTTCTGTTAGAAACATACTTATATCTAACTTCATCTAAAAATGGTAAAATCGGCCTCATGCTTCAAAAACTGTTTAAGCAAAGGTTTTTTTGTAGCAATGTATATTGTTTTTATCCATTGTTGAGATGGAGTGGGTAGTTGTCTTGTTAGCTTAAGTGAAGCATTTATGATACTAAGCCTTATAAAAATTTAATAACGAATCTTTGCAGTTTTTTAACTTTAGGCAAATGAGAATATCACTATAGTATATAAGATTAAGTTTCAATTACTGTTAATGTACTTGGATTCTTTAAAATACATGGTGAAATTGCTTCTGAAGCCATGGAAGTCAGAATGTTGAGAGCCTGGCTGTGGTAAGGAATTTAGTATCCTTTCTGATATTAAATGAAAACTAAAATTTGGTCTGAAATAGAATTCAGAGTAGCCATCAGGACGGCGCTACTGTCTGTTGACTCCCATGCCGAAATTGCAGAAAAACATGGTGGGATCTACTTCTACTGGGTAACCTCTCTCGGTACCTCTGTACCTGGCAGAGAGTGCTCTGGATGTGATGGGGAAATAAATGTAAGGAAAAAAAATTGTGCAAGATGGTTGACTTTGGATGTATGGATTTTTAGAGATACACAAAACTTGAGGGTTTAACCACCTACGCCTGCTTTCCAAAGGATGGGCCACACAACCCACTTTAGCTGTCTAGATCATCTAGAGGTTTGTAGAGAGATACTGCCCATGGAAACTGGCCCTGGATACCACACAGGGATAGTCAAGAACCCTGAAGAGATCAGAAGCCTACTCACCCTCTCTGTAACTTTGACTGCTGTTCTAGGCTAAAAATATTTTGCCTTTCCACACAGCTGCCCGAGTGGTCTGTACTCCTGTCTTTTTAAGGCTGCCTGGTAGCTGTGTTTATGCCATTCTTTATGATTGACCAATGTTATTAGCGCAGTGCTCCAAGAAGGGGTAACCTGGGTTTCCAATCTCTTTCAGATGAAGAGGGCTCAGATCCATATTCCCAGAGGTTGCCCCATAGTGCACATTACAGACCCTTCCTCTGGGGTGCAGTGCGAGGGAAAGAAGATAAGGATTTGCCTAGCCAGGCCTCAGCTTGGTATGCAAGATACACATGGTTAAAAGAAAAACAGTCAAGAAAGAGCATAACTGTGAGATTTCTGTTCAAATAAGAGTCCCTGTGTTTCTGCTCCCTCGCCCCTGGGTCCTCTCTCCAGCTGAAAGCTTGTTGTGCATAATTTGTGCAGTGATAGTAGCTTCTCTGAGGTTCCAAGTTAGCATGGACAGTGCGTAACTCCAGTGCCTGGGAAACTTTCAGGTTAGCCGCAAGGTGCCTATTGATTTTGAGCTGACAGGCATTACGCAGTGCTGCACTGCTGTCAGGGCAGAGATGCGTAAATTGCATTTAAATAGAGTGGTAGCCAGGGCTGTAAAAGTGTGCATCTAATTATTTGTCATCAAAATTTGGTGTCACGGAAATCTTTTAACACCAGCATTTACTTTAATAGCAAATAAAAGAAGCAATTGCAAAAGAGATCTTGCTAGATGTAGTGCACGTAAACCAGCAGAAACAAAGAGAGTCATGCAGTTTACTGCCTGGCAGGAAGAGAGCACACTGCAAACACTCTTTGCAAATATCGAACAAAGTGAAGTACAAAGGAGCATATAAATGAAGTCAAAGCAGTATCACTGAACACTGTATTAATTAATCACTCCCAGTATTAATTATTCTTATTGAAAAAATTCAATTTTTTAAAGAGTTCTCTAAGGAAGCAACATCACGGCAAACACCACAGAGCCACAGGGGCATTATATACATTAGATAAGGTGATGCAGATATTATCAGTCTCACACAGGTGCCACAGTCATGCTGATATACTGATCACAGTATGAGGAAAAGCTGACTAAGTGGGATCCAAGATCAGACAGTATCTTTCACTCAAGCCAGTTATCATAATGCAAATCTGCCACAAAGGCTGCTTAAAATACATGGTAAGAATGCTATCAGTTTCTTAGAAACTTGGCAATAGGAGGCTAGTTTTTCAACAAAGCATCAGTAAATGACACAATGTACAGAAAGTATGTATTAGATCCTTTAGGACAAAAAAATTCTGTTCCACAGTGCACAGAAGTTGCCTTTCTCCATTGTGGGGAAGTGTTACTACATTCATCATTGGCTCCATTTCTTTCCGTTGTCAGCAGCAACTACATCTGTCTTAGCAACTCAGGATATTATTAGGTAAACTATGAACATCCTCAGAGGCTGTAGGCTCTCAGGGCATCAATATATCTGTCACTTTTCAAAATCATCCATTACATGTATAGAACTGACTCTTCTCAGTGTCACAGCAGGGAACTTGACAGCAGCTGCTCAGTGCTGGCAGCACAGCTCCCTTTGCACAAGTCACTGCAGGTCACCTTACCAACTCAGTGGGGCAACTCACCTTTCGCAGCCACCAAAGCTGCTGCTGTAAAAGCCCTCCCTAACTGTGGCTCCATGTAACCCCAGTGAGATGCTGATGTTGCCCAGGGTGTCATGTTTGCTCCAAGGGGTAAAATATAATGAAGCAACTGGTGCCAAAAAGGTGCAGGTAGGCAGGACTGTGTGCCCACCCCAGCTCAGTTGCAGCCAAGTGTGGCAACAGGTACCCTCAACACAAAGCTCCTTACCATTCATTCACAAGCAGCATCCTCACAACAGCCCCATAGCTAAGACGTGTTATAAATGCCTAAGGACGTTTGTCTTACACCTTCAGCACCAAAAGAAACTAAAGGGACAATTTGCAGTCCATCCTTGGGAACCTGCTGAGGGCAGTGCACTACACACAGCAAGGATGCTCCTCATCCTGCCTGGTCTTTCTGCTGTGGCTGTTGTGGGCTACCTGCAGCTCCCTACAGCCTTGCAGTCCATCAGCTCCATAGCCCAGCCCCAGCTCCCCAGGGAAGGAGCAGGGGTCTGGCTATGGAGGTCATCATGATGATGACTGTGCTGAGCAAACCACTGCTACAGTCCGACTGCAGGGCGTAGGTGACATGGAGAGAGAGGTCTCTTTGGAGAGTCTGCCATTGCAGAAAATGTTTTGTGACAAGTACCTTGTCTGCAAGGGCTGGCTGATCTGCTTGCTGTCAGAAGGCTGTTGGGAAGTCTCTATTAGGCATATGCACAATGATAGTGGCAAACAGCACACATATTCCCCCTTTAGGCAGTTTCCTTGCCAGTGAAGATCATTACAGACAGCATTTACTGCTCTTAGTAAGCCCAGAAAATGACAGCAATTAAAAGTTTAGATTTTCAAAGGAGTATTGGGATCCTAAATGGTTTCTGTAGATATACACCGTGCAGCTGGTGAAGGAGATTGCAATGTTTTCCAAATCTGGAGAAGGCTCCAAGTACCAATATACTTGATAAGAAAATCTTTGCCTTCTTGTCAGTCAGGCTAACTCCATAATGCTTATTGGATACTACAGTGGGAACATTACAGGAGAATAAGAAGCAGCTTCAATGACTTGATTGGGTTTTGTAGATACGCATTCTTTCAAAATCTAATCTGGCTTTTCACACTTGACTAGTAGACATAGTGTTGCCAAAGATGTTATGAACTTTAATGCTAAATATGATGACGTTAAATAAGCAATAAGAATAAAGTGTATATGTAGGAAGGCAAATTGAGACCTGATATTCTCCCTCTGATTCTTTCATATTCATAGGAAAACACGAATTTGCACTCATATGCAAACACTGGCAATGAGGAGAAAGCTTCAGTGGTTCTCTGTTGTGCAGTAAAGAAGCTGTCATGGACAAGATGAGATTGTCTAAATGACTGGACTGTCTGTTATGATGGCTGCAGAACTGAAATTTAGTTTCCTATATTTTTTTCCTTTGTCACTGGACCTTATTCTCTTCTCAGCCATGCTGGTGTAAAACAGTATTATTGAAGCCATACTGGAGAATAAAACTAGCAAAAGCAAATAAAAAGAGTGAGGCTTCTTGCTTGCAAAAAATACATATTCTCAATATATACTAGAATTAAGGAAAACAAGAGATGCAAAAAGATAAATTTGAAATTCAGTTACGTATTTGAAAATTATTAATTACTACATTCAGTATAAAATATTGAAAATATAATTATGCTTCCTGAACACTAAGACCAAAAGGTATTTCAGCTGTCTATGACAACCAGGACACAGAGCCCACTTACAAAAATTACCTTACTGACTTGCAACTTTTACGTAGCAAGACATTTATATTGTTGAAATACACACAGCAGGCATGCATTAATTAGTCTGTTGATTGTTATTAATACTGATAGACTGGTTGCTGAGCTAGATTAGCACACATTCTTATCAGCAGGAACTGCTCTAAAAAAATCACAAAATAGGAACTGTAAACTAGGATCTGATTTATTCCTGGATGGGGTGCTTGAAATTAGAGACATCCCAGAAATATCTGTTTATCAGGGTCAACCTTGTGCAATGTCCTTCGAACTCTTTTCTTGTGCTAATCTATAGTACTGAAATCAATCTGCATGCATTCCAGTAAAATGTTGTGGGTTTAATTAATTAATTTTTTAACTTTAATTATGGTCAATTTTTAAATGGGGACTTAGAGAATTTAACTTTTTAAAATTTGAGTAATCCCACAGAAAATCAATTAAATTTTATAGTCTCCTCATTTCCCTTACATTTTTAGGCATATTCTTCCCAACTTTTTCCCACAAATTAGTTCAAAGTCTTTGCAGAATCCTCCTCCAACTGTTGCATTAGTACAGATGAAATAAAACTTTGGTTAGATCAGCATTGTCACAAAATTGTGATCTGTGTCAGCAAAAGGTTCTCCTTGGGTGGGCACATGCACAGATTGTCTTCATTACTTTCCTTCATGTGGGGTTTACAGTTTCTTTTGCATAGTAAAAAGACTATGGGTATTAATATGGGTATTAAGAAGAGATTTTACAGCAATAATAGCACACGTGCCTTGACTTCCAGAGCTAGAGATACACAATATGCTGAGGGTGAGAAACCAGACTTCAGTGAATTATTTCATATGGGCACTTTTTCAAATTCAGAAGCTGATGGAAACTGACTGCTCAAAATCTCCTCGGATTTGGTCTTTTAGACTTCTGTAGTCAAGTATACCCCAGACTGAAATGTGAACATACTGCAGATTACATCCACCAAAAAATAAATCTAAGTAACATGATCCTGAAATTATCTGACCTGGATAGAACCATGTTCATAACTTTTAGAGGCCAACATTTTTATAAAATCTACCAAGTGAATAGTGATATGTAAATACAACCTTTCTCAATCTCTTGAACTAAAGTCAACTTTAAATGTTGCGATGTCTTTAGAAAAAGGAATGTTATACCCACATTTACATTCCTTCTTTGAGATGATACACCACCAGGGAGTATGTTATCATCAAAACCTCCCCGTTTTCAATGACTCCTTGCAAACACCTCAAAGGAGTGCTAGTATAATCATGCATTCAGATGGGTGTACAACTGCAATACATAGAGATAAAAAATCTTCCCTGTCTCAGCACATCTTACAAGTGTCCAAAGATGCTAATGTATTTAATTGTTTTATGCTTGACAATAGGATCAGTTTTCCTAGTCAGTTTGGTTAATTTGGTTAAAGATGACTTGACTCTGTCCTGCTGCACAGCATTGTAGAGTACATTACCCTTTTGCACTTACTGTAATGACTTCCTTGCTAGCCTCAGCTTTTCCGTAGGTGCTACCTAGGCTTACTCCTAGTGTCCACAGCTAAATAAAAGAGGACTGAGAGCTGATAGGGCTCTCACTGTAATAATGTGAGACTGTCTTGCATCAGCAATGCTTTGTCTAAGATTCCCCTACAGTAAATATGTCTCAGACGGAGAGAGTAGATGTGAGCAAAAACTGAGCTGGGAAGAGAGCTAACAAACTGAGTTGTCAGGGCAGCCCTCATTCATTTGTCAATCTGAAATTGCAAATCAATGACATTTACAGTCCTGCATAGGGTATTGTGCTATTTTTGTATCGATGTACTATCATGTGCAACCTACCTAAAAAGGTTGTTACGGTGCCTAATCAGCAGGCTAAACATGTGTTAACTTCCAGGATCTCTTATGCTGGGGATGGGTGTGTTTTAAAGTGACTCATACACACATACTAAAACATGTCAGATCTGTATCAAAACAGAGGCAGACACCGCTACAGAGAATGAGGGAGACATCTGTATTGGTTTTACCTGTCTCTGTTTGTGTGCTTGATACCTTTTTTGTTTGAGTGCATGAATTTAAATCTGGAGCATCTCTTAGGAGGAGCATTTCCTTTACTCAAATAGAAGTTATTGAACTCACTACAAGGATAAATGGGTGAAATTAAAGGACGTCTGATATAAGATGAGAATAGTGCTTCTAATGGTCCCTTCTGGGCTTAAACTTTATGAATCTATGTTTCATTTCCTGCTTGCTCAGTGATAGAGATAAGATATCTCCAGGGCAAATACCAAGAGTCCTTCAGAGAACAACAGGTAGGCTATTAATCTCAAAGTGCCTACCTGCCTGGTTCAGGCTAAGGTTAACAAGCTTATTGTCCCACTTCTATGGCTTGAGATCAGAGGACACTTAATCTGTTTTAAAATCTTTCTAGAGAGGAGAAGTGGAGAGCAAAGAGACCTGTGGGAAAGCAATGCGGGGGGACAAAGAAACCAGGGGAAGGCAAGATGGGGTGACTGTGTGACAGTAACTGTAAGAGATCATTCAAAACTTCATCAAAAGCCCAGCCAAATAAAACATAAAGAAACCTAGAAAATAAACTCAGGTGAGGGTAAACCTCAGTGCTAGTTTAATTGTTTTCCCCACTTAGTTAAACTAGCAGAGAAAAAGTGCTAAACTGTGCTCTAGAAGGTTGTTTAGGATCACTGTTAGCAGCTGCTGCTGGCAGCTTTGAAAGGATAATTGCCTCCTGAGACCAAGTCCACTTAGATCAGTCAGAAACCAGAAAAACCAGCATCAGTAAAAGAGACTTTGGAGAGTCAGTACAGAAGTGACTGAACTGCAGGGTTTCGGTGAGGACCCACAGAGCCAATGTGACCCAAGCTTGTCAATCTGTACTTGAAACACTCAAAGGCTGTAAAGAACATACAGACAGACGTTTTAGCCATGCCTTCCTAAGTCACAGTGAACAGCTGATCAACATGTTCAGAGCCTTCCTAACCTGTTCCCTGTCACTGTGACTCACAGTGCTTTGCAACCCACTTGGTGGTCCTGCTTAGCAGCACACCTCCTATTTCCAACTGTTACGTCCATTTGAAATAACTAGGATATTTGCTACCACAGCTAAGTCATAAACGTGGAAATCAGGAGGTGAGGTTCAGTCTGCATCTTTGCCAGAAGAGCATCCATGAGCTGGTGTGATGTATGCTACCAAGACCCTGTCTCCTCATAAATAGAAACATATTTGTAATACTCAAGTTAAATATCAAAGATCTATAGGATATCCAAGGTATGTAGACTAGCTAGCATACATACTGAGCATACTTCACTGCAGTAACATAGCGTTCAGCATAGATTATAAATTTTGCCCTAGACTCTGCCTTGTTGTAGTTGCTGATCAAATCCACTGGTCTCAGGACATATTAATTTTTCTATGTCATTTATGCCTGGTTAAGCTACCATCATCTTTTTCTCATAGCAGCAACATATTCTAACAGAAACCATCCCTTACCTCTCCTTTGATTTCACATGTGGTTCTCATAGTCCTGTGGGTGATCTTTCCAGGCGATATCATCTCTTCCAGATTTGTTTTTGCTTCTTATGAG
The DNA here is from genome assembly GCA_013397775.1 of Eulacestoma nigropectus. NCBI lineage: Eukaryota > Metazoa > Chordata > Aves > Passeriformes > Eulacestoma > Eulacestoma nigropectus. Next base: position 373,618 of record VZTE01002529.1, read on the forward strand.
TTTGTGTCTCTTCCAATGAAGAACTGCACAGGTCCTATGCTATCTTCTTTAACATCATCAGTGACCAGTTCTGCTATTATTTTGGTGTCTTTCCATTACTCTATCAATTTATTTCATCCAGAGCCATTCCACATTCCCACTCCTCCTCTTGTTCCTTAGGATACCGCAATGAGATGTAGCCTCAAAAGTACAACCTCAACAGCCTTCACATGGTCACAGCAGTTTCTTTCCTCATGGTATTCAGGAGCCCTGATCCCTTACAAGAGTGTAAGGTAGGGAATAGCTGCATTTTTTCAGCAATAAAACTTTTAATAGTATTTTCAGGGATGCCTGCCAAGCTGGGTTATACTGATATGTCAGAAGCTCTGTTATGATAGCAGGCTGTGGATATTTCAGTTCAAAGGTTGCAATATCCTGCCAAAATAAAGAGAGATAAACTTACATTATATATGGAGTGTATTAGAACAATCTATCTGTAAAAGAGAATGGCGGCAGAGAGGACACTATATAAGTTCTGTCAGATTATATGAACTTCGATTTAACCCTTGGCAGCGCTGTGCAAGAGTCAGGGACTGCCTGGAGGAGGTAATGAGGCCAACTGGGGCAGCTCCTTGGCTCCTTGCTTCTGTTCAGCTTTGTGTTGTTCCTTCCATGGCCCCATTCTTTGGGTTCCAGTTATGTCCGTACATAAGGTTGATGCTAATCCGCTTAAATGGCAAGACTAAAAAAAAAGCGTAGCAGATGCCTATCCTGTGTCATACACTAGATTAAGTACTCCATTGCTGTTGCCTAGGACATACTGATGGTCTCAAGAGTGGCAGTGAGAAGTTTAGAAATGCCATTATGGGGGCCAGGATCAGGTCTGTCAAACCTTCTGGACCCAAGGAAGAAGTATCAAATTTTGATGGTTTTTTGTCAGTGCACCAAGCATTTCCACAGATGATTCATTTGTATGAGTAGTGTGAGCCAAAATTAAGTTCAAACTCTGCGCTTATACCAATAAAGTGTGTAGGAGGTTGTGGATTTTTTAGGATCCTGACTAAGTGATGTCTTATGTAGTTTGAAAAGGATGCATTTATAAGTGCTTTAAGTAGCTCTTAGTTCTTTTAGCTACAGCCTATCCCTAAATCACCACTCTCCCCTGAGGTGTTCAGCCCTGCACCAGCTTCTTCAAGTGCAAATGTCAACTGTTACACTCTGAGAGTGAGGGAAATGAGAGAGAACCATGTTACTTATATAATCAGTTAAAGATATTGAATATTGTGTTTTATACCTCTCAATATATCCATAATCCCACACATGTATTCAAGGAAAAAATTTGAATAATTTTGAATAATTGCAGTATGGAAGCAAATTTTCATGAGTTTGCAAATAAATAATTGGGAAAATGTTGATTTAAGGTGTTAAAATATCTGCTTTCAATTGTCAACTCACTTCTAAATGTATCTTCCAAGCCGCCAAGTGACTAAGAAAACAGTGCTGTTGGTGCAGGATTAGTCACTGTGTTGGGATGTGTTTCTGCACATGCCTTATGGACAGATTTCTGTGGGTTGAGATAAACTGCATGTTTCTGAATGCTCTTCAGCATGAGTATGTGGAAGTGAGTGAATGTATTTGGGTCTTCTTGTGTCTTTACCTAAAGAGCTTGGGACTAATCTCTAAAACTGTTTTTGCCATGGTGTAACGACATTATGTACATCACTGTGGCTTAATGAGTGAGGCTTAATTTTCTTATGCCTGTTTTAGCCCATAGCCAATGACTTTCAGATAATAGGACACCTGACAGTGGAAGGCTGTCTCTGTGAATGTAGCTGTGAAGTTCACAATCTTAGCCATGGTTTTGCCTTTACCTGGGGAACCTGATTTCTTTACATTACCCAATGACTCCCAAGAATGAATGCAAGAACTATCTTTTTGTATGAAAGGAGCACGGCACAAGATTGGCCAGGCCATCCTTTATCACAGTAAAATCTGTCATGGTTATTTCGTCAGCTTTTCTGTGACTCATTCCTTCAGGGCGAAGCATGTCCCTATTTAAAATGGAGAAGAGGATCCACCATGCTTCCAAGGTGTCCAGCAAGAGCTGCCCACCTGGACTCATGTGCCGGAATTGTGTAGTGTGTCAGTATTCCAGACAAGATGCTTTTGCTGCCAAATATCCCCACTCTGCTCTTGAACACAGCCGTGTTCCTCCATCGTGGCTTTTGTGCAATGCTCAGTACATCTTTCCAACAGGAGCTAGAGCTCAGCAACTTTTTCTCTCCAATAGAGTTAACTTTGAGTGTTTGTTGCACCTTTCTTCTGTGGACATCAAAGAATTTAAGAGACTCAACACAACTCAGCTCAACTACACTTGCAATTCCAGCTTACTCCGAACTCTAACCCCATATCAGAATTTCCATATTTTCTCAATGATTGCCAACACAAATATGATAGATGAGAGTATCAGCTTTGTTTCTCCAAATGCCACCCTTGCAAATCCAGCCTGGGGTCCCACAGTGAAATTTACTTTTTTCATTTCATGCAGCAGAAATAGTAGCACAAATCCTTTGGGACAGTGCTAGGAGTGCTAGGACCTGAGTTATCTGGCCAGATTTAGTGTCTTCACCTAGAATGTCAGGGACTCTTCTTTTGTTTTTGCAGCACTGGTGGGTCCCTAGGAATGCAGTGTGTGTGACCTGCACTGGCACCCGCCTTAAGCAGGAATGGACTCCAGCTTATGTTCATTTAACTGTATTGCCTCAGAGGAGTTTACACCAGAAACATGTTTTTCTCTCTAACACAAGCAGGTGTAATGCATATAAAAAGCTGATATGCTAGGTAAGACTTGGCTGGTATTATTTTTCAGGGTTGAGTAATCCACTAAATTATTTACTTAAAGTCACATGTAGCCTCTGAAAGAGAATTTCCAATTTCTAGGATCTTGATATGCCATTTTTATCACATCATACCTCCACTAGGTTATGAAGAGATTATGCCATTTCTTCTCATGTTGTTGTTTCTGGTTTTCAAATGAACTGTCTTGACATTTCAGTTACATTTTTAATGCCAGAATAATACTGAAATTAAAAAAAAACCAGTTTGTTCAGATTAATATGGGGCAGAAGACTAGTTTGATGTGATCAACCTATTAATTTGGAAAAGAAATCATAACTCAAAAAAAAATTTCAACCTAAGTATCACATTCTGTAATTTTGTATCCACAAATCACAATATTTGCTTTTTTCCTTCTGAAAAAAATGCAGGTATGTCTTTTTCTTACAACTTACCCTTTTTTGGTGCCTTAAGCATAAAAATATTTTTAGTAAATCTAATATCTAACATTTACTGATTAAATGGATTTAATATGAAAACTGTCACATGGCTCCTCAAGTGCTTTCCAAAATTATCTTGAAGTGCAAGAGAGGGACATTTTTGCACCCATCACAAGACAGTTAAATACAGAAGCTCTGTTATGATAGCATATCATAATGAATTGGAGGCATTGATCTCCCAGACTAAGCCACGTAATTGAGCTGAAGAGATTTTCCGTTATTTGTGCTGTGGTTGATAATTTAGCCTAAAGTTCTGAGTGAAACTGATGATCTTTGCACAGTCTTGTACAGCTTCAGCCTATCATTATGTTATTACAAAGCACCACATTCTGTCTCTGTGGAGCCCAAAATGCCTGTTCTTCAGACAAGAGTTAGACCAGGGTACATCAGAATACAATGCGGTGTTGTCACAAGTGCTATTTCAAAGCCCTGAGGGTGTTGTAACACGGAATCCTTTTTCACTGGACATGTTAGCGCTTTGCAGGCATAAAATGTTCTTTCTGCACTCCTTTAGTTTGGATACCATCAGCCTACCTCCAAGCTGTTGGCAGTGAACTTTAGCATTCCTGCTGGGAGGAGTATTAGAGGCTACTGATATCAAAGGCAGTTCACAGCACTGACTCAGGCCCTGAGTGTTTTATAACATAAGCTTGCAAGCTTGCAAATGGAAGTCTGGGGGAGAACAATCTATGAAAACTTTCTTATGTAATGTGCATACAAAGTTTTGCTTCTAAAAAACCTTTTTTTTTTCAGCTGTGCAAATTGTCCCTAGACCTTTATGTCACATACAGACTGCATAGAGCCAGTCCAAACCATGTACAGGCTGGCTGTGTACCTTTGAGGCTGATAAATGTGAGTAAATATGGGGCTACTGCACTTCAAAGGTTAAATATTTCACTTTATTTTTGCTACTGCTGTTGCAAATTAAGATCAAAGCAATAAAGCTACTTCAAGGGCAACTAATGAGACAAAAGTTAGTTGTTTGCTAGCGTGCTCATTATTTGTCCTGTGCAATGTGCCTTGATCCACCCACCATTCCTCCATTCCTGCCCTGGCTGCTGTTTTCCAATACATTTCTGTTATTGTCAGATTATTTTGAATCTTCACTTGGTATGAAAAGCCATTCTTTAATGCATCCAGTCTACCTTTTCAAGTAGATCACAATTGGCCTGAACACTGAAGAAATAAGCAGGCAAGAAGCAGGCAGACTGAAAATGCTGAAGGGAAAGAGAAAGGTCCTGAGAGAATGTGTTTAAAACAGTCTGTTACCCCAGATATTGCTTCTCTTAGACTCTCTAGTGGCTGGCTCACATAGAAATTTCATTTTCTATCATAGAAGATCAACTGAAAAGAACTTCTTAATAGAAAATGAAAGTTTTACATTTGCAAGCTGCTGGAGAATTACACAATTAAAAATAACCTAACACATTCTAGATGAGAAAACACAAAAAAATACCACTGAATAGGGTCAGAATTTTAATGAAAGAGCAGACATCATCAGCCTCCAAAACTGCTGCTATCTATCTACTGTCCTAAATCCTTGAGTGTGTGGTACATGTTTTTCTCTACCAGTCTTCCTGTCTTTCTGCAGTTTTTTCTAACGTATTTTCCTCCTTCCACATCAGTACATTATGTTCAAAACAACAATCTTACCATCCCCAAAACCAAAACAGAGCTTCACTGAATGAGCCAGCTGTAATATAGGAAAGATTAATTGTGAGTGCAGGGTTTAGAGGTGATTTGGGCGTATCATTCATGTCAGCAGTAAGGCAGATTTATAACTCTGAAGATGAGTAAGAGCTGCTTGCTTTAGGTAGAGTTGCTCTCAACCCCCTTTATGAAATCAATAGCAATAGAGGAGGACATCAAAAGATGGCCCTGAGTCCCTGCTTTCAAAACCCACAGGGGTCACATTCACTCCAGTGAATGGTTCATCACTCTATGGTCAAGTGGTGGAGAGAGTAGAGAGGTCCTCTATACCATTTCAGGCTGGCCTGACCTAGAGCAGGTCGGCCATGTAGATGTTACATACCAACAGAACCTCAGAGAAGTTATATCACTGTAATCAGAATGGAACTTCGTCATCAGTATCACAGAAACTGCTCTAAGATGTAAGTATTATTGCATGTATTTTTTTCTCAGCTCTAGGTTCAGAAATAGTGTAAATGTCCTGTGGCAGCCCATCAATAAGAACCTGAGGGTTTTGTTGCCTGCACTGAGATGGAAACGTGGGTGTTTGTGAGAATGAAGGGCCTTCTGGGATCCCTAGGACTGTGCAGAATGGAGTGAGCCAGATCTCATCAAAGATCATCAATACTGGCTTTTGGAATTGGTCCTTGTTCTGAAGTACTTGCCTACCTGTACCTGAGCACTGATTTCTAGAGACCAGCTTGGAGTGGTCCAAAACAAAAACTGGATGCAAAAGAGCAATTTTCAGGTGTGAAGAATTTGCCCGGTGCCATCAATATTTGTCAGAGTAGCTGTATCAGCATGACCCCTTTGTAGAATTTTACTGTAGTGCCTCATTAGGTTGATCTACAAGATTACATTGATTACACTGACCCCCCCAAGAAGAAAAATTATATAACAAAGCGGCATCAGGGTTTGTCCTAGTCCCTTTCTCATTTTGATGTAAAAATGTGAAATAATTTGCTTGTTTCCAGCACTGGAACAGGTAGCTCCTTTGTACAAAGTGGCTGCCCCTCCAGAGGCAGTGCACACCTGTGCCATCTCAGGATGACTTGGGCAGAGGGGAAGGCAGAAATAGTCTGATATGTTTATTGGGAAATCTTCTGCAGGACCTACCACAAATAAAAAAGAGCACAGTGACTGTTTCTTCGTCCAAAAAGCTCTTGAATTGGAGCTAACTGATGAGATTAAAATAGTCGAAAATAAGTCTAAGACATCTTATTCTTCAAAAGGTAGATGAGATAAACAAGTACTGCCTGATGAAGGAATGTGCAGCAACTGAGGAAGAAGAAGGAAAGATCAGGTTAACACAATGTTTTCAGCTAATTGCTCAGATCATGGTTTGTTGTATTGATAAGGGGAGACTCTCAGGTCTAAGTTAGGATGACAGTTGTGCATTCACTGCAATCCGCAGCTGTGCATATATAGCAACATCTTATTTCTACTCTGGCAACCATTTTTTCCATCCACTTAACAAAAAACAACCAATACAACCAAAAAAAATACAAAAAACAAGGATTACACTTAAAGCTTTTCTTATTTTCCATTGATTTTAGCTATTTTTCTCACAACAGAGAATTTCATGATGGGGAAACATCAACCTGTCTTGACCAGGCCTCTTAATTTTTCTAAGACAAAATCATTACATTTGTTTATGTGGTCTCTGCTTGGAGGGTCTTGGAAATTAATTTTCCAGTCTTTCACAGGAAAGGAAATGAACACCAGAAAACACAATTCTTGGCTCTGTAGTAGGCTTCCAGAACTGTGTAATACGATTTTATTGATTAACACCCAGAAAGTTTTTACCAAAGTCACATCATTCTTAAAACAGCACTTCACAACATCTCTTGGTATCTATGTGTAGTCACCAAGGACTTTATGAGCAACTGACACAAGAAAACTTATTATTACACAGTTGCATTTTGACTGTGACTGTCAAAACTGTTGCCACTGGCAATTTGGCAAACACAGCAAAAATGTGTTTGAGAACTATGAGGATATGTCTAAATGAGTACACGCAGAGATATTTGAGCTGATTTTGATGGTGCTCAGAGCTGGTCCTGAAGAGCTGTGCTGTGCCTGAGCTAACACACCCTGCTGCAAAGGCAAGTTACGGTTTTGTAAGATGGACCTCGGACCATGCAAACCTGCTTTCCAAACATCCAGACCAGTATTATCCTGTACAAACTGTGCTGGGGCTCTGTGTCCCCCCATGCAGATGTGCCCATGGGTGCTGAATCTGGAATTCCAAAACGCTGGTGAACTGAGGTAATGGCTTCTGTGCATGGGAAATCCACCCCATGGATTCTTAGTGGATTATTTAGTATCACCCTATGGATTATCAGTATTTCAATACTTTCCCCTTATTTTCTCCCTTTTTTAGTACATTTCTGCTAATTGTCTCCAAGACAACTTGAATTTTTTTAGCTTCGTTACAGCAGGAGCTGTCCAGTCAATCATCATTATCTCTACATGCATTGGTTCTAGGCACTTGTTACTGGCTATTGACGTCCCTACTGGACAACAATATGATAACATTTAGCCCTTTATGAAATATACTTAATATACTTGCATATATTGGCATCAAAGGAAATAAAGACACTTCATCCTGTAACCTCTTATGGAGTCATACAAGCTGTTTTCATTTTCTGTTTTCACAGCGCACTTATTTAAAACATTGGACATATGTCACACAAAGTAAATGACTTATGAAAAGCCAATGAGATTTTTTTCTACTGTGTGTTACGTTACAGACTGTGTACAGTGCACATGGGTGCAACTGGAATTGCTGGTAGTGAACACCCAGGGGGGTTAGTGGTAATTATCCATGACCTCATACATCCTTCTCACACTGCCAAAGAAGGGCACGCAGCAAAACTATTCTTCACAGTGAGAGACATCATCACAGTGTGCTTGCAAGCAAATTGTTTGCATTATAGAATAATCCCTCTGAATGTACATTGCCTCAATTTAAAGCCATTTGTTCTTGCCAGAGAGAACTGTTGTTGTCATTCTCCCATGTATTCTTCTCGCTGCTAAGGGATATTGCCAGCAAAAAAACAGTCATGAAGCCTATACTGTAATACATGACAAAATAGATTTGACATTGTCATTGGCATTATCTCTTCTGACAATACCCAAATTATGCTAGTGCATTTATGTCAGCAGCAAGGAACCTTTGGTACCATCTCTCTCTATACATAGCTGGCTGATAGAGCAACTCACCACCTGAGCAAAAGCTTTTTCATACGTGCCAATTAATTATGCCATGTCATCAGCCCAAATGGCATCAAACTATGCTTCTGGTTCTGAGGGAGGGTTCCCTACTCCAGAGCAAACTGTTTTGGAAAGAAGAGCTGATAATAGTGGCCTCAGAGCCGATGTACTTCTGACATGGATTCCCTGGACTAAGAAATTAAAACTCTTTCATCATATGTTACTTGTCCCAATATAATGTCACATTTCGACTTCTGTTCCTCACTGTGAGTTAGTCAACCTGTGGCAGAAAATTGAATTTGACACTAGATTTCAGCAAGGATGGAAAACAAAACTTTATGAAGTCTTGAAATCTGGGGTTTTTTTCTGACGCTGAATGAAATGGAGCCAATAAAAGCCATAAACAAATGCACAAAAAAAATTATGGAAAAGTAAAAGAGAGTTATTCAAGAATAGCAATTTGTCTGGAGTCACAGCACTCACCTGAGGTGGGAAAGATCCCTTTCTAGCGTAATCTCTTAGAGCAATCATAGAGCCAGTTACGCTGTTGATTAGGGGCTCTTGGCTGTGTTTGTTGCTTCTGTAGACCCTGATGCATTTGTCTGCCTGAATCACTGTATAGTCCCTAAGCAGGAACTAAACAGCATTTTATTGCATTCATGCTCTGTGCTTCTCTTTTTCTTAATTTAATTTTCATTGCCTTACACTAGTAAATCATTCTGCACTAAGTAAACCTGCTCTCAGCCTAATGGGACACGAGATAGTTCTTCAGTGCTATCTCCTAAAAGTCTTGCGGTAGGACAAGGGCTCTATTCTCTCCCTATTGGCTGCCCCTTTTCCCACTTCTGTGTTCTGCCTTCCGCTCTCTCCCTGCACACAAACATTCAGTGCTTCAACGTCACAGGTCCTATGCCAAGCAGAGTATGATGCTGGTGCTGGGAGTTTCTTCTTGCTCACCCGATGGGGCTATTGTTTTGTATCTTCTATCACGGTGTGCTACTTCTCTTATTTTCCATTGGAAATGTGTGGTTTCACATACATGAGATTGCATATATGCTGGATACTTCTTCCTTGTTTCCTTTGTTAACCCTAAAACCAGCTTAGCCAGTCGCCAGGACTACATTTCTTTAACTACCAGTGGTTAACCACTGATGATTTGTTTCCAGCAGGTTGCTTCCATGCCTGTATTCCTCCACTCTCTGTCCCTCTTGGCAAAGGCTTCCGCTACAGTACCATTCCTTTACACCACATCATTTTGCTGGGGTCAAAAATATTTTGTTCTGCAGAAAAAGAACAGCTTGTTAAATACTACTTGCGTGAAAATGATGGTTATACCAGATGATTATATAAAGCTAAGCAAAAGTAAAACAAATTAGACAGTAGCTACGTGTACATTAGGAAGCTGCTGGTAGCAGCTAAAGCAAGTCAAAGCAAAGCTGTATGCAGCCCAGGACAAAGCCAGCCAGAGCCTGACAAGTCCAGGGGCCTGGTGGGGTTAGAGTGAAGCTCCTGGTGTATTGCCAGCAACAATAATTTGTATCTGTTGAGTTACAGGGCTGCTCTTAGCTGCTCAGGACACTGACTTTCAGTCATCTTAAAGAGCGAAAACACTTCCAAATTTCACCAGAGCTCATAAAACCAATTTAAAACTTCCAGCAGTGTTTAAGATTAGGAGTGACCTGTGATTAGGGCCTCGGCAGTCGCAGTGTTGCAGGTTCCCATCGGGCCACCACTGGAGCAAGGTGGGCACTGCCCTCATCCTGCCACAGCTGAGCTCCACTGTGGGAAAAGCCTGCTCTCTCCCTGCTGGGGCACAGTGACGAGCCAGACACCATGGGCTGCTCCATCCACCTACAAGGGTCCTGCCTGACACCTTACTCAACTTTCTCATTCCTTCTCATTAGGATCCCTTACTGCTGCTCAGCAGCATCATTGGAGGTCTTACTAGCAAGCCTCCTAACTTGGGATATTGCTGTCTGCTTGGCTAAAGTCAGCAGGTATCTGAGAATTTTATCCTAGAGAATTACTTGACAAATAATAGCTCTGTCTCGATTCTGCAGCAATTTGTTCAAAAGCCTAAGGGATCTGGATGCAAATTTCTAATGAGGAGACTTTATAGAATAGTCTCAATGATATTGTTCAGTATTAGCATCAATTTGTGGTTTATTTTTGCACCAACTGTGGATAGAAGTGGGATTAAATAGATTTTACCTTCAAATGTAATTTGATTTGCTACTATATATGAAAACCATATTTCTTTTTCGCTGTATGTATACACTTCTATTTTTTTTGCAGGAATACCTGCAAGTGGCATATGCTTTTTGCTATAGAAGTCAGATGGTTTTTATCTGTCTTATATTTTTCAATGAGAAAATACAAAATCAAATTGAAACAGCAGGCAAAGTAGTATATGTATGCACAAAGCAACATGCAGTCATGCCTCCTCCAGGCTGGAGCTGTCGTCACTTACAATAAAGCCAACAGCCTGCCTGTGCAAAATATGCCAATAACCCATCTTTCTCTTCAGTTCATACAGAGCTTCGCATGAGGTGTGATCCAAGGGAAGTACTGGTTTTGGGAGAGAGCCAGTATCTGAGGATATTTTTCTCTCCATCTGATGTGAAACTGCCTCGTTATGGTGCTGCAAACTCTAATGGTTCTGGCTGACAGCTAGTCCAGATGTCTGAGGTCACACGTACCACCACACCACCAACTGCGTCTCAAAGAGACATGTGAAAGCCAGTGCTTCACACACATCAGAAGTTTTTAAGGCTGAAAAAATATTCTCTGTGTGGCACAAGGTGCTTTGGTGCCAAGTAGTCTAAAAGCCTTCCCAAACATACGTGTTTACTTTGCTCTGAGGCACCACGTCCACATCGATCACCACAGAAATCAGAGCTATAAAAACAATTGGTTTGAAGGGTTCAAAAAATTATTTTTTTCTTTCTGTCTCTGAAATGGCTATTTGTAATCTGCAAATTGTTTTACATCATGGAAGCTTGAGGAGCTGCTAAGACAGACGATGGAGCAGAGAAGTACTCTAGAGCAGGAAGCTGTGAGCAGTGGAGAAATTGGACCACGTCAGAGATGCCGCTGCTGTGACCTTTTCTCCCCAGATTGTCCCACTTACATACTGTTTGGTGATCTGTCATGCCCTTAGAGCTATGGAAAAGTAAGCTCTTAATCTAAAGCACTTTTTTGCAAACAGAACATATTTGCCATACTGCATTTTCAGGGGTTATATGGAAAAAGAAGATAACATAGAAGGCATCATTCTTGAGCTATATCACCAGCTGCAGATAAGGTGAATGTCTGCTAGCAGATTTCTGTTTACCTTGGTGAAATTCTTTTTTTATTGATATCAAAGCAGACTTCTGTCTGTCAAAAGCATCTTCTTTTGTAGAACCAGTTAGGCCTCTCAAGCACTTGTGGAATTTAGCACTCATGCCTTGTTATCCTGCCAGAGTGATTTGGGGAGCACAGGAACACAGGAAAATCCATCATGATTTTGGGAATTAGGATGAGGAGCAGCATGTTAATTTTGGAGCCTTTCATCCCACTGCAGGTGAGGATTTATGAGCCTGGGCAGGAGGAGAAACAAAGAACTGGAATAGTCCACTGGGCCGTGTAGATCAATGCAGCTCCTCATATTTTCAGCACCAGGCTGAGCCCTCCTCAACACCCCATGACTGCCCTTGAGAAATATCATTCCTTTATGTCACCATGCATTGGGCACCCACTCCCCCACTGACATCACTCCCACCTCTGGCCCTCTGCGGCTCCCCCAGCATTGGTCAGCTCACATCAGGGCTCAAATCCAGCAGGGAGCAGTGCCCTGGAACTCCTGAATGAGAGTTCCAGGGGCAGCTTTGTATCTTTCCGTGTGCAAGGAGGTTCTTCTCTGGTTACCCATTTGTTTCTGTAGAAAAGCTCAGTAATACTGTAGACCTCTCGGTGACTAAGCCTGCTCCTGGTCACTCACCCACCCGTTATACATTTGGCATCATTAGTTGCACTGGTGCTGACCACACTGAGGCTCTGGAGGAGCTGGGCAGCTGTGGTCACTTGCATAATGCATGATGTGCCTCCAGCAGTGCTGTACTCCTTTGCTCTCTCACAACAATAGAAAGGATGTCTGGGTTTAATTTTTTCCCCCTTTCCCTCTCTTCACCTGGTCTTATTAGCCTCTCTGGAGGTTACCATTACTAGGCACGACTCCCTCAAAGCACACACGCTCCTCACCCATTGCTGTTTGCTGTACTGCCAGTGCCTGAGGCTACCCTGAGGACTCGTTCTCTGGCAGTGTCTAATGCAGTTCTCTGCATTTCCTTCTCATTTCAAAAAATAAACCCTGCTGTCTGCTATCTTTTCCAGGTGTACCACGACCTCTTTTTGCTATTTTCATGTTAAATGGACCCTTTTAAGAGACGGACTTTTAAACAAGAATGTTAACAAAGAATGTTTTAATTTATTTTTTTATCACCTGTGGTACTGCTGCTGCCTGTGGCCACCTCAGGGGCTGCCCTCTCTCCAAGCCCAGGACCCTAGGCAGCTGGCTGCCATGGTCAGTGAGGCTATCTTTAGTTTTCAAAAAGACCACGCTGCTGTTCTGGTACTGCCAGGGATGATTTTCTCTGTTGTTACAACTGTTCAGCCTTTCAAAGGTTATTTTTAGGATGCTAACCTTTGAGATGAACCTTCACACTTAATCTCACCAGGTACTTAAATGACTGTTGGGAATAATCAGGTCTATGAAATTTTAAAGTGAACCCCATCCATCTCTCACCTTCATTTCTCAGCTACATCTCTCTTGCATACATACGTATGTGTGTGCATACACTTCCATAGATGGGAAGGTGTTGATGGGGCAAGAAGTATGTCCTTGAACATCTGAAAGTCAATTACTTTATTGTATCAAAGCCAACACAGTTGGCTTAAGTCCTGCCAAGCCAAGGAAAATTACTAAAGGCAAATGAATGAAATGAGAAAATAAAGGTTAAAATGAGTTAATGACAAAACTCAAGCTGGTCTCACAATGGAGTAGCTCTACTGGCTTCAGATACTCTCAAATTTATATTTCTATTAATTCAAAACAGATGAAAAACAGAATTAAAATATTAATCAAAATTTATTTCGTCTTGTGCCAATGGCAGATATTTTAAAACTTCCCTTGTTGTTCAAAGAGGGAGGCTCTGGTTCTCATTGGTGCAGTGGAAGACTTTATTGTGCTATCAGACACTATATTTACATTTAAGAAGTGTGTAGCATTCCAAACCAGGTACCCCACAATATTTTCTTTCTGCACAAATGGCTCTCTGAGTGCCATTTAAGGTTAGAATCACTCAACAAATACTGCGCAAGCTCTGCAGTAGTTTTGAGAGAACAGCTCCAAATGTCAATAATAATTTTTTTTATATACTGTATTTTTAATTCCACTAGGTATCCATTTCTTGTTGTAGCATTTCCATGTAAATTCCAGTGATACCCAGCACTAAGCAGGCTTTTAATGTTCTACCTTATCAGATCTGTATAATACGTTAGTTGAGGATACAACGTCCATGCATATTCTTTCTTAAATTCTTTTTTTTTTTTAGAATTGTGTTCCAATGCTTCTTTTTATTTGTTCTTGTAGCCTGCAGCTGATGTCAAACTTCATCCCCATTGCCACTAACTACTTTTGTTAGTCATTTCACATTTCTGCAGAGCATGTTGGTGTAACATAAACAGCAAAGACAATGTGAAAAATAAGGAGAATGAAGAAATAAATGAACACAAAGAAATAAAATAGCATTCATTCTGCTCTGCCATAGTGTTGTTAATTCACAAATACTTAGGCATTCCCCTTTTTTATGGAAATATTTACAAAATCTCTAAAGTTCAGAAATCTAATATAAAATACTTTTGTCAATTTGTATATTTGTTATCTCCCTCTTTGTAAGTTTTCTTTGTTTGGTCTGTAAACAGAAATGCTATTCAGTGAAAGAAAAGCAATTAAATCCAGCATAATGTTAAGAATCTAAATGTGGAATATCTCTGTGTTGCTGCTGCATTCAACTGATTATGAAAAATTAATTCTGAAATAAAGTGTAGTTTCACTGTTTGAGACCATATTCCCACAATAAGGGTTCTGCATTCCCACATTCTCCCTTTTATTCCCACCAGCAATCACAAAGCTGTTCAGTGTATGAGATCCAGTGGTAGACCCATGACACAGAGGGTCATTTTTATGTAGGACTCGTTGTGAGCAAGATCAAGGAACTGAGCAGAACTGATTGACACCTGTCAGCATGGTGTGGGGCAGATATTATTAAGTATAAGGGTGATCGAAACCAGAGTCTTGTTTCAGTAGTAGCATAAGCTTCAGTATTTTTGCATAAGCTACTTGCAAAACCTCGCCCTGAATAAAAAATTGTTAGGCTCATATTACAATCTGAGCAGTACTCTGATTAATTTCTGAGCAACCATTTGGGCATCCAGTGAGGTTACAGTGTTGATTACACCCTTGTCCTTTTTTTTTTCAAGTCAAAAGTCTATCCACATCTATTCTAACACAGTTTACTACTATGCCCATTATGCAGAGTTTACAAGGCTGTAAGTATCATCCAGTTTTGCCCCTGCTCTTTTATGTGACAGCAAAACTGCACATGAGCCTATCTGGTGTCACTGATTCTTTACAAATCCCTTTCATCCTTCCTCTAAAACCTTTTGTCTCATTTAGATATTCCAGTTCAAGGATCATGCAGCTATTTTATCAAAATGCATTTTTTGTCTAGTGTGATTTGTTGACAGGAAGTTTAGGCTTCGCTGTCTCCTCTTACCAAGATTTTGCTAAGCTTTGAAATTGTTATTCAGTGAAGTGAAGTGGTAAATCTGTCCTCATCCATGGTGTTCGGACCACTGACTGGAACATTTTTGACTGACATTATTAAAAAGAAATATAACCCCAATCTCTTTTATTTTCAGTTTTCTGTGTCTTCAGTGATGTATGAAATTTCTTTTAGGTTATTACAAATCTTTATCAATTTTTTTTTCTTCACTTGTCGTAGTAATGCAGACCTTGTATTATGATTTTCCCTAGTGAAAGAGCATGACTTGAAGTTCAAATGGGCAGAAATCTTTGCCTGGAAAAAATATATATTATCTGCAGTGGGACTTTACCTACTCGGTCACACTAATATCAAAAGGGGGGATTACAGTGGAAATTTCATTTTGAAGTCTTCAAGATGACATGCCAGTTACTGTATTCTGATTTTTATGAAACTATGTTTACCAGAAGTTTTTCCATGTTTTCTGCACACATGGTCTCTATTCTTTAAAATGTCACTGCAGCATGTTAGCCTTAGAAAATCCTGAACCAGCTGTTCTTAGCTGGGCAAGAGGGATGACATCCTCACTCTAACTAAGAAGTCTTCTGAGAAATGGGAGAAAATGGAACAGGCATTTGTAACTACTATTGGAAAAGGAAACAGAGGATTGATATTAGCAGTCTTTAGATGCAGTGCTTTAAGCAGAAATTCCTCTTTTTCCTTGTTACTCAGCCACTTCTACCAAGATCTTCGTGACTGATATTGGCCATGGAAAGCAGAGTTTCTCCTGAGTTGGAACATTGCACATGGCATGGCAGCTAACTTGTGGTCCAGAAGATTGCCAAATCTTGTGATTACCAACTGATTACGCTGGTGTGAAAGGCAAATGTTGTTCATTGCATGAATTTCAGAAAAGCGAGGATGCAGTCAAAGACTTTGTTGTCTTGTCTCTATGAAGGCGATGTAGTAATGAATATTATCCATGACTGAATTAGTTGAACACTCTTTAGTGGAGTATTTAACTAGTAATTCATCTTTCCCTTTTATTTACAGAAAAAAAAATGTACACGTAATTGTGTGCTGCTGAAGGTCGCTTTAAAACGTAACCAGGTTCTTTTCCTTCCCCATTCACTTGATTTTTGCATACCTGTCAGGATTCTTATGAACTGGAGATTTTTTCCTAAGTATTACTCTACATATTAACTTAAAGATTTAATGAAGACAAAATATGCATGAGCAAGTTACCATTTTCAAGCAGAACTTTGCACACTAGGTTCAGCAGATGCTATGAAAAATAAACCACAGTACCTGTCAGGTAGTCTAGAAAAGTTAACACGATGGGAATAAAAAGCATTACAGCTACATCTCCCAGGAGGAGCAGTGACAGTGAAAGCAGCTGAACTCTGAACTACACCAGAAACCCCGAGAAAAACACCCAAGAAAACCCCAGCTGCACAGAGTTCACTAGACTCAAAGTGTTTCAAGAAGCCTTCTGGTCATTTTTATAATTGCATTTTTTAAAATTCTGTATTATTTTATACCGTCTATTCCATAAAGACTTTTAAGTTCTAATTCAGAACAAGAAAAGATGTGAAGCCACCAGTATTTCACAAGCATTTATGTTTCAGCTGTCACTCAGTTTTGCCCTCCATGATTCAGGTCCTTAATTAGTGGCCGTAACTAAGACCATTCTGTCATTTTAAGCATGGCTTATGGGACTAGTTTGACATATATAACACATCATTTGAGATACTGGGCACATTGTGGCTTCTTACAGTCTTATTGGAGAAAGATATTTGATTCAGTTGCTTACACAGGAGTATTTTAGATGCCCTGGGGTTTCTGGAAGACATCCACCACAACATAGGACCCATTAGAGACTGGTGATCACCTGGAACAGTTGCTAGAGGCTAATGGGGATACTTAGAGGCATCTCAAAAGAACCCTATGCATGACACTGATAAAAAATTACCTCTGGACAACAGAACTGAGTTCATGGAACTTGTAACACCTGGTTTTAGACTCCCAGCATAGATGCCTGAGGTAAGAGTATGGTCTTAACCCCCTAGGGCACCATTAGAATGCCTAAATACAAGTTTCAGATATCTCATGGAAACTGAGACATCTTCCTGGCACTTACAGGATTGACAAAGGCTCTATGAGACATCCATGTTCTTCCACGGGAGCTACAGGCTATGCAGGTTGCTGTGGAGCAGACAAAATGGTTAAAGTAGTGGCATTAGGCAGCCAAATCCCACCTCTTGTGCAATAGAGGAAAAAAGACATGGCTCGATTCTGCATATGGAATCTGAGAAACAATTTGAGATGTATTCAGGGAACTCAGCTTGCATCTAGCTGCTTATCCTGAAGGCTTATTTTTGCTATAATTTGTCATGAATTAGTGGTTTAGGTTGCTCATGAAATGACCAGGCAAGGTATTGGCAAAAGCATTTTTAATATTAAAGTACAACAAAGCTTGTTGGCAAGGTTCATTCTACTACTTACTTGTTGCTTAAAGCACACAGAGAGAAATAGGACTAAAATCTAAAATCAATCAAGCTAAAACTAAAATTAACCTAAAATTATCTACATGGAGGCTAGGGACAGAAAAAGGATAAGGATAGGAAAGGTAAGGATAAAAAGGAATAAGAGAGACCCTCTCATTGAGACACAAAGTTCTGCATGGACCCTCTCGCCAAATTTGGCCCCAGACTTGACCAAAGGTTCAGGCCTAAAAGTTTCAACTGCACTTTAACTTAACAGCACTTACTTAACAACCTAATTAAAAAAAAAAAACAAAATATTCTACAGATTTTAATAGAAGCATGACAGTGCTTATATAAGCTTTCTTTTAGGCTCAAACTTAAGAATCTAATGCACTTGAGAATCTAAGAGAGCAAAATCCATAGTACATTTGCTACAGCGCATTCACACACACACACACAGACCTTAAGGAGTATGTACAAGGTATATAACTGTGAAAAATTCCCCCTGGATTCAGTGAAGCTGAATACCTTCACATCTTCCCAACAGGCAAAGAGTTGAGCCTTGAGGAGTGGGGGTATCAGCCGAGGATCCATTGCCATCATTTGGCAATTCTTCAAGATATAGCAAACTTGAGAGATCCCTGGCTCTGAGGCCCCACTCAGAGCCAGATTCCTGGTCACAACCTGCTGTGGTCCAGAAAAGCGTAAAGGGCCTCACTTAGGACCCCTGTTTATAGGGCCGCAAGAGTGTTGGCTTTAGCCGTAGTAATTTTCCATCCCAGCCACAACTTGGATCAGGAACTTCCTGGGAAAGTTAAGAAATAAAAATGCTGTTCCACTGGAGTTGTTATTCAGGCAAGAAACAAATTTCCAAAGCTGTTTGTAAAAAAAACCCAGGAGCTCCTTAGACAGCTTAAGTTCCTGGGAGAAGAGAGTGTTTCTAACAAGCTCAAGAGGAGCTTAACCCCAGTGCTGCTTGCCAAGGCCAAGGCCTAACGAGCATTTCTGAGATCACAGTACAGCCCAAGGTGGGGCTGGATGCACCACCACATAAGCGTGGTGTCAGATCTACTTGCACTCTTTATCTGTCCAGTCTGACTCTGGCATTTGAAACCACATCTATGTGAGGACAACCATATCAAACCCCGAGGCTCTGAGGATGGTTTGCAATTACCTTAATACAAGTGCTTCACATCGCATCAGGTTGACTACATCCCACTATGAATAATTGTCAGGCTGAGCCCAACTGCCTGTCTTGTGAGGTTGTGTGGAAAAAAAAAGAGCGTAAACCTGGGGTAGAGGTAAATTAATCAGGTCCTCTCAAGACTTTTCTTGTTTCTTCTAACTTCTTTCCTCTTTCGATATGTAACAGAGAAGGCAAAATATCTGGCTTGTCCTTCAATTTGTCTTCAGCTTATGGGTCAGGCACTTCAATAAAATGAAGATAAATAAATCAGGAAAAGTAATGAATAATTTTAAAAAAGGAGCAAGGAGGTGGGGCGTAATTAAGGTTTAGGCTATGGTACTTACGGAACAAGTCACATAATAAAATTTAAGTCTTCTACATTTTGTGACTCTATTTCCTTCTTAATTGGATGTTTCTGATTGTCACTGGAAGAAAAAAACAGTTTAATTGGACACAAAATATCTCCAAGTGAGAATTCATAGTATACTTACCCTTGGTGACGTGTGACTCTCACTTCATACAGATTAAAACATAAATGCCAAATTTAAAGCCTAGGAGTCCTGAAGGCTATTCATCTCATCACCCATGCCCAAAAAACTTCAATATGTACCTTTGATGTTTGGAGAAGTGTCATTATGACAAACAGTCAGTATGACATATCAGCTGATTCTGTCTACTGCTTAAGTACTACCCAAGGTGTAAAATAGTGTAAGATCAAGTATTCAAGGTCCATAACCCTGGAGCATTCAAATTAACCTAGAGGCATCGCAGAAAAATTCAAAACTACAAGGAATCCCATATTTCATTATCTTAACTACCAGCAGTGTGTCCTCAGACATTCCATCTCTCGACTAATAAATAACCTCAGGAAATATTATTTATTTACATGGTTTTACAAAGACAAACTTTCTGAAAGTTTATGTGGGATAATTCTGAATATGAGGGAATGCATCAATAAACTTCTAATTAAGGCATTGACATCTTCCCCTTGGGGTGATAAGAAATCCATATACTACTATTTCATAACTCATAATTGTGTTATTAAGATTCCATATAAAATGGGAAAATGGATAATTAAATTGATGAGAAAACAAGCTAGAAACACTTTTTTCTTCTTTTTTCCGCTAGTGGTAAAATGCCCTATTGCATTGCAGCATGGAGCTCTGGGGAAAAAACAACAACAAAAACAAAAAATAAAAGATAGGTGGAAAGGCAGACCCACTCCAGGAAACTCTACCTATTATTGAAATATGAGCACACAAGAGATCAGGATGATAAATTTCTATCACTGTATCTTGCCTTGAAAGTAAACAGTCTACAATGTATGGAACACGGTAATTACGTAAAGTACAACAGACAAAGCAAGAATATCATGAGCAAAAACTCTTTGGAAAATATGCTTAGGTAGCAAATGAGTATGTAATCAAAAAGTACTTGGTGACTACCTGTGAGCATATTCTATGAAGGTTTGAAAAAATTTGCTAAAAATGTCCCAAATTCTTAAAGTTTCTTGGTTTTGATAAGCTACTACCCTGCAGTGGGATGATGCATATGGTGGGAGACATAGCCACAAAGGTTTTTTGCAAGTGAGTGTTTGAAAATTATTTTGAATGGGCTAAATAAGCACAAAGGAGAAAACAGTGGGTTTGACTAGCGCAACTCTCCGTCTAAAGTAGGTTGCAGTGAAATAATTTCCATGTTAGAAATTATCTCCCTGCACCACCCACACTCAATATATTACAATGATCAGACAAAATGCTGCCACATATTTTCTTGTTACTTTACACATATTGATTTTAACATTGGGGGAAGACTTTGGGGAATATTACTGTACTTTATGATTATGATGTAGATAGTGACTTTGTCACTTCTTCAATAATGTGCTGCTTTGTTCTCAGAATGATCATGAGGCAAAAAAGCAAGCTGTCTCCAGGAGTACAGTGCAAGCTTTAGAATGTTGGCTCTTTCTTTTAATCCTCCTGACTTCCTCAAAGTATAGAGGGGGGATTTAGATAAGATATTCAGAAGAAATTCGGTATGGTGGGGGCAATGAGGCACTGGCACAGGTTGCCCAGAGAAGTTGGGGATGCCCCATTCCTAGAAGTATTAAAGGCCAGGGTGGTTGGGGCTTTGAGCAACTTGGTCAAGCAGAAGGTGTCCCTGTTCTTGGCAGGGGTTTGAGACTACACAATCTTTAAGGTCCCTTCCAACCTAACCCATTCTATGACCTGGGATTCTAGCAGAGGGGGCATTCTTCCAGATTGCCATTTTTTTAAGTAGACCCATAGTTATAATTCATTATTTTAATTTTATTTTCTCCTTTGTTTTCAAGCCAATAAGCCTGAAGGCTCCCATCACAGTGTCCTTCATCCCCCTTCATCAGATCTGGCAATCTAAAAATGAGCATGAATATTCACGAGATTTTAATAGTTTCTCATCCCTGCTTGAAGATATACAATATATCTCATCTTTCTCAGAGCGGAGAGACAGAGTTAATTACTGTTCTCTGCTTTCTCTTTCAGCCATTACCTCTGTTGTTGACAGGTAGTTTCTTCTGGAGTGACTTATGGCTTGTTTCTTGCTGTGACTCCTTCAGGATAAAGACCTTTGGAGTCCTGACCATAGTGTGTTCCATTCAAGTACCCTTTTGGAACAAATGCTTCATCTCAGGCACTAAGTAGAGTCAGGATCTTTCCCCATCTCTCAGTTTCATTACCCTCCAATACTTCCTCGACTGATTACACAGCCTTCATTGCACCACTTTAAGCATGCCTGTGGTTCCCAAAGCTCAGGGCAATATTTGTACAAATCATTTCCTACCTTCATGAGTCACTGGAGCCTTGAGAGTTACCCAGCTGCCCAAATGCAGGCTCCTAGTCAATAATGCCAAGATTATTGAATGTAGTGGCTAGATTTCCATTCGCTATAATGGGAGCTTAGATACATGTCTTACAGGTAGACACCTACATTCCATTGAATCTAGAGCTAAACACCATTATTTGCACAGCATCTCTCTGAATACGTAAGCCAAAACTGCACGGGTCAATTGCTGCCATGTTGCACAGCAAGACAATATCTCATTTGCTATATGAAAAAAGGATGGGGAAGATCTCAGTTGGATGGGATTCAGTCGCCTGAACACAGCTATTAAGGGTTTTTTCAGTATTGCAGTGCAACTTGCTGGTCCAGCATCATGTGTCCATAAGACCACTGTCAAGGGGGTATCTTGGATATGCTGGGTCGTGTTGCACTGCAGCAGGTACATATCCACGGCAACTGTCCTTCTGAACATTCCACTAGTCTTATCTTTTCAAAGGTCCTGAGGAAGAGTGGCGCTCACTTTACCTTGCTTCATTTTAGGGCTTGATTCACCTCTAACAGAAAAAGATGGAAGTGACCAATGTGGTTTGAGATCTTGTAGGGTAAACCTGAGATATACCACTAACACTTGAAGATACAACCTAACACCTGCATGAGTTTCTTCTCTACAGCATCTGGAAACCAGGAGGGATTCTCTGACATATCTCAAATAGCCCTAAGCAACTAGGTCCCATCCTTCTCCTCAGCTGTCTGCCAGTGCTTCTATGGAGTAACATGAAAATCACTGAGAGATTCAGGATCCCAGAACCATTGAACCACAGAATGGCTGAGTTTTGAAAGCACTTCTGGAGGTCATCTAGTCCAGAACCATTCAGGCTCTTTTCAGAAAAGCTGCTTTACAGCCAGGTGACCCTCAATGTATGGCACTTTGGATTTTTTTCTGCTCAGCTGCAGGACTTTGCGCTTCACCTTGTCAAATTTCATGTCATTTCTGTCCACCTATTTCTCCAGCCTGTCAAAGATCCCTCTGGATGTGAACCTGACTGCCTGGAGTATCAGCCACTCCTCCTGGTTTTATGTCATCAGCAAATTTTCTGAGGCTATACTCTGCCTCATCACCCAGGTCATTAATGAAGATTTTAAACAAAACCGGTCCCAGTATTGACCCGTGAGGTACATTGCTCGTTACTGGTCTCCAAATAGACTCTCTGCCACTGATCATCACATTTAGACAACCATGTAAGGATGGGAGGAAACTTTCCCTGAGGTAGTTGGTCTCTATGCTCAGATCATGGAAGAAAAATAGAGTGACAGGAAAAGAAACACAGAACTTAGAGTAAATAACTACAACATGGCTCAGGACAGATAAGCAACTTCCATGTCTGTGTCCACAGATATGCTGCCATGTGAGGGTACATTGCTTCAAGACCATCAGTGACTGAATGAATAGACTGGTTTAGTACAATGGCAAACACTTTATTGGAGGCCAGATAGTAAATCAGTAAGTCATGTTTCACCTTATTTTGCCACTATTATTTTTCAGTTTTCTCTCAGATTGAAATCTCTGTCTTGGGTATTTTCCCTCATTTTTCTGGAGTGGATCCTATGTTACTATATTGTACTTTTGCTCTGAACTCTTCAAGAAATTATTTTTCCATTCACACAAGTGTGCTGAAGTTCTTATAAAGTATCATCTGGTAGTTTCATTAGTCTTGTTTATTTTCCATTCCAGCTCTTACCTCACTGTATAATTAGTCCACAAGATACTGTACTACTTAACGTTCCTTTTTCAAGTAGTATTTAGTTAGCTTTTCTCCTACATGATAGCACAATCACATGAATTGTGAGTTTTTAGAGTGTGAATACATTTTAAAGAATAAAGTTTAATGAAATGCAGTAAGAAGCATGCATGACTCAGATCCACATAATCTACTGGCTTTCCCTACTTAGATTTTTCAGTTTGTTCAAAAAAAACAAGCCTGCCTGGTAAATCTGCTTATAAACACTCGTGCACTGCACTGTAGCATGCTTTGAGGGTCTCATTCACCTCCATGTTAGTGCAGACTGAAGCAGCATAATGGGAAATCAGGGCTTCTAGTTCTCATACAGTTTCTGTAATTTGTTGGTATTGTTTCTATTTCAAAAGATGATTTTGGCATTTGGAAGAATGAGAATATGGCACTCCAGCATCAGGCAATAGTTCTGAAGATTGCAGGCAGCCTGTGACATCCTTGGCTGGTATAAATTGATCTTGCCCCAAGAGACACTATGAAGGTGATTTGTTTCAGATGAAGTTTGGCTTATGAAATATATTTCTGATCTGATAATGAATATCCACAGTACCCAAGAGCACAAAATGTTAGGCCTCTTTCTCCTGCAGACATATCAGGTATGTAATAAGCCGTTTCTAAAAAAAGCACATTGCTTGCCATATGTTGGTTTACTGTCATGAAGGTGGCAAACTGGATTTTTTCTTACAGGTATCTACTGGTAATTCTGTCTTGAACATCCTTAGCTACTTTTATGACTGCCAAACATAAAGTGTACTCAGCTTTTCTCTTCCTGATTTTCTGCATAGTTTGCTTGTGAGATGCTAAACTCTATTTTATTCTTATTTCTATTCAACTTGTAAATTCTCCTGTGGGGAAAAAAACTTAAGAGATAGGAAGTCTCAAGGGTGACAGAGCACTGGAACAGATTGCCCACAGGGGTTGTTGGAGTATCCTTCTCTGGAGATGGTCAAAACATGCCCACATGCCATCCTGTGCTAGATGAACCTGCTTTAGCAGGGGGTTGGATTAGATGATCTCCAGAGATCCTTTCTGACTCTAATTAGTCTATGACTCTGTGATTCTTTGAAAATTAGGAGTCCAGAGGACTGTATGCAGTCGCAAGGGGTGGCATAAGAGGGGTATAGTACAACCCCAAACATTCACACATGGGCATTTTTTACTAAATTAGACACATTCACTGTAAATTCACAGCACTAAGCCTGCACCCTGCTGACTCGGGAAAAAATGTCATCCGTCAAACATGCAAATCATTATTCCTTGATATTTCTGGGTGTTACAAGTTCTGCCCTGATAAAAGGAGGAGAATATATCAATGCCTGGGATTTCTTAGTAGGATCTGCTGATGATCACCAAAACAGGGAAGAAATTTTATTATTCATGGAGCTGAGTAAAACAAGTGCAATGAAGACTGAGATTGACAAACCAAATCAAAAAATCCTAGAAACATGCCTAGCAGACAGCCAGTGCCATGAAGCTCCATAAGAGAGATCAGACAAGTGGCAAGTTGAGTTCCAGCTCAACTTGCAGCTTTAGAAGAGGCTGGGGTGGCCCAGGCTCATGTCTTCCACACTAGGCAGTGCTGAATCTCACCTGTTCAAGTCTGTGGTTTGGTTTGCTGTTCTGCCAGGACAATATACAGTGGGCAGTAAAAAGCTGTTGAGATGAAAGGCTTTACACCCTCAAAGGCCACCATCTCAATGAACTGTTTGGCCCCCCTCATTCCCTTTGCACTCTCATTGTGGCCCCATCTCTTCCTTTGGTGGAATGTGTTCCTGATCAGCACAACAGGTTTTGAAGTGGAGCTCTATCCTGAAGAGTAACTATCCAAAAATCTCGCCTACTAACTCATCAGATTTGTCACTTTAATGTGTTCAGAAGCAGGTCTGTTCACTTTAATGACAAAAGTAAGCTTTTACTACATTTGATAACTCTATGGAGCCAATACAGCTGAAACATTAGAGTCGATTTTATTTCTTCACAGCTGTGCAAAAACAATTTATCGACATTCAGTCATGGACCCAACTGCCAATTCTAAATTGGAATTTCTGATTACAATCTCAGATCCAAAAAGTCACCAAAGGAAGTAGATGAACAAATTTCAGGGTAAGATTTATTTACAGACAATGATGTTCCCAAGGAAGTCATAATTTGAATAATGTAAGTTATGATAAAGTGGCAAAAAGGAGCCTAGCTTTCCAGAATTAAATTGGATCTACAAGGCTGATAACTGTCATAATTTTTATCAATAGAACATGGGGAAGACATTAAGGTACAGGATGAAGCACTATCATAGCACTTCACACATTCAGTGATTTTCTTTTCAAAAAAATTGAAACAGCGTTGTATTTGAAGTGCCTCAGTGTTGAGAAACTTCAGTCCTTTCCATAAAGATAAAAAGAAAAACCTCTTTGGGAAGGCCAAAGTTTGTGAGTAACAAAAAAATGGTCTAATTGACAACTCTGGGCCCACTAATGCTCTCCTAGCGCTGGAAAGGTTGTATTTTGCTGTAAAACAGAAGTCTGGGTAAAATTGTATTTACACTGGGGAGCAATCCTTCTTCTTACATGCACTATGGCTTTCCTTTCTCCATTCAACATTTTTCCTGGTGCTAAGCTGTGATTTTCCTTTGAATCATATCTGCCAATAAAGATATGAACATTGCAAAGTAACTCAATGTTATTGAAAAATATCCTAGGTTCCAGAAGTCCCCTTTATTTTCATCTTACATTTTACTATCCAATATTATTTAAATGTCACTTTAATAAAAGTGTCAACCAAATGCTGCTGTAATCAAGTGATTTCCAGGTCCTTTTTTATGCTGCTTTCTTTCTGTCATTTTAATATTAAGAAAGTTATTCTCTGTAAGAATGCTGCATGTGGAAAGGTCCTTATTTTGGTAAGGGAGTTATTTTCCCCTGGTTAAAAATGGGACTCTACTCTGAGATTTTGGAGCTTTAAGCAACACCAAGGTTTAGCCCCAGCGTCACAATCTTCTGTACTTGTAGAATATAAAAGTGAGAGATTCATAACCCCTTTCACTTTGATGAAAGCATTGGGAAGTGCTATTCAGTGTGGATCAGAAATCAGGGAATTAAAGAGGCAGAGAACGTGAAAAACTTGTTGGGGTTAGGCATCTGTTTAGTCTTCCAGCAGGCTGAAGCAGAGCGCAGTAGACCATGGGTATCTATCCATTTAAATCTGATGGTGATAGACTATATTCTTATCCAGCACAGGGTATGATTTATTAGGGGTGACAGGATTTTTACAACCTGGCGTTTGTACGTCCATTACTTGAACTACATGAGCAAGGAAAATAATGCTGCTCTGTTTATAGATATTACAAAAATAGAAATGAGCAAACCTTGAAAAAATGTCTCATATCTCCCTCCTTGTCCACATAAACTAAGCCTCTCCTAGATTTCTAGACAGAACTCTTGATGTATTATAGTTGACTGGGAAGACTTTCCAGGACAGACAAATTAAACCCTTTATTGGGTTTTTGCTAATTATGTGACTTTGGTGTTTATGAATTTCCTAAGCTAAAATGCAGTAATACATTTTAAACCTATCCTGCAACTTGTGACTGAAAATGGCTCAGCCTTGCCAGGGAAATGGGCAGGTGCCTCACTCTATGCTGCCCTGGAAATTGTGGGTTTCTGTGAGATGCCTAACTTTAACAATTCTTATGGGCTATAAGCTGTATGAGCTGTCCTGGGTACTTTCCTAGAATTGTCTCAAGTCAATAACTTTTCAATACACAACTTCAGAACAGTCAAAAAGGATAATAAGCAACATCAGCAAAAAAGAAATTTTCCAACTCTCTCACACTTTCCAAGCCCTGTCCCCTTGGCAGTACAGTAATTTCATGCAGGATTTTTGACACTGGTATAAGGACTTGTGAGAGTGTTTATAGAGAGACAAGGGAGCCAGTCTTCAAAACTACTCAATGAAAGTCCAATTAAATTTCTTGACAGCTGTTAAACCATCTCAAAACAATCTTGAATATACTTTTCGTTCTTCTGGGAATAAACTGATATAAGGATGGAGGAAATGTAGCAATGCACTTGTTTCCCAAGCCAAGTTTTAAACTGAAAATGACAAAACCAGGCAACAGTGTTCCATGAATTGTTGCACGAATTGTTGAGCATTAGGTGTTTATGGCTGGTGAAAAAGCAGAAAGAGTACAAGCTTCATTTCCCACAGGCTTGGCTGGTCTTGCAAGACTAAATATCAAATTCTTTTCATTCATCACCATCCACATGCAGTCAGAAATTGAATTCCACAATAGATTTATTTGGGGTCCATAAGTTTTAGGCACCTTCAAGTGCCACACTAAGAAAGTAATCACAAGAAGAAACTACCAGAAAAAAAGGGTAAGGCAAATAATTCCCTTAGACTGGAGATGTTTATATGTACTGGCTTAATTGGATACACCCTCATTAGAGTAAATAATGCAAAACTATGAAGTTCTAGCAATTCTAATGGCACCTTTGCACTTTCAAAAAAATTACATAATGTTCCATGTCCCCCTTTGGCTACATGTTTCTATATTTTGGCTAAGTATGTCTATACTACTTCCTTTGCCAACTATCTCTTTATCAGCACCAGACCATAAAAAAAATTTTTAAGACCACAACCAAAGGCTTTAGGATGACAGCTGGATGGTGTAGGTGAATGCATCGTTTTCACGGAGGTGAAAAGACCCAAGGAAATATTTCTATTTTTAGCATGGACAATATCATGAAATGTTTGGCTGCATCTTTCATTCTCATGCCCCAACAATGGCTCTTGCTCTTTGTTTAGAAGCAAAAGAAGCAACCTATCCTTACACTTCTCTTTGTCATGAGGTTTTCTTTTCCTGCTCATAAGCCCCTCCTCCAGCTGCTCCACCTGAGGCTGAGAGGGCAGCTCATCAGGGCTGTGCAAAGCTGTCTTCCCTTTCTATTGCTAATACAGGAGTCAGGTATATCTTTGCAGTTTCAGATACCGAAAGGCTACAAAAGCCTGAAATTAATCCAATAACCAGGCCTCTACTTCATGACCTTCTGAACAACGCCCCACCCCCCCCCACCTCCTTATACAAAGCAGCAGCCAGCTGATGGGGGAAGCTGTGAGCATTAGTGGGGCTGTGGAAGTGGTGTCTTCTGTGACTGCCAGGAGGTGAATTAAGGGTTGGGGATGCTCAGTTTTTTATTTGGGAAAGCTCTTGTGCAAGAAAATAGTTTGAGAATATATTAAATAAAGCAAACATTGTGATGAAGTAAACGTCAAAAAGGCAGTTTGATTGCAAGGTAAAGTTTACGTGGTCTTTTTTCAATGTGAATTTTTGGAAACAGTAAAATTTAAAGTGTTGGAAACTGTATTTTTCTTGGTTGTTTTTAAGTAAAGTATATAAATATAAATATATATATATATAAAAAAATATATATATGTATGTAAAAATACAAGGCATGAGTATTTTCCAGTGATGCCTCCATCTTATTCTAGTACTTCATTTCTGTCCCTGAAAAAGCTGAAAGGAGTCATACACATTTGAATATTGACCTCTCTACAGTGATTCTCAATAAAGATACAAATTAGTGTCAATGGTGATGATGTTTTTTCGTAGTATAGACACCTGCCCATTAGAAACTGGACTGAAGCCAGCAGATAGTACTCATGATATCCAACCACTTCGTTACTGGGCAGTATTCAAGTCAGTGACACAAAACAAAAAGCTCAGCCACCCATTACAAATCACCCAAAACACGCAGTCTCCCTGAATATATATAATTCTTTAACATTGATTAAAATAGCTTCATTAAAAAATGTATTCAAGGGCCTCTGATGCTTTTTATGTAGGCCAAAGAGTACTTGTTCTACAGGATTGAAGGAGGATTAATCAGCAAATTGGCTGCAACTTCCTTCACAAACAGTATGTTGATTTCTAACTACTGTATTTTAATAGTGTCTCTGAGCCTGAGACTTGATTTTGTGGCATTCAGCATGTGACTCATGTTCTCTTGTAACTGAATTATGCATTCGATCTTGACTTCCAATTTTAGTTTTTACCTCCAAAGATCTCAGTCAGTCCTAAACAAAACCAACCAGCATACTTCTAAGGTTCTTTTGGTTGTTTTAATTTCTTATTATTCACAAGGACTCAGAGACTCGAGTCCAGCCCCAGACAGAGTACTTGTACAGATGCCTACCTGAGCACCTCTCATAGTCTTACCATCTGTCTTATAGTGTCGCTTTTTCTCTCCGGGTTTGCTTCCCTTTTGAGACTTCAAAAGCCTTGCTTTGCTCACTGAGTGGAAAGGATGTCTTTTTTGAATGCTTATCCACAAGGAAATCTATCTGCTACTCTACTACACGGCCTCTTTGTGCTGCCACACCAGTGCATAAAAAGCACTTGGGACCCGAGTTGGGAAAAACCTTTCTGCATGTGCATCTCTGGCGGATAAATTGCTCCAGTATTTTTATTTGCCTGATTTACTCCCCTTTCATGTTATGTATAGGACTAGAGGACAGCCCAGTTTGCCAGAGACTTCTTATTTCTAATGCAACCTCCTGCCCCATGCAGAGGCAGCTTTCAGCTCAGCATCCTCCCACCACACACCACTTTGAAAGGTCTGGCTCCATCCTCACTGTAGGTGCCCAGGGGCTGCTGTTGGGTGCCCCCAAAGCTGTGTCCTCACCAGGCTGAACAAGTCCAGGTCCCTCCTCAGCTTCTCTTCCTCCTCCCACTGTAGTGGCCTCAACTGAACTCCCTCCAGTTTATCAATGCCTGTCTTGAACTGGGGAGCCAAAAATGGATCCAGTAGCCTAAATGTAGTGCAACAAATGCTGAGCTGAGGGAGTAATCACTTCCTTTGCTCAGCTGGCTGTTTCTATTCATAAAGCCCAGGATACTGCTGCTGCCAGATCCACCACTGGCTCATACCCAGCTCACTATCTACCAAACCCAAAGAGCACCTACAGCAGAGCTGCCTCACAGTAGAGCCAATCCACCCCCATAGTTGTCCCTGCCTAGGGGCAGAACTTCATTTTTTCTTATCAAATTTCAAGAGGTTGCTGTTGTCTGTTCCTCCAGGCTGCCCAGGTCTCTCTGAACGCAGCCCTGCCCTGAGCATGTTGACTGCACCCACACTTGGGTGTCAGCTGCAAAACTTCCACAGTTTCTTTAGGCAGTTTCTTCTCTCTTCTCACCACCTCCTTCTTGCGAGATCCTATTTGTTTTTATCTTATCTGCTTACTAAACACAAGGTAAATTGCAGCCTGTTCAGCTGTTTGAGCTGACAAGGAGAAGTCTCTCTAGTTTAATCCAGATCACACTCCTTACACAATCCTTTCTCATTCATAATATCCAACCACAGGAACCTGGAGAATGTAATTTCCTTGCTGCTGCAACAAGGCATTTTTCTAACAGCCGTGTAAAACCTTAATCAAAGCCTACAGTGTACTTTCGCAATGCATCAGTAAGACCAAATACCAGCTCTTTTCGTGCTAGCTGATTAGTCTAATCTCAAGAAAACCAGCTAGTGAACTGTGCTAAAAGAGTATTTCCAAACTGGATTCCATTCTTTGCTTTGCAAATAGTTTTAAAAAACTTTCAAAATGTTACTTTTATTTTAATGAGTAGATTTTTTTCTCTTGTCATATGCAGGCTTTTGTAATCTTAATAAATACGCATTTTAGATACTGATAGTCCTCGTATGAGTAGGGTTCACAGATTCCAACAATTTTAAAGGAAGAGTTGGTCATCCTATATTTGCTTTAGTTTTCTGGTTTACCATGCTAATTAAAGGATCATTAATTTCAAACACATTAATATATGCAAAGCTCCCTGCAAATACAAAACTCAAAGCTCAATTACTGTTCCACATTTTGCTGTTCCCCTGTGTAAAAAATAGGATAAGGGTCACTTTGTTCTAAAAATACACAGAGAGTGTATTTTACAGCTCATATATATGTCAGCAAGTATTTGTGGATCAAAATACGGTAACACCAAATAGATGATACTAAAAATGTCAACGAAAACATTAGAATGGAAATACACCACCTATTTGTTTGTCAGCCAAGTAACAAACCTGGACTAATGCTTTTTCTTTGCCAACCCTTTCTGGGTTTTTTTCAAGCCTGTGTAGCATTAAAGAGGAAATCATGCATTCTGTGTGCCTATAAATATTCACATACCCCATTTCCCTCAGCTGCTCTTTTGTCCCCTGACTAAGATATATGGATGTTCACCTGAAAAGCAAATGCCTGACTGTCATTATTCATGTCTGAATGCCAGCTCCAGAGCAAGGAGAAGCCAAGGCTCTTGAAATAAGCAGCCACCAGGGGAAGGTTCAAATAGCATCCAGGAACTACACCTCTGACAGTGGCCTCTTGATGACAAGGCTGTTCCCCTCCAGAAGGCCACAGCTGAAGAGATAGATCAGTGTCAGGCTCAGGATCTGTCTTTGTCCTTTCTCCAGACATCAGTTGTTGGTTTTATTGGCATTGTCCAAACCAAAACTACAAAAATAATAATATCAACCAAATGATACTAAGGACAGCAGTGAAAGCATTATCTGGAAATACAATTCCTATTTGTTTGTCAGTCCCATCCAGGATGAGGTCTACTGCCTTCTTTTTCCAAGCATGACTCAACATTTTACATGCTTTGGGATCCCTGGGGCAATCAAATTGTTGGATGCCATCTCCCAATGTTCCCCAGAGAATAAGGAATTGCAGGCTGATTCTTTTAGCTGAGTACATCTTATCTGAGCATATTTACCTTCTCAAGCCTTCATTTGCTACCTCAGATTGGAATAAATTAGCATTATTTGCCCTAGGTGTCTATAGGACTCCCAGACAAATACACCAGCTAGAGACAGGTTGGGATATGAGTTGTCAGTGGTCATCATCCTTCTGAACTTTTCCTTTGCCATAGTTGTGCAGTGCTGCATGTTGGCTGTGCCACTAGCCTAGCATGTCTTTGATGACAATAATCCTCTGTGCTTTACGTTTTCTCAGAACAAACACTGAAATCCATCAAACAGCTTTATTTCACTATGCAAGGGTCTTCTTCAGTTGTGCACTGCTAAAGCACGTATCTAGAGTGGTAAAAACACAGTTTGCACCAAAAGTGAACGCACCTAAAATAAGGTGAAGGTCCTCGGATGCTGTCCTGATTGATATTACAGCAGTACGCGTACAAATGAATAGCTGTAAATATTTGAGTTAGCTTTTGTTTAGAAACAATTCCCTGGAAAGAAGGAAAAGATCTCGAGCTCCTAGCAGCTCAAAACAGAGACATTTCATATGCTCACTGGATTTTCTTGTTCTAAGTAGTTAGCTCTAGTTTTGCTATAGAGCAAGAAGTGTGATTAGCATGAGAAAACTTATTTTGGATGGCTTAAGAAACACCTATAAGATCTGAGACAGTCCCATCAAGCACAGATATAAAGCACCCGAGAACCCTGTTTCTCAGCTTGCTGTGTTTTTCAAATAGAAAATGCACCACATTTATCAGATCCCTTTCCATTTGCAGCATGAATTGTTGCCCTCAGTTTATCCTGTAGGTCTTCAATTTTTCAAAAGCAATTCACTGCAAACTCTTTCTCTGCAAGAGAAAGAGAAGATGGAGAGAAAAGGGCAGGCTGAGGATGCCGCACTGCTCTTTGCACTGACACGTTCTCTCACCACACTGCTTGGAACAAACAATACAACCAGTAATGGCTTTAGTAATCACAATGCCCCATGTTACATTGCCGTCTGGCCTCTCTCTAACAAAGTCATTTAATTCTCTGGAAAATCAGCCCAAAGATAAAGATTTTTCAGCACCTCACAGAAAAACTATTAGGTGTAATTTCTGTCACTCTCTTCAAGGCATTTGCAAGAACGTGCTTGAGAAATTATTGTCACTGAATGATCAAAATCATATATAAGGTCATATGAGACATGAAAACACTTTCTGTTTTGTAATCCATAATGGCAATTTTTAGGAACTTCTAGGATCTTCTGTCTCCAATATTGAGGAACTTGATCACAAAAAATATTGAAGTGAACTGCAAAATGGTTCTGGGAGGTAGAGAATTTGTTTTATTTCAGTTTTATAAACGTGAGTTTGTCTTGCAGACAAACAGACACAATTCTTACTGTGACACACTGAGGAGAAGAAGGCAGAAGAGGGAACACAAATTTAGGGTGGAAGTCACCTCAGCACTTCAAATATTAAATATCCAGTATAAAATAAGCTCTGAGAGAGCAAGAGAGAGGTCTCCCAAGCACAGTACATCACACACTAAGATAGATGGCTGGGGCACGCTGCTCGCCAAAGATGTCTCTCCCCACTGGTCCTGTCAGGAGCTGAGCCAGCCTGAACAAACAGCATTTTGACAGCTGAAGCCTGAAGTCTTCCCTTTAGTACTGCCACTTCCAAGGTGACCGTGGGAGTACCTACCCGCTGGGCTGTCTCCTTGTGCAACCTAGGTCAGTTCTCCAGGTAATTTATCTCCAAAAAATGAAGCAGTAACCGCGTCACAACTGGCCATTGTGTTCCATCCTTAAATCAAAACTATTTTGCAGATCAAGATACAACTTACAGTTTCACAGAAGAAACAAATGTTCTTGAACATAACCAACATAATTATATCTATTATCTAGCAGTTTAGACCAATCTGTTCTGTAGTCTCCTCTGGGCAAATCTACAGAGTTCAATCTGCATTTATTTTTAAGGGATAGACTGTGCTAACCAGAAGAGAGGACCACTACTGAAACTGCAAACCACATAAGTCACAGAACTCTGTTCCCACACAAAGACGTCTCTTCAGTAGAGTCAAAATACTGTTGATTTATTTGCAACAGCCTTTCTCTATCTCATGCCATGAGTCCCAAAAGAAGACAAGGAGTCATGCTGTTCTTCTTACTCATGCAGAGGAAACTAAAATCTCTTATGAAATAATAAATGCACTCTGAAAGGCCTAATGCCAATCTAATCACTCTGCAAATCTTGATCTTAAGTGGCAAAAATGCCTGTGCTGCTCAGTGACAAAATCCAACACTGAATCCACGTGGAGATGAAGAATAGAAATGCTTTGATATGTCTTGTTTTTCCTTCTGCTCCAAAGTCTTGGTTTCAAAGCCTGGCTCCTATCTGCTTTAATAAGAAGTGATGTGTAATAGGAATGAATCCACCCAGTGAGACAGCTAGTGTTAAGGATCTGCAGGACACATTACCCCTGTTTCAGGGAGCAGTACCTCAGGTAGGTCTAGTCTCATCCCATGGACTAAATGGGACAACTGGCTGGAACACACAAAAGGCTCTCCTGAAGCATATAATTTTGTTTACTTCACCCAAGAGCAGTCCACCTTTTTGAGAGACTGGTCCATGACCCAGAGCAAGGTAATAGGGACAACAGTCTGCACTAAAGTATTGATCTAGATCCACCAGGCATTGTTTTCATGAACATGCTGGCAAACCAAAAGTACATGACTGAAAAGCTGACTCTCTGGCTTAGTCTACACTACTGAAATTAGATTGTCAAAGCTACCTAACAAACAGGCAGCTCATGCCCAAAAAAGGAACTATGTTCTAGGCAGCACTACACCATATTTCTAAACACCACCCTTTATACTGGCATCTTTTACCAGAATAAACTGCATAAGTTTGCATTTCCACACTCTGAGCTAGCATAGCTTCTTTAGCAAGAACTTTACATTTAGATATTTCATAAACTCTGTGAAGTCTACACCATTCTGAACCAAGAAAAAAATCCAGGAAGGAATCAAGGTGCCTAAACCTTTCCCTGGTGAACCAGAACACTTTTCATAAGCACATTTCATTCCAGCAGAACATAATTAACCTCACACAGTGAACGCCTTCTCCTTGCCAGTCTTATCTTCACTAATCGGATATTTGTGTAAGCTAGAATCTGCTTTGTGTAATACTTAAATAATCATGGAAGGAATGTGACCCAACTGTGAGAAACCTTTAATCCTCTCTTCCCCTTTCCATAATGCAGGTGCACCTAACAACACAGTGCAAACTTTTAACATGTCTTTCCTTTGACCTCTTGTGCTCTTTAGCTCCTGTTGGTACCTAACCAGTTCCCCGTGTCACAATATACATAAATTACCTCCATGTTTTTCATAGCATTAGGTTACATGAGAAGCAGACAACAAACTTGTTTTGATATCTGAGGTCTGGATCCAATAAAAGATACATGTATTTGACAATAACAACGCTCTGCAAGGCCTCTGCCAGGACTTCTGGCTCTTGGGGTAGAACCTAGAGCTGCGATTTTGCCACAAAAGGGCAATTATAAACAGACATGCTACCTTCAGTAGTAGTCATACTAGTCTTGTCATTAGGAGACACTAAGCACAATGAAAGATCTCAAACCCTGTCCCTCAGCAGAGTTTAACTGAGGCAAGACTGGAGGAATACACACCTTCCTATATATTTTCACATCCATCCATACACACATGCACACGTAAGTATATGTATATATATGTATGCATGCAATCTGGATCCACAGCACAGTGTCCTGCTCACTAGAGAGAAACCTGCAGTCAGTTTTGCGAAGATACAGACAGTCCCTTCTTTGCAGAAGCAGGGTTGAAAGTGCCAACATGGCGATGAAGAAAGTAGGTAACCAAGGCAACTTTCTTCTTCAGCTTGTGTAGTTACAGACAACACGTTCTGGTACTTTCTTCAATGTCTGTAAGGAAGAAAGTTAGTCTGGATGTGGTCAGTGTCCATGCCTTTTCTTGATGTGATCACACTATGTAGGAAAGCTCTTAAGACTCTGGGAAAAATCAGAGAGCATGTGCACTTCAGAAAATGTGGTAGTCAGTGCACTTACCCGCAAAACAGAAAACTCAGGCTCTGCTATTAATATACAGAATCCCTTCTGGGGTTTTATCCAGGTGAATAAACAACTGGATAACCGGTAACTAGTATGCCCTCCCTTTCAGAAGGTACCATCATTACGGAGGAAGATTGATCCCTGTTCCCTGTCCTGGCTCATGAAGCTTGCATTTTTGCCCCTACAAGGCCTGGAAAAATGTCCTTGCCCATCACTTGTGTCTGCAGAGTGCAGAGTGCTCTGCTGGAGTTCAGGTAGAGCCGAACTTGCTGAATAGGAGCACTGGTGGCCCTGGTCTCCTTAGAGACTATGTCAACCATCACTGTGCAGAGGAGGACCTCCTTCGTGAGCTGTATGTTTAAAAGTAAATTGTTAAGCTTTCTGGGAAAAATAAACAGCTGGATGCTCAGTTCCGACTAAGTAGTAGCATTTAGCCTTGCACTGAAGCATAACTTTGAGAACATTTTATCACTAAAACTCTGGTCTTTCAGCTGCTTCAGCAAGCTAGGCACCATGGGGAGGCAAAGGAGAAGTACTCTCTTGGACCAAATTATGTGTAGCCTGCATTCAAAGTTCTTAAATACTCTTTTGTTCCCAAAGTCTTTGAAAATGAATCTGGGCAGGGAGTAAGCATCATGAGACTTTTACAAACACCATTCAGGAACTGTGCCTTGATCTTATGTTACACAATGATGTCCTGTTCAAGACCCAGCCTAAATTCTGATGAGTCAAATCCGCATCAGGAAGGCCAGAAAAAATTGATCCCAGGCTTTGATCATCAGCCATCGTCTTCTGGAAAATATAGATTTTTTGCAGCTCAAATAGGGTCCTGGTGTTTCCAATCTAGTGACACAAAAGCACATCTGGATATGGGGACAACAGCTGCTCCATGAAATCTGACTGACTGGGTTCTCAGACAGAATAAAAGTGTGATGTTGGCAATGCAAGAAAATACTTTAAATCTGAAGCTGTGAGTAGTGTTATATAGGTGATTCCTTGCTTTCTGCCCTACCTTCACTACGCTTCTGTTTTCTCCATATGGTTCTAGTTTTGGCACTGAGTCCAGTTCCTCTTCTGTCTGTCACTGCCACAGTTGAACTACTCTCACGAGGCCAGGCTAGACTGCCAGACTTCTGGCAGTAATGCTCCTTGGAGAGCTTAATCTTGCGCTTTCTCTGTTAAGAGAGAATAGGATGCTCTTCAAAACGCTGTAGTACTAAATTTTCAGAGAGGGGGAACCCCCACATGGCTTATGAATAGTTACAATTAATAACACACCACAGAGCAATCCAATGACAAGCTTAATAAACTGCTCAGGAGAAAGGAGTGTGGTAGTACTGAGCACTGTGTGAAAAAAGTGTGTGTGAAATCTTGCATCTTTGCACAATGCAGATAGTGAACACTTGAACTGTTACCCAAATTTTTCACCCTACTGATCTCAGAGCTACACTTGAGTCTGGCAGCGGTATCACCTGGAACGGCTTCACTTAGGGTTTCTGCAGTAGTCTGTTACTGATTGACTAGCTTGGAAAACTGGGATTCATAATTGGAAGGGTCAATGCCTGAACTGGCACACACTTGACTTCAGCTCCAGGCACTGCTTGTAGCTAATCAAATTCCTACCTGTTTTATGAGAAAAAATACATCTTGCATTTTGTTCCAGTCTTTTTAAAAGAGGAGAGTAAAAAAGAAGGTGCTTCAGACCATGGCACTATCCTTTCTCTTTCCTTAAAACTACAGGCAGTTTGAAGCATGGTAGGAATTACCTCATGTTCTGCAGGAGCATAAGCGCAATTTCTGGGCCATCAGTGATAATTGGGCAGGAGAGGCCACTTACACACAGTGATTTCCATAGTCCTCCACAAGCAAGGAACAAGACTATTACAGCTGTCTTCTGCAAAAAAGACAAGCTGTAAAATGTTGCAAACAGCTGTGGAAGAGAGACAGATATGTCCACACTGCAGATGTCCACAACTAGTCACTGATGTCCACAGTAGGGAAATTGAAGTATGAATTCCTGGGGAAAGCCGAAAAAAAAAAATAAATTATTCTTTATATTCTTACGAGCCTAGAAATAGATGAACAAGAGTTACTAGGCCTCTCCTTCTGTCATATCCTGCTTTGTACATCAAGGCTTGTACCTTGTGAACATTAGCACAGGTGCTTGACTCTCATGCTTTTGTGTAATCCACTGATTTCAAAGATAACTGTGCATATGTACACATTTTAACATGATTAAGGCCTACATTCAAATTATTTCAATATTGCCGTGACAGATTAATTACAGAAAATGACCACTAAATCTGCAGTTTCTGCAGAAAGGCTAAAATAAGGGTTGGGTAACAAGATACAGTTTACACACTCTAAAGGGCTTTTCTGTAGTCTCTATTTGTCTTTTCCCATGTAATTTCTCTCATCTTCCTAGTAAAGCTAATCTAAATAACCATAAAACCAGATCAAACCTTTGGACACTCTTATTCAGAAAGAAACAAGGCTAAATTCAATTTAATTTAAATAATTTCTAAAGTCCAAAGGAAAGCAAATTATAGTGACTGAAAGTAAGTTTCATTTTGCATAATTGTTTCCACTATGGTTTGGGTGATTAATGTAACTTCAATAATCAATTTCAAAATCACTATGTTTAATTCAGATTGTTTTCCCTCAGCATCAATATGTAGAGAGGCAGCTATTTGCTGAAGTTCATAAGCCCTTTAGAAAGGCTTAGGAATATTCTTAAAGAAAGAAAAAGGAGCTCACTTCAGTTACCAGAGAACCACAAGACGAAGTCTAGCAGTTCTCAATCAGACATTAATGATGTCCAGTATCATCAGGCAACCTGCTGACATCACACACTGTCAAGCAATAACAGAGTGGTGGAAAACATCATTTTTGAAGCAGCATGATCACAGTGAATTTGGATGACCTGATTCCGTAGGGCTTGAAAAGGCCAGTTTTCTGAGCTCCACTCCAAACACATCCTGTCTCGTAGGTCACAGATTAGACTTTGATACAAGCTTAGGTTTTAGAACAGCTTTCATGTTCCAAAAATGTTGTCAGAGACATGGGATTGAACTGCTAATTTGGCAGGATATCATTCTTTTCACTAGCACTGTAACATATGGGGATGGAGGAGGAGAAGAGATGGGAGTGAAAGGTGGCTGTTTTGCATCCCTACTCAGCTCACTCTCTCTTTTTTAACATAGTCATCCATTGCAGTCCCTCACTGCATAGGCTTGGCAAGCTCAGGGGCCAGATGTCAAAGCCTGGCTTTGACTGTAACTCTCCAACACCGGTATTTGGCTGTGCCATTGCTTTATTCATGGGCTGTCCATTACTGATTTTTAAAAGAGTAAAGCTATTGAGTTTGCATCATTATCTCTCTGCATTCAATTCAATTATTTACAAAATAGCCATTTTTTAGCCACAGAAAATTCCAAGATGTGGCCAAGAAACTCCATTCCTTTTTTTTTTTAATACTAGGAGACAGATCAACCATTATCTAGTTAATTGGCTTCTTCCTTAGTAGTCTAAAATCACTAATCTTGTTTTCAAATCCAAATACCTCAATCTGTGAGGAATTCGGAGAGCTCACCCTGGGCTGCTTTTGTGTTTGTGTTGTGGATGCCTGTAAACAGTAACGAGATGTTGCAGTAACTTGTGCATGAACAGGGTCAGGCTCAGAGATGGCTATATATCAAAGCTAATTAGAAAACAAAATCTTGGGGGATGTGAAAGCATTTCTCTGGAGTGCTGCTCTCTTTGACAGCTGCAGGCGTGTATCAGCGATTGCCACCTCCTGTGAGGAGTCTCAGTTTTCTTATACAAACTCTTCAGCATGAAGAGGGGCAGATGAACTGGGCCCACAATAGAGGGGTTTGAAGTTGTATTCTTTTTGTGGAAAGAGCTATCTAGGCATTTGAGATGTTTCTATGGAGCTATATATTGCTGCCCAGTAATGGGGGAGGGATGTGTGAGATGTGTCATCATTTCAGCTCTTATAAGGGAAAAATGAAAGGTATTAGTTGGAGAAAACAATGCCATTATTGTCAAGAAGAATGAATATTGCAAGGGAAAAAATGCAACTGAAAGAAAATGCATTATAGTATTGTTTTTAAATATTCATTTCTATGAACTAAAACTACTGTTCTTTTTATTGACTAAGGTGCCTCACATTAATATTGGAAACATCTATATGGAATTTACAATATTTTAATTATTTCTTGCCCTGCCTGAGATATTAATGTTGGGATTACCTTTGAAAGAGTATTACTATTGGTGATTTATGCAAAGTTCAGCAAGTTCTATGACTCTACCAGTTTGAATTAAAACAAGCAAAGGAGGAAGTATGCTGCTATCATGCCAGCTCTAGATTACGATGTTTAGTAGTTAGTGTGGTCAGTGTACTTGAAGCTTTACCTTTGGTCAGTGTCCTGGAACCCTTCCTTTCCTTCAGCAGCAAATCACTAAGGGAGGAAAACCCCAGCAAGGGAGGCTTGGCTCCATGGACTTAGATTTAGGATTTAAATAGTATCTTATAAGTAATGTGTTTCACCTGTTGCACCTGTTTAGATTCCACATTCAGGCCAATGCTTTTATAGTTTAACTGTTACTGGTTGAGCTGGGCAGAAAGTGTGTTTAATAGATAAAATTTTCTGATTGTGTTAAGCTGGATATGATTCATCTCCTGGCACTCTGTCCTGTTGGATTTAACCATAAATTATTTGTACACACCGAAACTGCATGTATTGGGTTTGTGTGGCAAGGTTTTGCTACAGGGGTGGTTTCTGTGAGAAGATGCCAGAAGCTTTCCCCATGTCCGACAGAGGCAATGCCAGCTGGCTCCAAGACTGACCCATTGTTGCTCAAGTCCAAGCCTGACAGCCATGGTAGTAGCGCCTCTGGGGTAACAGATTTTAGAAGGGGAAATAAAACACCTGCACAACATCAGCTGCATCCAGAAAAAGGAGTGAGAGTATGTGAGAGTGACAGCCTTACAGACACCAAGGTCAGCAAAGGAGGAGCAGGAAGAGATGCTACAGGCATAAGAGCTGAGATTCTCCTGGAAGCCTACAGGGGAGCTGAGATCACCAACAGCCCTTGGAGGACCCCACCTAGATGCAGATGGATGTGTTAATGAGGCTCTGACCCCATGGGAACTCTACACTGGAGCAGGCTCCTGGCATGACCTGTGACTCTGTGGAGAGAGGAGTCCAAGCTAGAGTAGGTTTACTGGCAGAACGTGGTTTATTTATCATTAACCAACTTGGATTTGATTGGAAATAAGTAATTTCCCCAAGTCGTGACTCTTTTGCTGATGACAGTTATTGCTGAGTGACCTCTCCCTGCCCTTGTCTTGACCCACAAGCCTTTTGTTTTATGTTCTCTCCCCTGCCCAGCTAGGAAGGGAGTGACAGAGTGCTTTCGGTGGGCACCTGACATCCAGTCAGGGTCAACTCACCACGCTGAGTTACTGCAGCTGTTCAATAGACTCATTTATCTCAATGATTTAAGATATTTAGAGGTCAGAGGATCTCACGGTGAATCCCAAGCATCTTGTTTCTCTAATAACTAATCTGGCTATGGTTCTTTCAGATTTCTAGCGTTGGAAGCAATTTCCTAAACCTGTTCCAGAGACTATCAGAGCTTGCTTTCCTGGTCAAAAAGAGGCCATTCTGCTTTCCAAGACAAGAGGCAATACCATGATGCCCGACCATACTGGCAGCTTTGCTTTAGTCTATCCGAAATATCAGCTACTTCACTTTATTCAGCTGGAATCACTGAATATTTTCTCTGATCTAACTTGTCAGGGAGCCTATGGCTACCCCACAATGTCTGCCACTTGATGCCCAGAACTGGAACATTTTTGTAAGAGAGGCAGAGGCTGTAGAGGCAGTAACTGGAGGAAAAAAACAAGTGAAGCTTTCACATGGCAGACCAGTTGACAGCATTAAGCAGATGTTTTTCATTTGTAAAAGAAACCGCTTATCAAGAAAGAAAGAAACTCTTTCTTGCTGTGGTCAGTCCCAGTGGAAACCACTTGAAAGTTGTAGAATAGAGACGACATCAGAGCAGTGATACCAAGGGAGAAAGTGAGGAATTTTGTTTTGTTCTGTTTTTTCCTTGCTGTCCCAGTGAGAATAAATAAGAGCTATACTGAAATACCCTATGGCAAATCTCACTCTAGGTTTCCTCCATGGGACATGTGGTAAGAAAAGGATAATGAGACTACATTTGTTGTCAGTGATGACCTACCCCATGGGAAATGCATCTCTTCTTCAGTCCTGTTTTTGCTCCACGCTATGGCTACTCAGGCACCCAAGTGTGAAAATTCGTATCACTAATATGAGTTAAAAATCCAGGTTCCTGTGTGATATCTAAGACAGATAATCAATTTAAAAAAGGAGTCACAGAAGTCAGCACATTGTATGAAATACACTTAGTTCAACAAGGAGAAAATACAGAAACAGTGCTGGAAATCTTGCCCTTCTCTTGTCCTTTAGGTATGTACTTGCATTTTTAACTTACTCACTTAGTTGAGAATTGTTTTTACAGCCTAAAATCATTGCGCTGTCTTTTGAAATATGATTGCTGAGTCATATGAGCCATAAGACTGCCTTGACAATTAAGACAAGGCAGCATGTTTCACTTCTCGTACAGAAGGAAATACAGACTCTGCTCATCAAGAGAATGGCCTAAGTCCTCTGCAACCTGGGCATGTTCAAACTCACCATTCCAGGAAAGAACCCAAACCCTGGAAGAGCACCACTTTCTACATTTACTTTTATAACAAGGAAAATAACAAGGAGGAACGAGACATTTGTTCATCCATCCTTCTGCAGCCTCAGGCAGGGTGAAGACCCTCCAGTGTGAGATGGGATGTGGGTCCAGGTCTCTGGCTCCATGGGCGGATATCAACATCTAAAGTGGTATATAAAAGGCATTGGGTTGCACATCTGTTATCCGCGTGAATGAGTTTTGGTTCTTCAGAAGAATACCTACAGTATCATATGTCCAGGAATATATTTTGCAGATGGAGAGAATAAAGACACTACCCTGCATCATTTCCTTCAGTTTCTGGCATCTGGAGATGGACAAGTGTTTTGACTCCACCTTTCCTAGTTTCTTGCAGGCTAGCTCTAGACACTGCCCTGTCCAGTGTGAGGTTTTGAGTCCCAGACAGCACTGGGGGTATGCACGGGTTTTATTACACAGGTCTTTCAACTTCCATTCTGGTTCCAAGACATCCACTTTGCCTTTTCTCTCCCACACCTTCTCTTTTCACCAGAAGTCAAATGATTTCTTATATTACACATTGTTTACAAAAGCACGTCTTCATTTTCTGTATTAACAGGGTAATTTGATGAGTTATCGTAGAAAAAACTATCTGAAGACATAGTACAAAAAGTAGAGAACATGAGAAAAATATGTTAAGAGATCATAGAAAGCTGCTGGTTTAACCACTATTATCACTATTCAAGATGGTTTTGGTGAAACATTGAAGAAGACACCACAATTATCTGGAGTTAAAATTACAGCCCTTCATGAAACCCTCCACATGTGTGTGCATCAGGAACATACCTGCTGATGGCTACTGAAGAGAAGTTTCAGCTGTCTTTGAAATCAGCTGGATGCCCTTCATTCAAACATGTACGTGAAATCATCTAGAGCATTCTGCTTCTCTGATTTGGCCATCATTACAAGATTTTATGATATGATTTCCTTGACAAAGCTGTAAGTTCTCCTCCTCTGCGTACAGCACTTACTGTGGGCAGAAACCACAAGGAACACCTTATCACCTTGTCATTAGGCAGGTTATTGCTGTCCAAATACCATGCCGTGGCACTGTGACCAAACCTAGAAAGTGTGCTTACACCATCTGGGAATGTGTAGGTTGGCACTCTCTCCTTACCACTGGAAAGAAACACCAAGCATTTTTTTCCAACCACACTGCAGATGATAGTACCCACCTCCTGCTGGCTGAGGTCACACAATATTGGCCATAAAAGGTTGAATAATGTCTCCAGCACCAATTATTTAAAGAAGGAACATATGCAGTTGTGTCATCAATATAGGGACCCTCAGTGCTGGCACTGAGAGCATCTCAAGTGGTGTCAGAATAGCTGCACTACCCACAGCTTCTGGATACTGTTTTCGGCACAGCAAGAGAGGAAAGGCGAGTGGCCAGTCCTTGCATCCTTGCTTATGCTTCTGGCTCTGTCTTAGCCCCACACAGCTCAGGGCTGGACTAGTGACCTCTACCAACCTGGCCCAGCAGGCTGACCATGCCAGGCTACTGCTGTGGGCCATAAGTTGACCTGTTCTAGCCCCCATGAAAAAAGTTAGAAGAGTGAGTAAGAGCATGTACAGAAGATGAAGAGCTTCCACAGTTTGTTAGAATGCATTTTATTTCAATGAAGCTTTTTGATAATAATAAAAAAGGCCTTAAAAGAAAAAAAAAGTTAAAGCAATAAACAGCAAATGTTACATTTAAGGTTTCAGTCCAATCCTCTCCGAAACAGCCACCCAGAGCCCCTACTAATTCCTCTTGTCACACAAGTCCTACATAGTTCCAAGCTAGATCTGAACCAGTAGCTAAGAGTGTCTTCCTGGACCTAGGCCAGCAGTTGAGGTTAGGGCTCCTAAAGCCACCATGTACATCACATTCTCCAGTG
Organism: Eulacestoma nigropectus; assembly: GCA_013397775.1. NCBI lineage: Eukaryota > Metazoa > Chordata > Aves > Passeriformes > Eulacestoma > Eulacestoma nigropectus. The sequence continues at coordinate 418,439 of VZTE01002529.1, forward strand.
CTCTCTGAACTTTCACCTGGCCACTTACTTCTTTAAGGTCCAGAACCAGAGGAAGTCTGAAAGTAGAGGCTGTTGATGGCTTTCCACCAGAAATAGCCTTCTACACAATCTACAGCTAAGGGCCTAATGTGTATGGGAAGGCAGGAGAGGATGAGGATGTAAGGGCTGGAGAGATCTGAGGTACAAGGATACCTTTGGAGACCTCTGTGTGGGCAGGGAATACTGGGTTGAAACCATGCACACAGTTCAGATCAGCTCATAATAATGAGCAGTGAGTGTGTTCCAGATGACAACTTCCAAACATGCAACATCTTGCAAGCAGATGAGGATTGGGAATGAAATCCAGTTGTGCTCCAATAGGACAACATATATGTACCTTCAGAGATTTGTACTTTAAATCTGAAGTTTTAGAAAGTAGAAATAACTTTAAGTAGTTTCCTAATTAAAAGCCAGATGGGCAGTTAAAGTTCCTGCCCAATGAAGAAGGGTGAGAAAAGTATTCTTGGGCCATATGAACTTATAAACTCGCCAAAGAAGGTTAAATATGAGTGACTACTCATCAAAATGCAAAGTATTATTTAATCAGTTGTCAAACTGAAATATGTCTTTAAAGTCTAATCATGTATAAAGCATATTGCGCCTTTGTAAGTATATGTATATGTATATAGATGTACAAATAAAATATTTATAAATTTAATATATGTTCATATATATTATATGAATGAAAAATTTTTTGTCTTCCTATTCAATTTTCCATTATTTTAACTTCAAGGTTATCAGACTGTTGCTTAAAAACACATAAGACCACCTTTCAAATACAGAACACCACATTTTTTTCTTAATTTGAATGAAGTGCCATTCAAAAACCCTAAATCAAATTTTAATTTAATCTACTTTATTACTTGGGGTAAAACATACAGCTTTAGGGACAAACAACATCTTCCAGCTTCCAACATTTTTGTGTTACAAATGTGTGGTGGGCATTCGGGTTCCTTTGCAATAAGAGCACCAGAAATGTTAATTGGGATATCAGTAAAAATACAGTAGTTCCTTTGGACATAGTGGAGGAAAATTCAGTTTATTCTAACATGAGCTTCGAACAGGAATCCCAAGTTAAGAAAACTGAAATTGCATTTCAAACTACGTTTTCTCTTTTAAACTTGTGGTACAGAGAAGAGTATTGATCGTGTATTAAGGCTCTACTTTCAGCACTTTATAATAAACATTTTAAAACATTTTACACTTCATCTTTTTCTTACAAAAAAGATGGCTCCAAAGGCCATTGATGGAATGAGTAGCAATGGGATTCATTAACATTCCTAAGAGATTCTTGGACATCCAATGCTTTCAATCTGTGTGCATGATAGCTTACTGTAGTTATGTCAACATGTCAATGAGAAAGATGAGGCTATAGCACAAAGTGTAATTGAAGAACAATCCAAGAAGCCAGAATCATTCCAGGAAAAAAAGACCCCCTGAGGAGCTTGCTCAAACCCTGAATGAGCATACTCTTCACTGAGGGTATGTTTTCCAAATGCAGTGAAGGAGGAAACCTTTAGGTCTAATCAGCTTCATGATGGGACCCTGAGACTCCAGCAGCACCAGAGCCTCTTTTTACAGTCTGTCAGCACACGCACAGCCCTCATCTCTAAGGAATGCAGTGCATTTACTCATTACCTCAGGATTACAGCCATTCAAATACTGCTGTCCTTTTACCTGGGCCTATGAGTTTCTCAGAAACATTTGTGTTCCCAGTAGGCTTCTGAGGCAACAGTGCCTTATTGTACCACACCATTGCTTTAACAACTTCCCTCCAGTAAGGTCTGATCTTAGTGCAAAAAAATCTGGGAATCAGAAAAGGTCTTAACCCAAAAATGTCACGTCCCAAGAGCTACCTAACAAGAAAACAGGCAAATATGAAATAATCAGTAAGGAAGCAGGGTTATTTTCACAGCCCATAGCTATTTAAAAGTCAGAGTAAACAAGACTGAGGCTGAAAGAGGCTAATTGTGTTTATCTATGGACTTTGATGACTAAGAACAAAATAGACAGAATAAAATAAATGGAACCTCTCAGCTGACTCAGCAATGTCTTCTTTCCTGTTTTTCTGCATGTCCCGCTGGTCTTTTCCCCAGTCAGAAATCCCTTTTCTGGGACGTGAGTATCTTAGTGTCCCTATTCACATCTGCCAGGGACCCTTCATATTTCAGAGAGTCTTAGCACTCCAGTCAAATTGCTGAGACAAATCTTTGCTGGCAGGTGCTTGTACAAGCAAGTCAAAGAGAATACACTTTGATCCATCATTGATCAGAGAATACTTTCCAAGGGTCAGCTCATGTTAGAATCCTTGTTCAACTACAATCTTCAAAAACCATGTGGTCTACTTGCCTGTTGGACTTCCTTGACCAGATCCCTTAAGTAGTACAGTAACATTCCACGCTTACAATTGTCTAAAACCACAAAAAATTTAGAAGCGCATGCCTAGTTCTTCAGCTTTATGTGAGGAGTGAATGTTAGCCATTGCTATTCACAGTTATTTCTCCCCCATTTCCCCCACATTTTTGCTAGCTCAGTATTTCCTAGAGGAAACTCCTTCCATAGGTTCTGTGTAATGGGTCGAAACTGAGTTGATTGACAAGCTTTTAAGCCAATGGACTTCGGCGCATTTTGCATATTTAAACCCCGTGCAAGGGCAGGAAGTTCCTCTTGTTCCCGGTCTCCGGACGGAGAAGATGGGAGGGCCTCCGGGCAGCCTCCAGGCCCAGCCTGGGCTCCTGCCTCCC